>JANVCC010000049.1:7391151-7558561 GCA_025345505.1 Todiramphus chloris collaris | reverse complement strand
TTGTCAGGATGCTGATAACTGTTTTTGCACCTCCTTATGTTGTCTGCATCTTGTTTGCAGTTAAAGTTTAGGAGCTGACTTTTTGTGGTTGCAAGTACTTCAGCATCTGAGCATCTGGCCTTCTTTACTGAAGTATGCCGGCAAAAACCATCTTGCTTGTGGATTGCCTACATGTGTATTTTCACTTTTAAACCAAAAGACAGTGCGGAGTGGTCCATCAGAGATCTTAAATTTAACCTGTTCCTAATCTGTTTAAGATAGGCCTGAATAAGACTTACTTTAAACAAAACCATTGTTTGTTTAGCCCGTAGCTTTTGTTGGCTGAACTGATTTAAGATTACATATTGTGTTAAGCCAGTAAAACTGTGTGTATAAACCAGCCATGCGTGTGAAATGTGGTCTTCGTTGCCTTGTCCCCTTGTCTGACCAATTCTTCCATCTAGCAGTGGAT
The DNA here is from genome assembly GCA_025345505.1 of Todiramphus chloris collaris. Classification (NCBI taxonomy): domain Eukaryota; kingdom Metazoa; phylum Chordata; class Aves; order Coraciiformes; family Alcedinidae; genus Todiramphus; species Todiramphus chloris. Next base: position 7,558,110 of record JANVCC010000049.1, on the reverse strand, counting down.
GCAGCACGGGCTGGTGTGTGGAAACGTCTGTCTGTGGAGTTCATGGCCACCAGAGCTGGATGCAAACGAACCCTACTAAGATCTTGGTATCAAATGAAGCATCTAGATAAATCAAGTCAAAATATAGGAAAAAAATGAAGTCTATTGTTATTTGTATGGAAGTGAAGAAATGATGAAATGTTGATGTTGGAGCTGGCTGTGTAATACTGACATGACCTCTGCACAAGGCACTGCAGCAGTTTTTAGATGACCAGGCTTTTTTTCCCCAAGGGGCTGCTCTTTGATGTATTTTCATCGAAATATTGAAACTTTGCAGTAATCAAGACTTTTGTGTCCTGGCAGATTTTATGTGTATTTCCTGTAACCGAAACAGAAAAAACAGAAAAGCATGCAAATGCCTTCACTTATAAATTGGTTGAATAGGACTGAAACCTTTAAGGAATACATTATTTTATTTTATTTTTAATGGAAGAACCTCTGGCTCCCTTTCAGTCCCTGCAGCAGAGTGGTCTCATTGAACTCCCTGTTGCTTTGAACGTGACACCTTTTTCCTGGATTTCTTCTACTTCTTCCCTGTGACAGTTCTGTCCCATGCTTTCTCCTATGCTCCTTATATCAGTACCAAGCCCTGCTGTTGATGCTTCTATGTCCATGTCCTGAATCAACTTCAGGGAATTCACCATGTCATGGTGGCTCCTTCATCCGCTGCCTCCTTACACCTTTCTTATGAGTTCTCTGCCTGAGTCCTCCTCAGCAACGCTCCCATGTCCTAGCCCCAGCATCAGTCCCTCATTCGCAGTTATCAGCTTCCAGCATCTTCTGTTCAGTGGTTCTCCGTGGTTTGTTCTCTCCCAGATGTGGTTCTTGCTGCCCGTATTTTCTGCAGCCTGTTCATGTTGTGCTGGTACCAGAAGCAGCAGGATCTTGGGAGTGGCACCATCCTGAGCCTCGCCTCTTCTGTCTGATGCTTTGGGGAGCTGCGGAAGAGAAAATCCAGTTTAGCCCCTGTTGAGCCAGGCTGGAGACTGCTCTGTGCATATGGTGTTTTAAGAGAGCTATGCTGAGTCTCTCTTCCCCAAAGATTTACAACATGGCCAAATGTGATTGTTTTTCTTTCTTCTTTTTTCTTTATTTTAAACGAGCAAAAGGCACAGTAAAATCCCTGCCACCAGCAAAATCCCTCTGCTGAAGTATCAGGGACTGTGCTGTTAGGAAGCTACCTGTGGGGTGGTCAGCAAGAATTTATGTTAATGGAATGATCTATATTCCTTGAGCCATTTCCTTAAAAGTACATTAATATCTTGCAGAAGCTATCAAAAGGGAATGCAAAAATGTTGTCCAAGAAAGGTACCTGGTGCAAAACTTTCAGTCCACTGTTTTGTAAAGCTAGAAGTAATTGAAAACAGGGCTCGTAAAACATGTCCTTGCTAGCTTTGTCTGTAATAATAGTTAATGCAAACAGAAACTGCTGCGATGTTTTTGGAAAGATACTCAACCTTCTGCTTCAGGTTTTAAGGGATTAGGAAGACACCCATGGTGGGAGGCAGATTATCTCACATCTGTCTACTTCAAGGCTTCTCGTGTCTTTCTCTGAAGCATCTGGTAGAGGCTGTTGTCAGAAGAACATAAACTAATTTATATGTACATGTGTTTCTTACAGCTCATTAGCATGGGCTGGGTTTTTTTTGTGAATTGATAAGTACCTTATTTTTTATTTTTTTTTTTTAGGTGAATCAAAATCCATGGCTTAAACACTTAAAAAATGTTCCTAACTTTAAAAAGATCTGTCCAGGGAACAGGTTTTATTTTTTTTCCTTTGGCAGTTATGTGGTATCTGAAGCAAGTAATATTTTTATTTAAGATGAACTAAACCATGAAAAATTTGTCACAGCCAGGAGTGTCAAGCCATTTAATTTTGAAAGAAATAAATATTTTTTTACTGAGCAAAAGGGCTTTCATTTAGCTCCTTAATGTATTTTAAGCATGACAATTATAGTAGAAGGAAACTTTAAGAAATGTCATATGTTTGTGTGGTGAAGATCTGGTACCTTTTTGTTATTGTTGTAAAATGGAGCAGTGGGATGAAGTTGATTGTGCTAGCATTTTGATTTTTCTGAAAACCTCTCAGCTCTACTTTTGAATATTCCATGGCCTCAAGCAGTGACCATTAGAGATGCACCTCTGCTGGATGGCGATGACCCCTTTGTTATGCTGAAGTGGAACCCACCAGTCTTCTAAGTAAAGGGTCTAATAAGGTAAGGCAGCATCAAGAGGCAGCAGTGGCTTAGTGCTCTGGGAGGCAGCGTCCAGTTGCGTGGCTCAGTGTTAGAAACACCTGGAATTAAAAAAACCAGTAATGGACAGGACTCACTGGAGCTTACTGCTGAGATTTGGAGTCTGCTGCTCTTGAGCCCTGTGGAACCAAACGGCAGCTCTGCAGAAGTAGAGAAAAACAAGCCAGAGTCTCAGCTGAAAGCAGAGTTTTCACCTGGAGGGTTTTCTTGCAGGTAGTAGTGGAAGCACAGTAAAGGCAATACTGGGGGGGGGGGGGTTTGAAAACCTAGCCCTTGATGCAAACGACAGCTTAGTGCTAGGCCTTGTCGGCCCAGAAGCTCTGACACTGCTGCTCTTTTTCTCAAGCAGCGTAAAAACCCCCAAAGCCTCAAAATTTTGAATATCTTTAACTATCTTTACTGACAGGCATCCTTGCTAAATGTACAAAGCAAATGTAAGAAATAGTGAAGTTAGTTAGTCAGCTTCGTTTCCGCTCCTCCTTTGTGCAGAGAAGAGATAAAGCCAAATAAGAAAGTGTAATCTGAGGTCCATGACTTTAATAGTAAGAGGTAATTTTTAAAAATAAAGATCTGCTCATAGTGCTTTTCTTTCTCCAAGCTTTAGTCCCCTATCTGAAAGGCCAATCTCTATTTGGATGAGGGAATCAAACTATTTAGTTAATGTAAACGGATGAGCTGAATTCGCAAGTGATTGAGGGAAAGGATGGAACATCTAAAGGCTACATTGTCATTAGTTTTATTTTAGTTAAAAATAATTGTACATGTTTAGTTTAAAATGGAGGGGAAAAAGTACTTTGAAATATAATTACATTTAACAGTCTTGTAGCTTTGTACTTTGTGCTATAAATTGCGTTCCCAGCTGTTTTTCATCTTCTGTAATTTAAATAAGTAAACCTTTTGTTCTTAAACTCACTTAGTTCCTTCTAATTCTGTTGATGGACATCCATTTCTACTGCTTTATTTTATGTTAATATTTAACAATGGCATGCAGTTACCCCCCTGCCAGCCACGGCTCCACCTCCTTTGTTTCTGGAAGGCCTCTTTTTGCCCTGGTCTTTAGTTTTATAGAAGAATCCAAACTTCCTGTCCCTGCATCTAGCAGGAGTAAGACTTCTGCATAAACTGACACAAAATCCCTCGGAAAGGGCTCTAGCCCCCAAGCAGGGAAGGTGGTGCTGGCCTGTCAGCCTCTTTTGTTCCTTGCTCAGATGGAAGTATGAGGTGGATGATGCTTTGTGGACCAGAGTAAAGCTATGCCAAGGGAATGCAAATCCTCTAGGTGTGCCCAGGTAATTTAAAATGCTCACGCTGGCAGCTTTTCTGCATGAGTAAAGCTGGTTAATGAATGCGTTTTCTCCACTTTCTTTTCTTGACAAGTCGATTCGAATTGAAACGGTCTGTAATAAGCTTGTCATGGGTCTTGGGGACAAATAAACCCTCTCCTGGAGGTGGAAAATAAAGAGTCCGTGCATTTTTGTATTTCTCTCTGACCAGAATGGCTGATGACACGTATGGCAGACTGACAGTGTTGGTCTTACTGCAGCACCCTCTTACAGCCCATACCACAGCTTGGCTTCACACTGGTGCCTACAAAGTTGGGTTGAGGGACTTCAGGTAGGAGAACTGACATCTGTTGTGGCTTTTCTGCTTCCCCTGCATTTACACAAGGAACTTGAGAGTAGTGTGAATGCAGTGGGCGCTGCATGTAGGCTCAGGCAGTACTCCTTCTGTCTCCCCCTCCTCCACCCCTCCAGAGAAAGCTTATTTTTAATTTGCTGAGCCTTGTGGTTTGACAGAAGTGCAACATGGAGGAGACCTGAGTCCAGGATCAACAAAGGCAGCACTGGGCATTTCAGCCACTGCCTTTGAAATAGGCCTTGACAATAATGGAGTTGGGAAGCCCCACTGTTCAGCCTTCTTTATAGTGTTAATAACTGTCCAGAAAGAAGAGAAGCAAGAAATTGCTCAGATTTCATCTCTCAGATTTCATCTTGCATCTAGAGTGCCGCAACAAATCAAACTGAAATGGGCCCCTTCGTGGCTTCTGCACGACCGTGCCGAGCTGCCCTGGGCCCCTTCTCCCCCCTCTTTGCTGAAAGTTATAATGCTGTGCGGGTGCTCGAAGCAGGGGCATGTGCTTCTGAACTGCACAAGTGTCCCGTTGAGGAGGGACTCTGCTTTGAAATGAACTATAGTGTTTCAAATTGGAGGCCAAGGCAGGTAGTGGGCACCTGCCAACAGAGAGTGAGGTCAGAAGAGATGTCTGCTCTGCCTGACCACTCACCCTGGCTGTGCCCAGGACCCATCTGGCTTCCCTTGAACACGCAGGGGTAGTTCTTACTAAAGGATCGACATGAAAATGAGAGGTGGGCTTGGGGAAGGCAGAATTTGTGGCTGGTCATCTCATCTAGACCAGGCTTTGCAGGAAGAGGGCCCTGATGGTGACAGCAAGAAAATACTGCTTATTGTTTAATATGTGAAAATCTCCAACACCATTAGCAAGTAATGCTGGGTTGTGTTGGGTTTTTTTTAATGCTTTGTAATATTAGTGGAGTTTGGAGTCGTATGGCTCATCCTCAGGGATTCATTGGGAAGGGTGCTGAAAGCTCACAGGGCAAAGGCAGGTATCATGTATTGAGTTACACTTTAATAACCGAATAAGAGGTGCAAAAAAAGATTTAACTTCAGAAAAATGCAACAGTAACGTATACAAAATCGCTCATTGATTTAAAGCGGAACAACGGTAGTCAAAAGAAGTTGCAGCTTTTCATGTTCATTCATTTCATAGTAGAAAAATTGTGGCACCTGTGTTAATTTAAAGGTTACTTGCATTAATAATGCTCTCTCTCTCAACACGCTGAAGCAGCTGTAATGCATTCTCATGTTGCAGTAGACGGTGCGTGGTCTTCAGCATTTTCCTTATCATCTTTCATAATTAGCAAATCAAATTTTTGTCTTTAATCCTTTTGCATCCAGGGATATTTTGTGCTCAGAAGGCTGGGAAGTATGTGCTAGCAGATTGTCTTGCCAGTTGGAATTCCCCAGGGCACTGGGGGAAGTGCTGAGGAACAGGGGCTTCTGGCTCCAGGTCTGCCACTAGTTTTGCTGATTGTCTGAGTATTTGGAGCTGCAGCGTTACAGCATCCTCTCCCAAGAAGTGCAGCACAGCAGAGAGAGAACACATGCCAGTGTGTTCACATCTGGCATCAACATATAAAATTTAAGGCATATAAAGTTTCTTCCCGTACAACTAAATTAAAAACCTGTGGCATAAGGTAAACTGACAAGTGCAAAACGTCTTGGGTGGGAATTTTTAAACGGTTGCAAATGTCTCCTGTGAGCTGCTTCTGGAAGAACGTTACTGAGCGTGGCTGTCTCCAGGCACGCTGCTGAACAGTGTCAGTGAGAGCTGTCCTGTTGCCACGATTGGTATCGTGTTTTGGAGAAAATGTCCTGTTCTGGTTGTGCAGACAGCCCTGCTGCACAGAGCGTGGGGTGGAAGCCAGGCTGCAGGGCTGAGTTATGCTGTGTAAAACGAACACGTCTCGGCTCTCATTGGAGGAGAGGATGGGACAGCCACAGTTCACTGCTGCTCTGCTGGGTAAAGCGGTGTGTGCTGATAGCTATTGACTTGCAGACACATTATCTCCGTGTTGGGCATCACATTTCTAATTTGAATTTGTAGCTCGTGGGATGTCTCAGCTGGGGTAATGCACTAGGCTCTCCTCTCTGGAGACCTTGTTTCTGACTTAATTTGATGTACTTATTCATATTTCTACTGGAACAGGACCTGGTCTAAATAACAAAGGTTCTTTCTGCGTGACTGAGACAGGTCCACAGTAACGCTGCTGGTCATCTTTGCTGCTGTGCTGTCTGTCCTTAAATCAGTTGGGACTGAGCTCTTACGGTTTTGATCATACAGACTGTGGAGGACCATGGAAAAGTATTAGTGAGGAGTTTGACTTCCAAGTTGCTACCTGCTAATGCCATCCCTTCAAAGCAATAGGAGCTGGAGTGCACAGCATTTCTGCAGCAGCGGGTCTCCTTTGGGGTGCTTGCTCCAGATCCCGTGGGGGACACCAACCATGACTGCTAATGTAGAAAAGCAAACGTGTACACAGGATGTTGTGACCTACAGATAAGCTTGAATTCAAGCAGAACTGCTGGAGCAGAATGAGACCATCTTGGTCTCTCCAGCACTATTACTTCTCTGCTCAGGCAGGGGGAAGTTTGACCAGTCTGTGTCCAGGTTTGGGGTCCTGTTTAGACTGAAATTCAGTAGCAATCCATCTTGAGTTCAGAGAGAAATGCAACTTCTGTCATAATGACCATACTTGTTCCCTCTTGATGCTGGCCTTTATTGGCCCTTGTCCATGCTGCGTTACAACACAAGTGTCACATCTCTATTAATATCTTTGTTGATTGCATTAGCAACCCTGCCGTTTATAGTACTTATGTTGCAAGTATAGTCCTACATGAAGGCACTTAAAAAGATATGTTATGGCTGTAGAGACCCAAGTGATCAATAGCTTTTAGATTACTGTGTCGCTGAACAGCAGGCTGAGACATGGAAAGGCACTGTTACTTTAGGGATGAGAGATTTTTAGAAAATAAATCAATAGTGAATACAGGCTGATTGGTTTCCAGTTCAAATAATTCCAAGAAACATGGAGCCCGAGGAAACTGTGCCATTCCTACTTGGAAATAAACAACACATGCTTGCTTTCATTTCTGTATTTGGGTCAGTACTCTTGAAATGGAGTGGGAGCCATTGGGCAGGGTATTAGACTGGAAATGGGGAATGTGGGTTCTGCTTTGAGTGCTCCCAGAGACCCTTTCTCCATATCTTCCCAGGTTCCCTTTGGTGCTGACAACCTACGCACACAACCTTCAGTGCACGGGGACTGGTTGGTATGGTTCCCAGTTGGAGATTTTTTGGGGCTAACAGAAATGTAACCAAAGCCAAACATTCAGAAAGTTGATTTTGCTCTCAAAATGCCTGCCTTCCTTTTTAATGCCCAAGTGCCCATGGGCTAAATGATGATTAGTAGCTGTCAGGAGCAGCTATATGCTGGGTGCCTTATGGACGGGTATGACATGGAGCTGCCAGGGCAGTGTATGCTGCTGTGTCTCCAGGAGGCTGTGGTGACCTCTTGCATGTGCAGATGTGTTCATACCGCACGGGCTGGCTATGCTGGTGTGCAAGAATCCCTGGAGCAAACAGCTTCCTGAGGTGCTACTGCTCCTCCCGGCTGCCTGGCCACAGGAATGAAGCCCTGGAGACAGACGTGGGGTGAGATTGTCAGTGAGCGGTGACTGGAGGGGCACGCCTGTCCCTTGGGAGTGGGGGGCTATGCAAAAGGAGTTTTCTGGAGGTCTTCCCACACTTCAGGGATTTTACAGTGTTCACTCACATTCTGGCGTGAGCTTGAGGCACCTTCAGTTACTTTTTGCTCTAGTCTGAGACCTACCTCTGTACTAAATCATCCCTAAAGATCTTTTGTGAATGTGCTCCAAGGACAATTTGGTGACAATGCACTGCCTCTGGACCACTGTGGACAATGAGTGAAGGTCCCTGTCATTTTGCTAGAGGGCTGGTTTTATACCTACTGGTCTCCTGGAGCACTGCTTTTATCTTGGGATGGGCTGCCAAGCTGGGAAGTCCTGGAAAGCTGCCACTGGGGATGTACAAGTTATGCAGGACATTTCCTAAAACTGTTGCACAGCTCAGCAGCTGAGGACTGACTCCTGTTCATGAAGTAGTGGCCGAGGAAGGCCAGTGACATGCTACCTTAAGGGGACCAGTTGGAAAAACTTATTTGAAGGAAGAAGCAAGAGATACTTGAATGTGGTGTTCTCATGCTGTTTTTTCCTCGTTGTCCAAACAAGAGGAGGAAGCTGGCTGCTCTAATCTGACTTCTGCATCTCCAGTTAGGAAAGGTGGTTTCATGATGGTGACGTTACTTTGGTTTAAGTAACTTGGAGCTAAGTCCCTTTCCTGGCCTGGATCTGTGTGTGACACACAACTGTGTCACCTGGCCTGGCTGTGCTTTCGGTGCAAAGCAGAGAAAATAGTATTCCCCAGCCTCAAAAGAATGAAGGGTAGTTGTTTTGAGGTGCTGAGATAAGGGAAACTGCATAAGCATCTAAGACAGATATGCTCCCACTGAATTCAGTGGCAGAACTTTTAATGGGAGCAAGATCCGGGCCCCATCTGATAAAGAATTTCATCTGGATTGCATATGGGGGCAGGCATTAAAGGACCCATCTAAGGATCTCCCCTCTGGAGTACGTCTATAAAAGACCCTCTGTAGTTGTGTTCAAAGCTCACAGTAATGCCAGTCTCCTCAGGACAATTCACTTAGATCATCCAGAAACTCTTTCTTGTCTGAGCCCTGATGCTTTCCCCCAGTGGAAGAATGTGGTTGAAACTCCCATGCAGGGAAGACTGGAGATTTGGTTTTTATTTGAACCCAAAACATTAACAAATTGGACACACGTGCTTTGAGACTAGAGCCCGCTCTTATTTAAGCCAATTCAAAACTCTCCTTGATCCCAGCAGGATCAAGCTTTTAAATATTGCTTGTACCTTTTTAGAATATCTGCCTCTAAACGAAACAGACAGTGACAAAGTTATTCTGGATTTATCCTCCTTGACTGATTTGAAGCCAGAGAGGTTTGCGGACCCTCCCTCTTGGAGCAGGGGAGTTCATAGTCTAATAGCTGCAGGAAAGACCAAGGGCAGGTATCACTGTGCCTTCTCCTGTGGCACACAGTTTAGCATGGGAAAATCGATGCTATGACAGCATTTTTTAGTATTTAAACATTTTCATGCTCTTGTGAGACTGTTGCTCCGGCCAGCATAGTGCTTCTGCTCACGTATGTGTGATTTTCTTCCTCTTCACGCTGAAGTACTGACAGGTGAGTATTATATGTGGAGGGAGCTATTCAGCAGAAACGTATGCCTTGAATATGTTAAAATTCCTTGTAAGTCACTTGATCAATGTGCCGTATTTGTGTCCCCTCTGTAACTTTGCCCTAAATTCATATTCATCAACAAAGGTTGCTTGGTACTTAATGGGACACTTAATGGGGCACTGAGTGAAGGGAAGGGACAATACGCAAACAGGGTGAAGAATGAGGACAAATGTAGATGAACTTCCTCAAACAGGCACAAAATGCTCATTCCTGAATAAAAAATGTGAAAAGGTCAAGTGCCCCCAGAGGTTTCTATTGTGACAGGCACTTAACCCCTTCACTCCTGGTTATCTGCTTCAGCTGCTGGGCCACTCAGTGCACAAGTGCCATTAGCATCAGTGGAATGTGGGGCCGGGGAGCGATGCGGGACACGGCTGGGTGAGACCCACCTACCTTCCAGGCAATGGGCACTGGGTTAGCAGGAAATAATCCTTGTGGACACTGACCCTGTCAGTAGCTGTGTCTAGAGATAATTATTTCCTAACGTGTAACCTTTTCATGGTCAATTGCTCCAGTATATTAGACAGAAATGAGATTTCCTTCTATCTGCAGACACACAGAAGTTCTTGTCCTTCCCGCTTTAAGGGCAAAACTTAACAAGTGCACAGACAACCCAGCGCTCTCCAACAAATATTATTTCTATTTTGCTTAAACAAAAAGGAGGTTTGCTGCTCTTCCTTGCCATTGAGCAGAAAGGATGTGAGGCTATACGTCCACTCCCATGCTTTTTTAGCAGACGGGCATTTCCCTTTAAGAATCTAATACTAATCAGGCAACTGTCAGTGTTTAGCAGTCTTCTGCTCCACCAGATTTCTTGCTTGTTGACTGATTTTGGTTTACCTTTTCCTGGCTTGTGACGCTTCAGTGTATGCCCCTTGACACATCACCAAGGCATCTGAAGAGGCAAGATCAGCAGAGTATGTCAGTACAGCCGCTCAGAAGGCATCAGGTTTGATATCGTCAGGAACGTCAAAATGAGCAGCCAGGGGTGAAGACAGTTCTCTTATCTGACCCCATGAGCCCAACCTGCTCCTGCCTGAAGCTCACGCCACAAAGGCAGCTTTGGTGGTTGGGACTGGTGTCAAGCGTGTGAGTGAGGACACCGTTCCTCCTCCTTCAACCCAAATACTCCTCCTTGCTACTCTGTGTTGCAGCCTGTTCGGCAGAGGCTTGGGTGCACCACCCAGAATCCTTGTGCTTGAGACAGTCCCTTTTGGGAATGACATACTCAGCTAACTCCTTGGAGACAGCTTGCATGGACTGCACCGAGCAAAACAATGACACAAACCCAGCAAGTGCTGCTGCTAAGCACGATTCATAGCCAATACTTTTATAACCTGCTTCTTGTTTTGTAACAGTATCTAATTGGTTTTAAAGAAAGGCAAAACTGGGTCAGTTTGCCATTGGGCCTTATAAGACTCTTTAGCTAAATCTCCAGATTTTAGCTAGAAGTTAATTTGAGCCAGACTCGGGGAAAAAATATATATCAATATACTCGCAGTCTCACGTGAGAAACTTGTAGGCAACGATTTGGGATTCAGAGCCAGACTCTTATTCCTAAGACTAAATTCAAAGCCATCGTTTAAAAGCAAGCTTGCACACGCGTGTGTCCTGATCTTTAATTAGGCAAAACTCCCACTGACATCAATAGGAGTTTGACTTGAATAAGAACTGCAGGATCAGGTCCATAATTTGGTACCTGGGATTTGATTAAGCAGCTAAATTACTAGAACAGTTTCCCCATGAGTATAATTGCCTAATTAATTTTTAAAATAGCTAAGTTCAGCACTGAATATAGTGTACCTCTTGCCACATGAAATGTACGCTGTTTAATCCAAGTTGATGGAGCTATTTGCAGGAGCCTGTAGAGTTCATTTTACAGATAAGTAGTACTGTTTATTTAAAGTTCAAAAATAGCCACCATTGTGTTAAATATACCATGTTGCAGAAAATATGCTCTTGTAGTAGATTCCACTTGTAGCCTAGTTTGGCCATTAGCATTTCAAATGTATTTTAAAGAGTAGTGCTCTACTGCATCCTATTTCTTGAGTTCTGGCTGCTGTGATTCATTGTGCAGGTGGAAAAAAACTCTGGAGGCTGGAGGAAAACTTTTTCTCAAAGAGGATTTTAAGATTCAGTGCTTTGAAAAGTTTTTTGTCTTATCAGTGATCTTATTTTTTTTCATTTGTTTCTGGTGATCTGACACGATGCCTGTGGTAGATGATATATATATATTAAAATAAGTGTATATTGTTTGCTTTTTGCTAAAATTTCAGTCTAACACTGTGGGCTGTAGGTGATGTATTTGCTGCAGAAGGACTTGCTTTCTCAAATGAAAATGACCTTTTTTGGTGTGGTTTTTTTTTGTTTGTTTGGTTTTTGTTTTAAACAGAGTTCATATTATATCAAAGGAATAGAGAGATCATACACGGGTTTCTTAAGCGGGAAAAAAAATTGCAGAAGTAATTGCAATGCCAAAGAGTAGAACCTCTTCTCCCTAAATGTACACATATATGCTGTGTATGTTTACGTGTGTGTGTGTCTGGGTATATAGACATAAATAATTAGACTTGTAGTTGGCATAATGCTTACTCATGCTGTTGACAGTTAATAATGAAAGTTCTTCCATTCTCTTCAGCTGAATTCTTAAGGCATTACCATGGGAATTTCCCCTTTCTGGGGATTGTAACAGAGCTCTAGGACTAGCTGGTTTTGTGATGTGCTTCTTGACTGGCTGGAGTGGCCCTTATTCAGGAACTCCATCCAAGCATCTCCTGCAGAGAATGAAACCATCAGCTGTCCTCAAAGAAGCACTCCACGCTGCAACAACGGGTAACGGTGAGTCTTGAGTCTTTGGTGAGCCTTTCAGGGTGATGGGATCTTGGATTTTAACATGCTCAAAGCATGGCTAGGAGTTTAAATTCTAGCATATCACCATATGAAGTGGGATACTGTCAAATGTACTCCTCAGAGGTAGGTTAGAAGCCTTTAGTAACCATTCTGCTCCTTTTTTATGGCTCTGAGAACACTTGATAGGTAAACAAGATGTGACTCTGAAACTGCAGCCACAGTCTGAAATTGGCTGAGGTCTGCAGTCTTGCTGTCTTTCAGAATGATAGCTTTTTTTTTCCTCTTCTGCCAATGTCAGAGCCCTGGCCACAAAATAAGCAGTCCTGTACCCTCGAAAATTAGCAATTGGGTCCACCCAGAATGATGAGATGGTTTTAAAAATGGGAAGATTATCTTTTATGTTTAAATTGGAGTCCTTTTGAAGGCTGACTTGCTGTCTTGGTTTGCCAGCTTTTATTTTGCATTCAGCTTATGTTTTGAAGATTTTCTGTGAGGAATATAGAAAGGAATAGAAAGTTTCAGCTTTTGTTTAAAAAGAAAATAGATAACTGTCTGTCTGGCTTGTCTTGATTTCTGGCAGCTGAAATTCTCGCAGACGTTGTGATTTAGTATCATTAGTGTTGCTTATTGTCTAGGAGTGATGATTACTGGGTTTTAAATAAAATTTGGAGATGTGTTGGGTCCCCCCCAACCTGCCCCCCTCTTTAAATGAATCTCAGCAAAAATTGATGAGGCTCCTCAGTTATGGAAACTGGAAAGATAAGAAGCAAGTGCAAAGTTTATTTATGGTAATTTAGGATGTAATTTGTCTCCCAGAGCTTTGAGAAGTGTCGCACCCCTTCTCTCAGTGGCACTCTGACCTCCTCTAGCGGTAGCTGGGCCACAAAGAGCTTCTCACAGCTCCTGGCAGGGGTGGGACTCTGGCTTTGGGATCTGGTGATCTGGAGTGAGATCTCTGCTGTCAGGGATCCACTGCCGTGTGAGGTTTCCAGTTCCCTCCGATTCAGCTGGGTTTTCACCTTCTGCCTTGATTTTTTTCCTTTGGACAATGCCAGAAGCTCCTTGTCAGTGTGTGTCACTCGGAGATGGAGAGACGTGATGATGGAAACCTGACAGTTCCTATCAGCCTGGCTTAGTTTTAGTCTGGGTTTCTAAAATACGAAACCAGAAAAGAACAAAACTAAGAGTGTTTTGGGTCTTCCAACTTCCCCCCACCCCCCCTTTTAAATGCAAACATGGGGAAAAGAGCTAAGTTTCCATTTCTCCTCGGATTTACTGTCTTCTTTCTGTAACTGCAGATGCTTGAAAAATCAAGAGTAACGCCACAAAGGGGAGATCTCCGTGTATCTCATTCTTTGCATTGTGTTGGCTCACTTGACCCTGTTGGGGATGTGCCCTTTCATTGTGTGCTGTTGTTGGGCCCGTGAGGGCAAACAAAGGGAAATGAGCTCTGTGTAAGTCCGCGACTTGATCTGGGACCGGCTGAATTAGCTGGGCCAGCCCGGGACTCAGTGCAGTAAAGCTGCAGCAGGGATGCAGGGTACCCCAGTTGCTGCTGGCCAGGAGCACTGCTTGCCTTCAAGCCCAGTGCTGTGTGCAGTCAGGGGTGGGCATGCCTTCCTCAGAGTGACAGGAATGGGCACAGTCTTGCTGGTCTTGAGGAGAGAGAAAAACTGAACAAAAGCTTTTAAGAGCTACTGAATCGTATCCCACTACAACAGGAAGGCAAGAGATGGTTTCTTCTGGGGTCTCTTCCACTGGGCAGAAAGCAAAAAGGTTCAGCCCAGTAGTCCTCACCACAGGTTCTGGCTTGCTGTATTTTTATCCCTGTTTCGCGTTCAAGGAAGTGGAGATGGTTTTAATAAAAATCACGCAGAGCAGAAATGGTAGGACTGGATTTGGGTGATGCTCTGCCTTCCCAGTCCACCAAACTCTTATTTTCAACATGAAGGACCAGCTCCAAGAGGGTAGTACATACTATCCATCTTTCTTAAACCCCTAGTGCCCTTCCCATTGCTGCTCTGGAGTGGCTTGGTTGTCAAAAATCTCCTTTCTAGCTGGCAGTCCTTTCTCCTGCCTCTTTCTATAAAAACTCCATTCTTCCACTAGTCAGTGAAGGCAACTGAGGCTTAAGCAACTGTGTACTTATTTTTTTTCTGAACTTTTTTTTGGCTAGGCCTAGGTGAAATGTTTATTATGTTTTAAAAAGTATGGGCAGCTCCTTGATTGAGCTACTGTGTTTGCTTCTACCTCAGATTAGTTTTACGCTGCAGAAATGCTGGAAATAACAGGAATGCAACAGAAGACTGTGAGGAAAACAGTTTAGTATGGCCCATGAAAATAGGGGCTTCATTCTACTTTTGTTTCTTTAACATTGCAACTCAGGAAAAGATTTAATGCAAGAACAGAAGTGAGGTAAAGACCATGAAAGCCCCATGGTGTGTTTAAGGCCTGCCCTAAAAATGATCAGTCATGATTTGGTGAGCATGGTGAAGATGCTTGGATGAAGTCTTGTGCTACCAGCTGAACTCATCCCAGACAGCTCAGGAGACCAGGGTGGGGGAGGTTATTTGGGTTGGGGTTATAATTTTTGTAAGGCATTGATTTTTTTGGGGGGGTATTGTTTTTTTTTTTTCTTTCTACAAGTTCCAGTTTTTGCAGGGCTTTTAAGAGCTTTGATGGTCTTACAGAAGTTTAAAATAAAAACCAAAACAAACACAACAAAACCAACACCGACCCAAAACATAGTAAAGCTTGGGAGACAGAATATAGATAAATACATCTTTCAGAAAATTAATGTTGGGTTTGGGTGTGATACTTGGTCATACAATCAAATTACTTTGTCTGCAAACTACACTCTTCCTAAGCTCGCATGTTAACAGTAGTTTTGGTAGCTTTTGGATAGACCTGAGAGCTGATACCTTTGAGTCCCTGCAGCCAGCATCAAGCAGGCCAAAATTGTCTGGTTTATCTGGTTCCTAAACTATCCCATCATCCTGTATGGATATGCGGGGATTTTGGTTTTGCTGCATCAGTCCCTTTGAGGAAAGCAAATGGGAAGATTAATTATCCTAGAAAAAGCTTCCTCTGCTTTGCATCCATATCAATTTCAGTGAATTCAGATCCCTTTTCTTTTCTTGGGAGAGTGGAAGGAGTGTTTAAACTGAAGATTTATGGAGCATGGCAGTTATGGGAAGCCCCAGGCAAAAAAATAAATATCAGTATATTTCAGTCTGTTTGTCTGGAATATTTGAGGAACTTTGTTTTTTATCTTAATGCAGTTTAAGAGCCTGGAGGGAAATACAGATCTCATCCTTCTCCCTATGAAATAAGGAGGAGCAAATATGTATTGTTGCTGTATTCCAGTAGTTTTTTTGCCATGCTTTACCCCCCTATTACATATTTTTTCAGTTTGATTATTCCTTAGAGTGCAGAGGAAGTTGTGTTTAATTCTATCGTGATCATCCTGTCTGATCACCCCTCCAAAACAGGCAATAGGATTTGCCTGAAATGAATGAGATTGTTTGAAGGAGAGGGCTTTTCTAAACAGTTTGCTTTGTCTTCATTGAAAAACTGCAGTGATAGATCTGCATTGCTGTCACCTGTGGTGAATGACTTGCTTCCAGCCTAGGCAGACTACGTTTCACTTGAGTTTCTGTTAGGCTTTCTCTAGACTGGGAAACTCTGTTATCACAGTTTGCTTCCCACGTAGGTGTGTATGAACCTACTCTTTGATAAGCTAATTAGACAGAGGTCTCACTAAAATGCACCTCCGCATCCTTTAATCAGCTGGGTGACTCTGCTCGCAGCTGCTCGGAATTCAAAGAGGTATTTTCTGCTACTGCTCCTCTGCCAGTTCCCTCTCCCTTGCTGTGCTCTGTAGTTTGCCTTTACATATCTTTGGGGGTGGGACTATCTGCATGTTGGTACATTACTGAGAACCTGGGACGGCTGGGTCCTGCCTTAATAAATATGTTAAATGATAAAGTCCAGAAGAGATGCTGCTTTAATAGTATCTGGGTGTACCGGTGAAGAAATTGAGAGCAAATCCTGTTAGTCTCTCCCCTTGCTTAGCCAGCTGGGGGCATGGGAGAGGCTTTAAAGACCCACTGGCAAAATCATCATCGTATTTCCTTTATAAATACATTGATGGTTAGAATCTGTGGCCTTTCAATGTTATGTTGTTTTTTGCATTCCCCTCCCCCCCCCCCCAAAAAAAAAAAAAAAATGCTGCTGCCTTCTTCTTGAGAGCTAAGAGATCCCCAAAGCTTGCCAGGCAGAAAAGCTCAGGAAACTCTCAAAGGATGTGGCTGCTTTTCCCTCTAACCTCTTACAGTCTCTACCTTTCCTCTGTTCTTTTTTCTTTCTTCGCCGGTAAGGCGCTGTGTGCAGTCTTCTGTGAACCTTTGTGGGCCAGATTTCTCCCAGGTGCCTTTTTTCCTCCTCAGTAGCTGCAGAAGAAGCAGTGGATCTGAGGGGGAGATGTGTTTTATGATTTATGACACTTTATAAAGTGTATTTCAGGGCAGGGTTGACAGATCTGGAGACTGAAGTCCACCCAAGACCAGGGATGCAGAGGCAGGTAGGGGATGGATCTGCCCCCAGTGACTACCCCTGTGCCTCAGAGGCATCTATGGATGGAGTGGAGACACCTCTGCTCACTCTGTCCTTGCTTCCCTGCTCAAACTCTCTGTGGCAAAAAGTAGGGGTTAGTACCAGGTGAGCCCAGGACCTGTCTCTGCTGAGAGCTGTTCTAAGGGCAGCAGTTCATTCTACCTCACTGGTATCTCTCCAGAAGCCATGGGAGGGCTCATGAATGTCACCGGGCTCCTTTAACCAGCTGTTGATCTAAAGCCAGGCTTATTTTGACAACCCCACCTCTTCCACCATGGGCTGCCTCCTGATGGTAGGGGTGTCAGCACAGCTTCCCAGTGTGAGGGAGCTGGGTTTTATTCGGTGTTCCCTTGGCACTCACATGCTCTGTTAGATACTTCAAACAGGGCTCTTTCCCACGGTTCCCCCGCACTGGTCTGCCTCTGCCCCTTTTTTTGCCTGTAGCCTCAGGGCTGCAGCTCTCCAGCCATCTATTTATATGGCCCTCATTTGTCTTAGTCTCTTTGGCACTTATATGGCTCCCACTGGCCCAGGACCTGAATGCCTCCCAATCTTTAATATATTTATCTTCGCACATGCAGACACACACGCATACCTGTGAGGTCAGGAAGTGCCATTACTCCTATTGTACAGATGGAGAACATTAAATGGTAATTGGCTAAACTGGGAGCAGGTGGTGGTAGTGATGGAGGAAGGCTGCTTACACATGGCACAGAGAATGGCATCACGAGGAATAGTTCATCAGCCACAGTGCAGCATGGGGAATGCAGGTCTCCCCACTCCTATGTGAGCCTTGTAGGCAGTGGAATATGTGGTCCCAGCCATGCCCTATCCCTGTTCTGGCCTCTTCAGTCTTGAATCTTGTTTTCAACTACTTTTGTCCCAGTGACACAATTTCAGAGGTAAAAGCTTCTGTCAAATTGCCCAGCCAGGATGGAGATGAAGGTTGGAGTCCTCTTGGTCTGACAGTGAAAGAAAAGGATCTTTTAATGGCAAGATCCTTCTCTCTTGCTCAGTGGGTTTGCTGTGCTTGGAGGGGGTTTGACCCTCTCTTTTCAGTGGTTCCAAGGTGGGGATGTGCCCAGCCATCAGCTCAGGGTTTGCTTTGTTTTTCTAGAGCGCTCTGAACAGACTGTCTGCTGGGGTAGGAATTTTTGGCAGCTCGCACACAGCGACACGATTCCTTGGCAGTAGCTTCCCGTTAGCATTTCCCAAAGATGGCAATACTGCCAAGCGTATCTCCAACCGCTTTGCAAACTCAAACAATTAGCAGCAGCATCTTCAGTGGAGAAACAATGCGTGTTGCGTTTAAGGAGCTAAACCAAAACCCACTGGGGGGGGGGGGGGGGGGCAGTAGTAATCCCGCTCTTTTGAAGTCAACGGTGTCTTCTCCTGTGCTTAAAGTTGAGCAAGTGCAAAGCATCTGGCTGAGCATGAGAGGAAGCCACATGCCTGGAGCCACTGTCTGTGAATTGTGAGAGGAGAAGTCAGGTGGCTGGGTCCTGGGCCCATGCCTGGCCAATAGACCACGCTGCTTAATTAGCGTGGCAGCTGTTCTCCGTTAGCGATGCTTTCCTTAGGCGCCTGCACTAATGTTCTTGATAGCAGCTAAGGAGAAAAAGGAGGAGGAAATTGCATCTATATTTAATTAATACCGCATTCATATTTTATTGCGGAGAGCCCTTCGGTGCAGGAAGATTCTCTGTGAGAACAATTGCTTTTGAGTGCCGGAGCCAATGTATGGTGCTGAGCAGGCGAACTTTGGTTTTAAAAAGAAAGCTGAATTCCTTCTAGGGTAAGCAGGGAAAGTCCAGAAACCCTCTGCCACTCACCTCCCAGACTCAGGCTGAAAAACAAGTGGCAAATTGCTGATAATTCATATTTGCTGAGAATTGGTATTTGATTAGCTTTAACATCTTCCAACGTTGTGAGCGAGAGAGGCTTGGTGGGCCACAGACAAACATCGCGCTGATTATTTTTTCCTTTTGATAAGCTGCCAGCCTTGGAGAGGTTTCCTTTTTGATTCTCTGAGCTTACTCCCCTCTTCCAGCTGCATGCTGCGCTCCTTCTCTTCTGGCTCCAAATCCCAGCGAGGAGAGGCGACGCGTCGTTAAAATGGCCGTCACGTTCCCATCCTGCATGGCTGGGTTGCTGTGGCTGATGGCGGGGCCGAGGCGGCCGGCGGGGTTGGCCGTGGCAGCCAGGATCACCTAGAGCACGGGAGAGGTGGCTGTTTGCTGGAGCAGCCTTGGCCGCGGTTGAGGCCGCCGCCGGGCATCGCTCGCTGGGTGTCCGGGCGCGATGCTGCCCCGAGTGAAAGGGAGGAAGCCAGCGGTGTTTTGAGGTTGGCTTGAGCTTGGCTGAGCAGAAGGAGATGCGGCAAAGCCAGCACGTGTTCTCCTCGCCGGAGGGCCCAATCCTGCACACCAGCGTGTCGCTGCTGCCATCTCCCGCCTCAGCAGCAAGGCAAAGGCACAGCAAACTCACTGACCTGCTGTCAGCGCTCGCCCCTCGCTCCTCATTAGGAGCAGGCTCGGGCCAGGAAGGAGACATTTTATAGTCCAGTCAGAGAAACATAAAAAATAGCCTTTGAAAGACTGTGTGTCGTAATAACTCGAGCCTCTTGAAAAAAAAAAAATCATGTAGGCAGCCTTCACGCGCGGTTAAAGTATCGCTGTTTCATTTAGCGTGCTGCGTACTTCTTCTTGGACTTTGCAAAACACATAACATTTTGGAGAATGAGATGTAATGCTCTGCAGTTTGCGTTATAATAAAAACACGGAAACAATTATTATCCAAACAAAACTTAATAGAATTAGGTTTTTTTTAAATCCTCCTCCTTCTCCTTTCACTGACTCCACAGCTTTTTCCTTGGTAGAGCCCAAAATTCAGAGAGAAAGGAAAGCTGAAGTCAGAAGTGTTTACAGAAAGGAGCATTTCTGCCTTCCTACGACTACAAAAGAAACATTTGTTGCCTCAGATAACTCCTAAGCAAACTGCTGTCAAAACAATTAGTGTTATTTTTCTATTATCCTCCTATTTGAGAGTAAATAGCCATTTCATGAATATGTTAATTACCTGGTAGGTGCAGAAGATAGTGGATGGTCTATCTCCACAAATGATGATAAAGCTTCTATTGTATAGAAAAATTTCTAACAATGATTTTTTTTTTTTTTCCCCCCTCAAGTACTTGGGGTCAGGCGATTGCAGTTCAACTGCTCACAACTGGATCCGTTCTGCTTTGATAATTTAAAGGTTTAACGAAAGTAACACCGTTGTGCAAATGAAGATTTCCCCACGCACACCCCTTTTTTTTGTTGTTGTTTTTCAAGGAAAAGCAGGGGGGTGAGCAGGCAGAGTTGAGCCCCTACAAAAATGGAACATTTACATCTTATTCTATTTCTGCTTTAAGTTTTCAGGGCTAACAGAGGGGTTCTGAAAAGAGCAAATTCACTTGTGTACGTACTGCCAGGTAGTATGTCTGTGGGCTATTAAATACATGGTGATTTTAAATGTGAAGTAATACTGAGCTATTCCATTTAAACTGGGCTGTCTGCAGGGCAGAAATTATTTGTGAATTTATGTGTCAGTAAGAACTGCAGGTTACTGGATAGATTTGTTTGTTTATTTTTTAAGATAATTCAAATATTTATTTTAGTGAGAGTGTGCTTATTTAGGGTCTGGAGAAGCAGAAAAGTGCTGGTTTTCCTTTTGGAGATGTGTACATTTAGGACAAAAAAAAAAAAAAAAAAAAAAAAAATCAATATTCTGCAAAGTTGAATGCACCATTGTGCCAGATAATTAAAATGTAAATTTAAGTATCTATGCCTGCATTGTGATTTTTTTAATACTTTTAAGTTAGTTGTCTTTTAAAACATGTGGTCAGCTGTTGTATTCACATATGGTCAAATGATCAAAGTCTGAACTCCTCTCTAATTGTCCCCTGCTGCTTGTCTGCTCTGTCCATGATCAAGGCCTCAGCAGGTGATAAGAAAGGCATGAGAACAGGCTGGAAGGAGAATGAACTACTGAGGGGCCCAAGCTGAAAGAAATAAAGACTTCCAGTACATCACCCTGACAGTAAAGAACCAAGAAAAAGTGAAGTCTGGTTAGTTTTTATTTTTTCTTTCTTTCTCGCCTTTTTTCCCCCCGTTGCTCACCAATCTGCATCTATTTTTTTAAAGGCAAAATGCAAATGGGGTAGTGTCTGTGTATTCTCAGCTCTTATAAAAGACAGAACCAAACAGCCTACTGCAGACATGTTTATTTACTTGCTAGGAGGAGGAAGCTGCTAAGTCACACAGTTTATAGTATTTCACATGTTTGTGGAAACCATTGCAATTCTTTTCACTTGTGCCTGTCATTGTTTGCTGGAGTTCACTTTGCCAGATGGTTCTTTATTGTCACTGGTGTCCACACCTCGCTCTTGCATCACTTCAAGACCAAATGGTGTGAAGAGCTTTAATACTTAGAGGATTTACTTTTAGTAAATCCACACTTTGTGGAAGGTTCATTCTCAGCTATTCAAGCAGGTCTAGCACTGATTCAGGGAGGGAGTAGCTGACCCAAGGAATGAAGAAAGGGTGAAATAAATGGATTGTCTTTGCTGCTCCTGTTTGTCCCCTGCTCTCTTGCAGTCAAAATACCAATGGAAAATTAAGGGTCGATATTAGATTTAGAACGAGGAGTTAACAGTTAAAGAAAGGAAGGCGCAGTGTCAGATTCTTCCCCCCCTTTGCCCCCCCCAGTCAGTGCAGAAAACAGTTGGCCGCATTTCTTAAGCTAAATTTCTTCAGCTTGCAGTAATGTATTTGTATGCATCATGTTTCTGGAACCACGTGAGGATTAATTTTTTACATGAATTTGCATGCAAATAGAGTACTCCCTTTTGGCTTCTGTAGAGTCATTTCTTGATGTTTGCAAACACTGTCACTCAGATGCCAGAAGTGCGATTGCCCCATTTTAGAGATGAGGAGGCAGTGGCTGGCTGAGAAAGAAGCAAGCACTGTGCAGACTGTCGTTCAAATATGTAGGGTTGTAGGGCAATTCATATTTCGATATTAAAACCAGGTTTGAGTGCTGATTTCTCTAATTTTGCAAGTAGCTGAAGGCTGTTTGTCCAAATGACTACAGCAGTTAAGAGTGGACAGAGATGGTGTGTGTCTCTGCATGGATGGGGAGTGCTTTAGCAGGAGGCAGGTGTGAGAGGATTTAGAGGTTATTATAGAAAAATCCTTGTGGTGATCAGACTATTATATGGCTGCTGTAAAACAGGCAAACAGGTTAATGAGGTATATCCGCGGAGGAAAGAGCAACACATCACAACCCTGCTGCAGTCCCTGTGAGGAGATAGAGCTGTGTTCAGTGTCATGGGTTTGTTTTTTTTTTTTTTTTTTTTCTGGGGACAGTCTGGTCAGGTCCAAAATGTTCTCCTCATGAACTGTGTGAGTTTTAGGTAGGACCTCTCTTGGAGTGAGTTCATGGTGGAAGAGGAGACATCTCGATGCGCAAGGAGGGTGGTGGAGAAAGAGGAATATGATCATGTCTCCGCACAGGGCAAAAGGTGAGAGGGACTTGAAACAAAGAGTTTGGAGCATTTTGACCGTGAAGATTTGTGGAAGGGAGGGCCCCAGTCCTGCCGGGAGCTCAGCTGGAGAGTGTCTGCCTCAGCAGTGACCCACAGAAGTGAAGTGCCCCACGGAAATCTCAGCCCTTTCCTTCCCTCCCTCCTGCGTTCCCTTCTGTGGTGTGAGCTGGTTCCACTTGGTCATGCTCAAGTGACTTCCTGAGCTGGGGTCGGTGGAAGTGCATTGCTGAGGTGGTGAAGTGCCCACCACAAGCTACGTTTAACGTGAGAATCAGTGGAGCTGTTTGCTTCTGAGTGCAGTAAACAGAGAAGCTGCCAAGTGAGCGTGGTGAAGCAGGGTGTATAAATGAGCTTAAGAGACAGCTAGAGGTTTTGTGAGGGGTTGGGTGGGGAGGTGGAAGGATGTGGTGACAGAAGAGAGGAGGGGCTAAACAGAGCAGGCAGGCTTGTTAGGCAAAGTGGTCTTTTTCTACTGTTAATCTTCATAGGAAAGCTGTGTCAAAGCAAATGCAGGGAGGTATAGTCCTTACGCTTCATCCGAACGTTCAGGCTCTGCTTCTGATAAAATGAACAATGCCAGGCTATCAGCCCATCCAAGTTCCTCTCACTCATCCAACCCATATCCAGTGTAAATGGAATCTGAAAGTATAATGCTACAGTTCTTATTATTTGCTTTGCAGCCCACAGTGTCTGGGGAGTAGGCTGTGGAAGGAGCCCAGATCTGTCTGCTGCACTTCTCCCACTCCACCTTGATGATTGCTGAGTAATTGCAGCTTCTTATCTGTGGTGCAAACGATGAAAGATTATTTTTATTTTCTTTAAAGGGAATTGTATTTACTTTTGCTCCTCTCCAGCATTCCTACGACATACATTCAGCTCCTTGTTAACTACCCCTGCCTGGTGAGGACTGCATGATACTGTTTGGTCCGTAAGCTGTTTGCAGGGATCTGAAATGAGGTGGGATTTTGTGAGCTGGAGAAGGTAGACCTTGCTTGGTAAGTTTGGGTTTTTCTCTCAAAGGAGAGTTTGACTTCAGCCGCTTCTGTCTCATAGCCTTTGAGCACGTTTTCAGAAAAGCTGAGGTGGGCACACAGTTACCTTGCCCTTGTGCCAGTGTCCAAAACAATCTGTACAGCAGATGTGACTTAACAGACCTGAGTACCAGGAATTCACCCTTGTCTGCTTAGGGTATCTTGCACATCCCATACGCTACTAGATCTGTCCCTCTGTGGGGTGTTGCTGGCTGATGGATGATATATAACCCTTCTGTCAGGATTTGCCATGCCCTAATGACCTTCCTGTAAATATTTATCGTCCAGAACATCTAGAAGTAGGATAGAAGATCTACTGTGATGGCAGACGCACAATGGGAACAGAGGCAGCCAAATTTAACCAGCTTACAAATTTTATCTTCTGCCATTTGGTCCTCTGTTTCCTTGGGAATAAAACTGGCAGTGTCTGCAGAGAGCTGTTGTTGAGAGTCACCTTTGCACTTGGAACTTTCGAAGCGGGTATGACACACCTACTCTCAACTTAGCTTTTGTTTTTATTTTCATAGAGAAAACACAGCCTTGGTCGTAGACAATATTGGGAAGGTAGAAGTAAATTTTGCTTCTCCTATGTAGTTTTTGTAGAACACGTTGATTTGTTACATATACAACAATGGCATCCAGCACTACACTGAAAATAGCAAAACTGTGGTGGGAAAGTTGAGAAGCAGTGGATAGGATACTTGTATGTATCTCTGCATTAGCCTTGCAGACTTAAATGGTTCAGTGAGGAGTTACTGGTCATAATAACTGTGAATAAAGTCAAGTGTTCTTATTTTTATATTGGTTCAAGTTCCTTTACTGGCAGGAGCCAGTCTTTCTGCCAGCCTGTGGAAAGTTCCTGAGCAAAGAGCTCTCCACACCTGCTGCTGATGGTAGGTAGTGGCAAGCTGTTTTCTTGGAAAATGTGTTTGGATGCTATTTTCTAGAATAAACAAGTTAAAGTGGTCAGCAAATAAAATAGATTCCTCCCACTTCTCTCCTTCCCCCATGTACTCATAATAAGTGGCTGAGAAGGGGAAAAAGAAGAAAAAAAAAAAAAGATAAGTGGTTGGATCTCACTTCTGCAAATGGTCAAGAAAATTGCAGAGACAACAAAATCAATTTCCGGCTTTTATAGTCCATGAGCCCAAGGAGTTCTGCACAGTACTCCCTGGGGTCAAAGTAGGCTTTTAATCTCTGAAGTTCTATAAAGAGGAGGAGTGTTGAAAACAAGAAGTTTTTGGCGGAGTCACATGCTTCAGGAGGTTTGGGATCAACAGGAGGTGCGTGGTTTGTTTTCTCTCGTAGTGGTTTCGGACGGGAGCTGTGAGCAGCGAGCGTGGTGGGAGCAGGCAAGGTGCCAGGCTCTCCTTCACACCTCCTGCTGTGTTGTACCTCCTGTGATGTGGTGGGCTGTGATGCAGCCACCCCACTGCTGCTTCCCAGACCCATGGGTCCCAGTCCCGAGGCTGATTTTATGCTCCTTCATGAATAACTGAAGGGGGAAGGTCCCAGCCTCTCATCCTTGGCATCCTTGTGTATCAGAGTTTGGTTTATCACTTTGCCAACCTCCTAAGCACTGTTGTGAGAGCTCTTTGCAATAACAAATTAGCCCTTGGGCTAACCAGCGAGTCTCTGTGTGCTGTGGGACTGACTTCTTATAGGACCTGATCTGTCAGATGCTCCTCCTGGATGGACTTGGGTGGGAGACAGTATGAACCCACCCTGTCCATGGATGGAGCCTCCAACTGTTATGATAGAAAGAAGGTGGTGAAAGAGAATGGTCACTACTTTGGATTGGACTGTGGGACAGAAGGGAAGCAGGAGGCTTCAGCAGGGACTCCGCAGGAGGATTTTGGCTGGCAGAGGGAGGAAGGTACTTTCTCTGTGCTGTAGGTCAAGTGGTAGGGTAATGAAGAGAGCAGCCCTAATGTGCATAAATGCTGCCTGTCAAAATGACTCTTTCTTCTCTGCAAATCTACTTAAAAATAATTACCTATGTGCCACCCTGAAACATATCTATCAATTAAATGGTAGGGTTAATATGTTACGTGCATGGAGACTAGGAAACTTGGAGGTTGTGTTGCCATAGCAACTGTAACTTTGCCCTCCTGGGCATAGGCATTCCTGTGGGGTCGGTCAGGGCACAGTCGTGGGGGTGGGAAATGCCGCCAGCGTGGTAGCAAAGGGGTGGGAAAAGTCATAAAAACGTAAAAATAAACCCAACTCTTTCATCTCATTTTGTGGCGTCAGTGGAAGAGCAGTAAAAGGTGAAGCTCCTTTCCATTTATGTGTGTTAGAATGAGCACTCCAGTGCTGGATGTCAGGACGTGCCAAGAGACCCTGTGCCTTCGGGAGGGCAGAGTTAACTTCGCTGATTTTAGCCTCAACGCATTTCAGCTTCTCTCAGCTCTCCAGGGACGCTGTATTAAGTGGGTAAAGGATGTCTTCCAAATTGTACTGGTCTCCTTCTTTGGCTCCTATAGCTAAAATCCTGGTCCACAAAGGACATGTCTGCTCCAAAGAACTGTGCTTCCGAAAATGCTGCTCAGGCCTGGCCCACTGAGGAGAACATGCATTCAAGTATAGTCAAATTGATACCATACCTTAGGATCAAGACTTTGACTCCAGAAGGGTTCTCCTGCTCTTTCACAAACTTTGAAGCCATCTAATTTCGGTCTGAGAATTACAGAATGTTTGCTTTTGTTCATGTGAGTGTTTGTGAGCGGCAGTCTTGGAGCCAAGTGGCTACTCATTCCTTCCTTTGGGAGGGAAAGAAGTGACTGTGACTAGAAGTGACAGGGTACCATCACCCTTTGTGATGCTGAGTCCCCCTTCCTCATGTCTGCAGTGTCACTGCCTGTGACTCTACCACTTCCAGGTTTTGTTAGTGCAGCTGATTTTAGGCTAACAGAAACCCCAATGGTGAATGACGTGGCTTCTCTTGCCTGCAAAATGTAAAAGGAAGGAGTCAGAAACGATGGCTTCACTTTCTCTGCTTTAATAAATTGAGCGCTTAAAGCTCAGTAGTTTTGCTGAGATGATGATTCTTGTTTCAGTGTCCAGGCCTGCAATCCTCAATAATTTCTGAATCTATTGTTTCACTGTAGTGCAATGGTTTGGTTTTCTGTTTCCATCTTCTCAGAATAGGTCTGTACTTTGGTATTACTGCAAAAAAACAGGTAATTTTTTAAAACGAAAAAATGGCAGCTGGTTACTGGCAGATACCTCTCATCTGGAAAAGACTCTTGGCTCCTACGCTGGTTATCCCTGCTGAGATGAAGCGAGCAACTGGAGCAAATGAAGCACTTGTGAAGTGCGCTACAGCTTCTCCCTGTAGTATGCAAACGAACTGCAAATCATCTGCGCTTCTGCAGGAAGTCCTTTATGAAAAGCAACGGGATGGAGAAGGAAATGGAGGGCCTGGGTGCTGGCGAGATTATTTTCAGTGGAGGGCAGCGTGCGTTTGCCACGTGGTTTGGGTATGATAATAGAAGTCTGCTTTCCATGGAATGCTGTGGCTCTCAGAGGCAGGGAGATGAAAGACATGTAACGATGAAGTGGTGCATCTCGGGGCACTTTATTTTATATTAAAACACCGTTTATTTATTTATTTATTTGTTTATTTTTGTAGCAAATGCATACCAAATGTGATAGAGCCTATTGTGTTACAGGACTAAAATTAAAACATGCGCAGAGATCCTGCAATTGTTTTTATTGTACTGAGAGCTCATCCTAGTATCACTTTGGTTTATGCGAATAAATTACATGTATTTGACAATCATGTAGTAGGAATTTGACACGAGAAAGTCAGCAAAGGTACATGATGACAATACCATGAAAGGCAATGTTTATGGAGAAGATATTCTCTATATACCGTTGCTCAATATTGAAACATGTTTCTTCAATTTACATTCCTTTTTTTTTTTTTTTTAAGGGTGCATAATAACTTAGTGTAGCGTTGGGAACTTGGGACAGATATAACTTAAGGAGATTTATCTAACTACACACAGTACTTTGTTGTTTGACACGCGAGCAGCTGCCATAGCAACTGCAAGATCACAAACTGTTATGATACCTCCAAGAAACGGGTTGTCTTTTAAAAGAAGTGCAAGCGTGTGAATTTGCATGTCAACTTTATTTGACAGTAGCCATGACTTCTGGGGGAGAAATGATATCTCCAAATGCATGCTTCTCTCCCTGTGGGATCTGGGTGGTTTAGTTTGATGATGATATTTTTTCACTTTGCCGTAATTTTTTTATTAACTTATATTGGGTTTTTTTTTGGCAGAGCTGAAGACTTAGAATGTATCTTAAACTGCTTATTATTATTTCTGCATACCATGATAGTACCTAATGACCCCTGTAAACTTTGGGACCATCTTCCTCTCTCTCTTCATCTCTCTCTCTTTAACATCTTCCAGTTAAAGAGAGAGAGAAGTGAGTCCTGTCCCAAATAGCTTAGGACTGAAAAAGATGGAAATAGAACTAGAAGCAGAGAGAAGTAAAATTATTTGTCCCAGTCACACAGAGGGTTCATGGCAGAGCTGGCAGAGAGCCTTGCAAGGACAGGGCAGCTGAAGCTGACTGACCATTGGGGTGACAGCACTGTGGGCTTGCTTCAGATGTCCAGAGTGTCACTTCCTGGATACAGCTAAGTACATTGCTTTGTTAGATAAGATGGAAACAACAAAAGAACAAACAGGGAAAGGGTCAGTGGCAGGTTTTTCCCCCACCTGTTGTTTTTGTCATCAAATGACACGTCCCAAATGGAGGTGAACTTACCTTCCTAACAGTCATGAGTTGAGGTATAGTCTCTGCTTCAGAGGTGGATGAACTGTTCTGCTGAGGAGTTAACAGCCTCCTATGAGACCTAAGATGAATCAGTTGAGAAGTGGGAATAGGCCTCCTGAGTGGTTAGGAAAATAGCGACGTAAGTCCCTGCAAGCAAGATTTTTCCATGTAAGTGACAAAATGAAACATGGTGCGTTTTGCAGCCATGTACTGGTCCTGGAGACAAACTCGTATCAAAAACCAGCTGTGTTAGGGGTAGTTCACTTGTATATAGCACTTGGCCTGTTAGACACTCAAATGGCTTAATTTTCTGACTCCAGATTTATTCTCTTCTGTTTGTTTTGAAAAGGTCATGGTGATGTGTCCCAAGTCATGTTATATATCAGTTAGGGAACTACCATGTGTCTATGAAAATAAGAGCAAATCAAGAGAGTTTCCCAGTTTTTATTAATAACACATGCAGAGAGTTTACAGACGTTCATAGATCACTCTTAATGGGTGCATTTTCTTAGAATTTGTTACTTGCCTTGTGAGGCCAACAAGTCTTAGTCATGGTACAGGATGTCAGGAAATGCACTGAAAGAAAACGGTCTTATCCTCAGACCACTTCCAACGTAAGCCCAAGACAAGACGTAACAGAAATAGTCAGATGGGGGTGTGTAAGGAGTTGATGAGAACATTGGTCTATGGACCTCTCTCAGGAAAACAGCTATTTAAGTGATGACAAGCTGTTTGTTTGCATGATGGCTCAGGAGACTTTGAAGGCTGGATTGAAGGCAAACAATGAAGTCACTTTGTAGCTGGTTGTTGGGAGCTCTTCCTAGCAGGAGGAGCAGCAGGGGGAAAAGCACAAAGGGATTTTGTTTGAAAACATAAGATACAGGCTATGGACATGTGGAGCAGGAGTTAATGCTGCAGATTCATCACACCGTGTGTGAAACAAACCTTTATCAACTATTCCTCACCACTTGGGGTGAGGAGGAATCTATGGGTCTCTCCCAAAGGTGACCAGAAATAGAAATATGGTATTGATGGCTTCAGATGGGTTTTCCCAGTCTTACACCCTGGCAGATCCCCATCATTTTACACAAACTGCCATCTCCTTTCCTTCTCTGGGGAAAGGGCTGTGATGCACGTTATGGGGAACTGCCATACCCTGCTAGGGAATTATCAGCTAGAGACCTGTATCAAGGCCTACACCATCTACAAGCAGCACTTGGCAGAAATGGGAATGAGTTGTGGAAAGAAGCATGAAGAAAAGCAGCTTCTTTCTGGTATTTGGAGCCCAAGTTGTATCTGTGACTTGGGAATTCTGAGGCCTACTTGTCATGCATCTTTACAAGGAGTTTCTACATCTTTGCCAGACTTTAGCTCTCAAAATTTATGAGTTATACCTTAAAAAGTTCATGAGAGTGGGTTGTTTGGTTTTTTTTGTTTGTTTGTTTTTTTAATTGTTGGATGTGTTGTCATGTTTATGGGCTTTTGGGTCCATCTGTGTTGCTTATTTCAAGGCTTTCTTTGCAACTGAGCATTAGAAACTTGTTTTTTATGGCACGTGTTCTTTTTTTTATACAGAACCTAGCTTTGGGTGAGCCACATGCCTGCAGGTCCTGAGGCTTCCTGAAAAGCAACAGCTGTTGTAAGACTTGGAATGGAACTGTGAGACCATGAGGTACTGCTGGTACAACGAGGCCTTTTCAAATGGCTTTTTTTTTTGTTTTGATTGCTTGGATAAAAAACGTGTGTTAATTTTTTTTTTTTTTTTTTTTTTTTTTTTTTTTTTCCTTTTTCACCTGTATTTGGGCTGGATGGGAGGATGATTTCCAATAGGTATTAATATGGTGTTTGGTAACATGATTTTCTCTGGGCCTTACATGCAATCTGCCCATGTGCTTGCTGTGTTTTCATTCCCCTTGTGGCTGCAGTGGATTCAGCTCTCAAGTCTTCAGGATACACTTAATATTTATGGTGGGAAACGAGCTGTTTGCAAACTAGTAACAAACTATAATAATTACTTTGCTTTCCACTTGAAACGCTGATCTAAAGCTCTGTCTGCCACAACATTCCCATGTAAAGCCACACAGATCCTCAGCTGCATTTGTTGGATCTATTTAGATCCCTGTTTGGTTTCTAAAAGTAGGAATAAAGTCTGTGAACATCTCTAGCTGCTTCCTCCCACACATTGCCTGGTGACTGTCTGCTTGGGTATCTATATATGGCATAACTGTAGGTGTGACTTTCTGTGGTTTGACCAGTTTCCATAAGTTGAAGTTTCTAAAGATGACCACAATGATAATTTAATAGGAAATGCTGTAAGGAAATGCTGAGCTAGGGGTGAATTTTCTAGAAAGAACTGAAAGGAAGATACCAAACATTTGAAAATTCAGAGAGGAAAAATACACCTTTTTGAGGATTCAAAACTGTGAGAGGAAAACTGGTTTGTAAACTGGTACTTATCTTGATGAGTGTTGTAGAAATGTAAGTTTAGCCATGGTTGAAAAGTTTGTGTCATCATGAAAACTCTTGATGGACAAATTTTGAATTGATGTGGAATAAAACTGGGGAACTTCATTCTAATTTTCTTGGGTTTGCTTTAATTCTTCTACAGAAATTTTACTTGTCTATATTGAATAATATTTTAACACAAAAAAAACCACCACTCAGTTAAATTAGGTTGTTCTGGTGGGATTGAAATGCACTTTTAATTTTTGAGGCTTTCAGAAAGACTTATGGACAAGGAAATGTAATTAGCTTGGTTTGTACAAACAGGAGCAACACAGTAGAAGGGTTTGATTGGATAGCAGAAGGCAGTAGCTGGAGCAGGGGCTTAGATAAGGTCTAAAGCAACACAGATGGACTTAATTCTTTTCCTCTGTGCAGCACTGGTAACTGAATCAGTAGGCACTGACTGCGCAAGACTTTGTCAAAATGTCTTCATATGGTAAGTAGCCTACAGCCATCTTCCCTTCCTGTTTCATCCTGTCCACTCTAAGGCTAAACTTCTCTTTGACTCTTCTTCCTCACAGATTACCCCTGGTGTCACGTCTAGAAAGCAACTGGAAAACCTCAGGTCCAACTCTGTCTCAACATTTCCAAAGATTTTATCATCCTCTGATCTCAAGGCACACCACCAATGCAAACAGACAAAGTCTAAGTTGTACTTTTCAACAGACATCAGCCCTTTTTTGTAAGGTGGAGGAAAAGCAAGTGAAATGTAATGAACTGACTTCTCCAGGAGTGTGTAAGGAACACTGGTTATGTAATTCTTCTCTCCTGACCCTGACTGTAGCAATTGGCGACTGTATTGTTTTTGCTTCCCCTAATCCCTTTGAAAAATTCAAGATTTTCTTTTTTTCAGCTGCTGCTGCTTCTTCCTCTAACAGAAAGCCATTTAAATAACCCTTTTATTGTTTTGGGGGCTCTGCCATCTAAATGTAATTGGTGGAAAAGGCATAACTGGAATCTGTGCTGGGCAGAAGGAGGTACCAGCAAGGGAGCAAAAGAGGAATGCTCACGAAGAAAGCCTTGGCATCCTGCAACCTCCTTCATCCCTGGCATGCTTTAGCTGAGGTTAAGCAAGTTGCAAGAACCACAAGGGAGAGGGCAGTTGCTCACACAAACATTACTGTGCCGGGGGGTTTGACCCCTCCCTCTGTATTTAGCATCTGCTAGCAGGAGAAACTGTTGAGAGGATGGAGAACCTGATCTCCTGTGAGCCAGTACAAAGGAGCCATGGGGGTAAGGGATGCTCTGGTATCAGTTATGGCTGGAGTCACCCTCAGAGGAAAGCAAACATTGGGAATAAAGGTCACAGAGAAAAGTGAGGATATCATTTTGAAGAAAGCCTTTGCTGCGTAGGATTGCCATGTGCAGTGCTGATGAGCATCTCTAAAAGCAAACCAATAGCATTAGGGTGGGAATTCCCACTGCATCCCCCTCCTCTAGCCCCCTCACCTCTGTCTCAAGATCAAAAAGGCAGCGGCAGTGCAGCCTTCTGTCTGCGTGAGAACAGCCTGCGGAAGGGAGCTGCCACATGGGAAAGCTGCTCTCTGAAGATGCTTGAAAAATAAACATTGGAACATCAGCACAGTGTGAGGCAGCTACCTGGCACTCCCAGAGAACGAGGAAAGGAGAAACCATTTGTGCTCGGGATAGGCAAGAGCCTGCCTTCTCTCTCTTTTGAATGGCACAGTCTTCATTTCCATGTACTTATCAGACCCGGGTGGTGTTGACAGGGAAGGCAGTTTGGTAGAGATGGATGCTGCAGGCAATATTGAGCTTGGGGGAATACATTTTGTCAGATTGTGCTTTCAGCTTATTGAAGGCTAAAACACCCTAGCACAAACCCTCTGCAGTTTGCACTGGGGAGTGGGACGTTAATGGGATGTGCCAGCAGTATTTCCCCATCCTGAACAAATGATGGAAAAGATCAGAAGGACCTGAGGTTTTTCTGTCCCCAAATTCCTGGTGTTAGCCTCGTCTCTCGCTGCACCTGACAAACTCTTTCCCAGTGGTATGGTTTTAATCTAACAAGGTGATATTGAAGGAGAAGACCGAAGTCGTTAATCGTTCCTGAAAGATGCACTGATGTTGGAGGCCTGTAAGGATGTGCACAGGGCTGTTTTTTCCTCTTTCTTCATCTAGATTTCCCGGGAAGCTGTTTTGCTGCACATCTGGTGTTCCTGACCCACCGCATGGGAAGCCTTGAGTAATCCCACACTGCACTGAGCATGTTTGAGAAGTTTTGTATGACAAGATCGCTAAGTGTCCTGCCCTTTGCTCTGCCCCCCCTCGTGTTTGTCACATCTAATAATGGGCAGAAATGTGGTGTGTGCCACTGAACACGGGGAATTTGTTTGTATTCTGTGTTTGCCACAGCCTTTTAATTTGAGGAGGGAGCGTGGGAGCCAGGGAATGGCTAAAAACACTTCTCTTTGGTACTTCTCCACCGTAGGCCACATACAGCTCTTAGGAATGATGTGAACTTCAGCTGAAGCTTTGGTCTTTAGAGTGGCAGTCATGTCTCAAGGGGCAGTCTTAAGTGCTATAAAATGCTGTATCTATTTCAGTGGATGGCGAAGGATGTATAAGCCACGCTGCAATCTGTGCCCTGTTGCCTGCGGTAGGGATACTGGGCGCTGTAATTTCCAGTGTTGTCACGTTTTATTTTGTAAGGGAGCTGCTGTAGAAAGATCAAGTGGGCTGTCATGCAGGAGAATCCTGACTTGTGAATTCCTGGTGATATTTCCATGCTTACGTATTTCACTGGGTGTTGAATGTGTGTATCTGAGAAGAGAGACAGCCCAAGGGCTTTCCTACTCTTCGGTATCCTTGCTCTCTGTTCCTAGATGTAGCAGGTTCACTTGTTCCCATAGATGCTTCCGTCATTTCTCCCTCTTTTTCATTTCCTCCTTGCATGTTCTAAACATGGTGAGTGAATAAATGCAGCACAGCAAGTCTTCTGGCAATGTAAATATTTGAGGATTCTTACCTTAAGGTGTATGAAAGAGAAACAGGAATTAAAGAGGCCTTTAAGCTAGTTCTGAAGACAGAGAGGGAAGTTGCTGAAAATATTGGTGGGGATTTTATGAGGAGAAGGGGAGAAATTAAGATCTACTTGGAAAGAGTGGAAAAGATAGGGTGGGAGCTAATTCATGGTCAGCTTCGATATTTACCATCTTGGGAGGGTGAGATCAAGATTAGGTTGAAAGCTTCAGTTGTCTTTATTGCCTAGTGCAAAGGAAAATGGGGCTGGTTTAGCTGAGATATGGGCAGGAAAGGAAGACACGCATAAGAAATTATTTCTCATGTGAGGCCTTCACTCCCATCTTAGTCAGTATAAATAGGGACAAGGTCTACTTTTGGCTACGTATGAGTATTCAGTAGTCAGCAGGGAAGCTTCCACAAGGCAACTAAAGTCCCTGACAAATCAGAAAGGCATCTGCCTTGTTCTATAGACTATGTAAGAAGCGTGGAATCTTAAATGAGACATGGAAATTAGGTGGTTTGTGCCAGTAGGATAACATTTTTGGGAAGCATCTGGTTCAGGATTGTACAATGTCTAGCATGGGTGCTTTCTGGGACAATTCTCCATCCAAGACTCAGTTCCATTTGCTTTATGTCTAGCCCCTCCCTGGAGCATATTGCAGAGATTTCTGAAATGATGGCAATCAGACAAGAGTGGGATTCTGGAGCATGAGTGCTTTGTCAGCATGATATTGCACCCAAGTGGAGGAGCCCTGCTGACAAGATAATTTCACTGCTTCTGGGACCTGGCTAGCATTTCCAGAGGAAGTTTTGTGTATGTACTGGCTCTGTGCACAGAAGGAATGTCCTCTGAGATAGCTGAAGGCAGGAAAAGTGCCTGGATTAGTGCCGCTCTTGGGTAAAACCTGATGGTTGCCTGTTATCCAGAATATTTAAATAATGTCTTCAGGGTATTTCCTCTGAGACAGATTTTTGGATGGCTGTTCTTATCTTTATTTATGTTTTCCTAAGCTTTCTCTATATCTTTTTCATTTCCAGCTGTGAAATAGAAATACAACATTCTTTTATTTTATTATTTATTTTTTTTTCGTTTTGCCTCATGTGGTTGTGGGCTGACTTTGTTATCTCTGCTGCACTTTGTGTGGCAGCGACTTTTGATATCAAGCAGTTTAATTGTGAAAATGCAGAAACAGAAAACCACCAGACAAACCCACCAAAAACATATGAGAAAACCTATTTTGCTATGCTTATGAATACATGATAACGCTGCAAGGAGAGCATTTGCCAAATAGGTGGGAAAATTGGTAGGGAAAGGAATGTCATTCCATGGTCCAAGTGAGGTATTACAAATAGCTCTCCTTTAAGATTTATACCTTTCATCATCAGAGCTGTTAGGCTTTGCTTCTGTGAGCAGGCCAGCCTTACTCATGGATAAACTGGCTTCATATCAAACTGAGATACTCTTTTTTTCTACATGAAGCAGAATGGGTTTTTTTCTTCTTCTTCATGAATTGGACCATTATTTTGGAATTTAAGGCTTTTCAATAAAGGGGGAGGGAAAGCTTATGAAAGGCTACATAAACTTAAGCAAATCAACCTTGGCAATGGGCATAAAGTATAAGCACCCTGTGCTAGAGTCTGAGGAGAGGTTTCATTCTGAGCTGGAGGCACTCTGCATCATGAACTAAAGTTGGCTGTGCTGCCGTGAGGTTAGCAGAGTTCTGCTGGCACCCACCAGCTGAGAGTCTGGCACTCTGAGCACTTCTTCTAGTTGAGTAATGAAGACAAGGGGTGTCAAGAGCAGAAAGGCTGCATCACTACATTTAAATCAGAGGAAAACCCCTGGTTTTAGACCCAGATGCATTTTGCTCAAGTATTTAGATTTGAAGTGCAGCTTTCTGCTGGAAGCTTATTGGGCTGTGACTCAAAGGTGACTATCTGCTGTAGCTGCTACAGAGCTGAGCCCTGTGTAACACAAGTCAGTTTAGAGGGGAGGAGAAGGCTGGTGCCAAATCTGCTGTCTGGTTTGTGTTGCATGTTGTCCAGTTCTTACAGTAATATCTGATAACGCTCTATTGCTTGGGTTTGATATGCAAAAATATGCAAATATTTGCAAATAATGTCAGGCATTTTGTAGTAAGATAATGCTGGAGTGACAAAATCTTGGGAGATTTTTTCAAACCATGCTCTTTCTGCTGGATGTTTCTGTGGATGCACATGGATTATACTCTGTGAAATTTTTCTAAAGTTCAGTAGAATGCAAATGGGATGAGGAAAGGAAAACTTTGGAGCAACGTATTTTAAGTTCATCAAAAGCTTGAAGCCTGATGAAACTCTCTAACTTAAAAAAATAGGATAAATATCAGACATTTTATTGAAATTTGAGATGAAATTGTGTATCAATCAATATTTTAACATTTGCCATGGCAGCTGGGAAATCTTGTTGACCAAAGAAAATAGCTTATTAACATAGCACTGATACTTTGGTAGAAAGGGAAGGAAAATCATCATTGATACTGCAATCAGTATTGCTGCAAAAACCTCATGAGCTGGTGCATCATCAGAAGAAACTTGGAGTAGGACCTCTTACAACTGACTGTATGAATCTGTCTCTTACCAGGAGCTTAGGGAAGTAAAGCAAATAAGTGAGGGTAGCTGTTAGATGGTTCCAACTGGTTTGATTGCATTGGTAATTGGGGTGCAAGAATGGAGAGGCTTTTCCCAGAGAATTGTATGTGACCTTAGTGCTTTTTTTTTTAATAATACACTTCATTTTTTTGAAAAGTAGTTATATTTTTTGAGAGGAAATATGTATTTTTGGTTTGCATTTTGTAACTCAGTTTCTCTTCCAAAGGAAAACTTGACACTCTGAACTTGCTAACTCCAGCAGACATCCAACACGTGCTTTTGAGAAGGTGATTATTCTCTGTCACTGGGGCAGGTGTCTCTTCCTGTGAAGATTTCTGCTGCCATTAAGGAGTGATGTCCTAAAGGGGTTTGTATTTTTAGCAGCTGTGATTCATGTCCTGTGGGCTCCGTCTTTAAACCATGCCTCAAAGAGGGATAGGTTATTTTACAGAGAAACCCATGAAGTAATATATGCTTCTGGTGAGACTTGCTTTAAAGCTGTGCATTAATTCTTGAGAACTGAGGTCAGCCTGCCTGTGCTGAGATCTGCACAATGACATTTCCATGCTGTGGCTCATTTTGTGCTGATGTGAGAAGCAGGAAGTAACGTTTACCGTATGAAGATACTAGTGGTATTAATAATAATAGCAATGAATTAATACTAATGCAGTGCATTTTAAAAATTATTCTTTTCATCCCCAAGTCTCAAAATACTTCGTAGGACTTTCCCCAATTTACAGAAAAAGTAGTGCGTATGACAATGAGAGTTCATGTTTTGTAGGAATTGGTATCAAACTCCAGTACAGACACAACCCCCTCGTTGCAATTTAGTGGAGAGCTGCTATATTGGAGTTCTTGTTTTTGAGCTGGAAACATACTTGCTTTGCTGGTCTGGAGACATCTCCACAGGATGGGGAACTACCTGGGCTTTCCCCCCTCCCCTGCTTCTGCAAGTAGTAATGAAAATTAAACTGAGAATGAAGAGAAGGTAGCCAGTCTTTGACTCCAGTTAGCAAATGATGCCAGTTTGGAGAAAGTGTCAGCCTGAACTGGGCTTTCAGTGCAAGCTGAAATCATCACTGGAATTCAAAAAGCAATCTTGCCACTGCTCTAACCCAAGTGCTTTGGGTTTGTCAGTGCAGTGAGAACTCCTATTCCGAACCCTCTCTCTCTTCCTAAAGTCTATCATAAAAAAAGCAGGAGCTGGAAATATTCAGAAGAGGTGAAGGAGAAGATAGGTTACAGGCACAGGAAAATGTCATCTTTGCTTGCTGTTGGGTTTTAAACAAATTTATTGTAACTCATGTACCTTCTTATGGAGAAACACCAGGAGGCAGAAAATGTGACTTTGTCCATTTCACTGCTGGAGGAAGAATTCTTCTTGGGAAGCCATAGTTGGACTCCATGGCAAACGAAGTAGAAATTACTCGGGATCTTAACAAGAGCAAATGCTCTTAGTCCCAATACCTTTAAGCTCCTAAATAATCTGACGCATAATAGTCCAGCAGAGAAAGAGATATTACTGTTGTTGATGTTGGTTACACTATTGTAGTATTTCCTCCACTCCCCAGTGCTCCACGCAGTAGGTAATCATTTACAGCTCTCCATAGTCTGGCCAGGACATAAACTTACTTGTATATTGGAGATTTATAGGTAAGTTGTAGATACCAAAGCTTAGTGCTCTGTACTTTTAAATGGCATTACACTGGTTGTTATGATTCAACGAAGTAGAATTCTTAGGTTCATTATGGGTTTGAGAAAGTGGTGATGTATCTCTGATGTGTAAGGCTTATATGGAAGAACATAAGAAGGCTGTAATTTTTTTCATGTGTAACTATGGGAGCATGCTTTGATAGCAGAGAATTGCTTTATAAATGAAATCGTAAGAAGCATTTAAATGTCAAGTATCCTTCGTCTTGTTCATTCAAACACAGAATATTTATGAGGATACTGTTAATAAAGCATCTTTGCCTCTCTGACAGAGGCTGGACTTAGGCAGAGTGTTTAACAGTGGAAAGGACTAAAAAAAGTGAGGAAAGGATGTTTTCAATTAATTACTTTGAATTTCTCTTGCATGCCCTTTTCTTTTAAGGGTTTTGTGAATTGCTACAGCAATTTGCTAGGTATTAAGGGAACAAATGAACAGGGCCCTCTTTTTTGCAAGACAAAGAAACAAATGTTTTAAGATTTTCAGATTGCTTCAAAAATAGCTTGATGAAGATGGACATTATAACAAATGAAATATTTAACTAGAGTGACCCTCACTGAAGTGATGTCAAGGGTAGTAAGTAATACAATTGTCACATTGTATGTAATCATTCCTTTGTAAACTACTGAGGCACAATTATTTTAAGTAAATTGAAATGTCTAATAGGGACAATGCTGGTTTCTTTAGCTAAAAATAATATATCAAATACTTATTTAGTCTTTTAAATGTTGCAGTG
This sequence comes from Todiramphus chloris collaris, assembly GCA_025345505.1. Classification (NCBI taxonomy): domain Eukaryota; kingdom Metazoa; phylum Chordata; class Aves; order Coraciiformes; family Alcedinidae; genus Todiramphus; species Todiramphus chloris. The sequence continues at coordinate 7,519,403 of JANVCC010000049.1, read as the reverse complement.
TTTTACCATCAAGTCTGAATAATTTCACTCTTTTGGCTCTATTCTTTCCAGTTAATATCTTTGCTCTGAAGCTTTCTTAGGATACAAGTATTTACCAGTTTCAGCTAAAATGACAAAACGTAGTCATCCACTTAAATTGATTTTCCCACTGAAAAGATTAAAGAGGCTTCATTTTTTTTTGAATGACACTCTTGAGGCTTGGCTGAAGTGTTTGTAATTTGGAGTAGCTGCAAGATTGTTGTAAGAAATGTGATTCGATAAAAAGCTTTTAAATTACTCAACCATCCAGGAAGCAGCTTTGGCTCCTGAGTTGCTCCTGCTGATGTAGACAACAAATATTGCACCCCTTGTCCCTTGGCTGCATGGTCTTCTGCATGGCCCATGGGTTCTGCATGCCATCTCCAGTAATATGTCAGGAAAAAGGGCAGGCAGGTGCCACATGAGTTTTCAGCAGAGTCAGAACTTGCTGTAAGAGTTGGTGAGCCAATTCTAGTATGACAGTGTCCCCCTCCACTTCTTTTCTTCTTTATAGGCTGCACTATCTGTAGGCTCTTTGAATGGGATTTGCAGGACCTAAGCATAGATGCCTCAAAACTCAGGATCTTCCTTTTACGTGTGGCCTCCCAAATGCTTTGTCTTTAGTCCCCTTACCTGATGTTCCACAGGATTATTGTGTTTTTGCCTTTGGAAAGTTTTCCTCATGCACAAAAATACAGGAGGAAGTGGCCTGTAGTGTCAAGGCTATCGGTGCTCCTAGATTTTTGCCAGGGTGCAACACAGAACTGGTTTAGCCATATCAAGGATGATGCCCAATTACTAGTTAATTTTCTCCATAGATGGTCAGAGTGGAGTCCTCTTGTATTCTCCCAGCATAATTTAAAAATTATTGTTCTTAGTTATTCTAAAGCTTTATTTGCTTATGAAGCTCTTGCTACCCTTTTGAATCAAATTATTCAAAAGTAGCATGTATAGCACATGCTCTGGAGGGAAACTGGTACCATTGTTTTCAAGATACCAAAGGCAGTGGCTAGCAGCTTCTCCTGTCACCAAGCTCTGTTCCGCGGGCACTGACCGATGTTTTGGCATTGGTCTAGTGCCAATGACTGTGAAATTGCCTGAAAAGTCTTACCATTAATTTCCTGAATATAGCCACAGTGAGCTGGAAAACAATGCATGATGAATTTACAGATGAATTTACCTTGGACTAGCTGAGCATGCTGCCCTACTCCCCTTGGCAGCAGGGATCAGAACTTTCACCTTTGGCTGTAAGAGAAAGAAACATCATTGCCTGAGCTTGAGAAAAAAAACCCAGAAAAACCTTAGTAACAACCTTCATAGCATTAAATAGTTTCTTTTCTCAAAGGGCCTATCACCAGTAGAGAGGTGCAGTCGCAGTGAACAGATCAAGCTCCATGACCACAGTACCTTGATGTCATCCTGGGGACTCCATCTGAAGGAAGGACGGTAGCTTCTACGATAGCTAAATGGAAGAGATTTTCCTTTAAGAATCATGGTGTGTGTGTGGACCAGCAGCTATCCCTGGACCTTTGCCCTTGTCTTGTTCATAGTTCAACAGGACCTTTTGTGATTCCTGTTTTCAAGTTAGCAGGAAACACGCACTGCAAACACTGTGGATCAGCTGGGAAGTCACCTCCCTGATGTGTACTGAGCTGGCAGCTTCTGAGCTTCCAGTATCAGAAGCAATGTTGATGCTGAATGACCAAACTTAGAGTGTGTCCTCTTTAGCTCTGCCTCACCACTGCCTTTGAAAGCCCACACAGAAGAGTCTGTGGGTCTTTAGGTGACACTGACTACAAAGGCCAGTGCCCGACCTTGATGAGCTTAACATACCCAGATCCTCTGGTGTCTTAGCATGACCCTGAGTTAGCAGGGCTCTTCTAATCCCTGCCAGCCTGAGCCTTTCAATGTCCTAACTAATCAGATTAATCTGAAAACCTGAAGCTTGTTCTTTCTCCTTTCCAGTAAAGAAGTGCTTTTTCCTGAGATATTATTTCTGAATATCTGTTTATGAGCATCAGCTGAACAGTCAAAAAACATTCATGTTCTCATCAGAGAGATGAGCTGTTAAGATGAAAATTGTTAGATAGTAGTATTGTTTGACTGAAGAGCAGTATGTGCTGCTGGGTTCTGAGTTTTCCCAAAGAAGCTGAAAACAAGTCAGATCTCAGCCTGGATCTTTGCTTGGCCAGATGGAAGTCTCAGTCCTAAGTTACCAAAGCTTTTGCAAGCTTTTCTTACGAGCATATTAAACCCTAGTGGTGCCATATTTCATATGGCAATAATTATGTCCTTTGCCTCTGTTCTGGATAACATTTAGCTTTATTATTACTATTATCACTTGCTACTGTTCTGCTGGGAGCACTAGTTTGCATTTAATTATGGATCACTTGCAAATAACCTTTATGGCCCTGATTCAGCAAACATTTCTAGCAGGTGTGTAATTTTAAAGCAAGTGAATGAGCCCATTTAAGCCTGTGTAGCTCAGATCCTCGGTTGTATTTTGTGCCTAGCATCCACTGATTTCATGAACCCTAGATATGAAAAATGCCTGCATGCAGGTTGGAACTATGCATATTGCTCCGACTCCGTGACCTACTTAGGAGGTGGGATGCTGAGGTCCTAAATTGCCAAGCATGTCATATTTAAGTCAGCATCTTAAATGAGACTGAAGCTGCATCCATTAGCATTACACAGGACTCTAGGACTTTGAGACTTCTTAGAAGGAGCAACTATGCTTTTTCTGTCAGCTTAGCACAAAGTAGAATTCCTTATCTTGCATGCTTTCCTTGGCTTGATATAAATTTTAGTAAGAAGCATCTATACCAGAAGTAAAACTTGGCTAAATTACAGACCGTGGAGCAGGATACGCCAGGCACATTCAGAATATTGTATAATTTAATTGGCTGGTTGGAATTGCATAATAAAATACATGGTGTTTGAGTTATTAGTTAGCTGCCTATGTAATTACTTCTGTTTAATATTTAATTGTGTTGATCTTTCTGTCTTGTCTTTGTTCTGCACAGAAAATAGATCCCTCTTTTTGTCTATTCACAGGCATTGGGCTACTGGGTAGCAGGCTTTGCGGCTAATCTTTCTGATTGTTCAAATGTCACCATAAAATATTTAGCATCTTGATAACTCTAAAGCTATCACAACAGATTGGATGGTAACAATTAAAATTATGCTAACATCACTAAAACAGATATAACGGAGTGATGCTTGTTAAGCACTTAATGATCCCTTTCTCCAAGGAATTCCATTTCAATTTCTTTATGCTGCCTGATTGCTTTGCTGCATCCTGCAGGTTTTTGTGCACTGCTGCTCTGTGTAATACATATTCAAACCCCTCTCTGCAGCTCTCATCATGCCAATCAAGGATGCAAATGGAGGTCTGTATGACTGTGTGATCAGAATTTCTTGCTTGTTTGCAAGCCCGTAAATAATGGCGTGAATAAGGATCTGATGTATAACAGTATAAAAGTAATCAGACCTTGTATCTGGCTTCTAGTAAACATCAGTATGGCCCTGATCCAACTGCTACTGTAATCAATGGGAGGCTTTTATTGACTTTAATGGGAGTTGAATTAGGCCTCGTCTGTGGTTTGAAAATTCAGCTGCAGATATTGGGGCTGATCCTTGGCTGGTGTAACCTGGCTTTGTGCTCCTGGCAATCAGCCGTTCTGACTTATCCCGCTGAGGATGTGGCAAGCAGCACCCTGTCCTGAACTCCTGCGCTAGTCCTGCATGTACTTCAGCCGTGCTTTCTATTCAAGGGGGAGCTCTGGGTTTTGCTTCATTCAGCTATTCACTTAGGAGCTCAAATTGCTCCGTGAACAGTGTTTAAAATGTGTAATTATCTTTGGAAAAAATGTTTCACTTGAAAGGGATTCTAATAATCATTATTTGGAACTTTAGTGGTTTGACATTTTCATTGTTTATAAAGGAACAGTGTCTTTTCCTTTTACTCTATTTTGGCTGCAAGGGAAAAATGAGCCTAATTAGCAAAAATAAAAATAAACTAAGCTGGTAGAAAAAAAACAGTTCTTACACATTTGCAGACCTTTTCCTGCAAGTATCTATATGAAAATCTATAAAGGTGTTATGAAGCGTCCTTGCTTTGTGGTTTTGTTGGGATGAATGGGCAGAGAAGATGGCCAATCTTTGTGGATGAAAGTCTTTTTGAATGCAATTTTGTGGATCATCTGTATTATGAACCACTTAAGAAACAAGATGGGTATCACAGCTTTAAATACTACAATGAGTATAAAAGGCCCTGTAAAATTCTTTGAGCTGAGACTTATTCTGGCTTCTCTGCTTTGAAAGGATATAGAAAATGCATCCTTTGGGAAGTCTTCTGGCCCACTGAGCTCTCCGAGGACAGGCTTGAAAGCATGCTAGATTGATGTTCTGGGGCAGCTCCAAGAATGCTTGGCCAGTGTGTGATGGCAACTGTACCTACCCTGAAAATCAGGGAGGCAAATGTGTACCTACTTCTGAGCTGTGTATTTGTTTAGAGACTTACTCCACAACAGTGAAAAACAGTGTAGTGCTGTTTCCTTCAACACGGTGATGCTGATTTATGCCAGCTGAGAATCTGGGTCTCCACCTCCTCATGTATGCACAGGCATCACTTGTTGGGTTTTTTTTCTTCCTTCCCCCCGCCCTTCTCTCACTTGAGTGTTATTTCCAACAAAGGCAGTGGAAGCAAGTTGGGGGCAGTTCTTTCAATGAGAAATCTGCTCTGCATGTAGGGAAGTACTTGGCTGTGTTGGGAAGCAGGATTCAAGGACCTTGTCGTCTTTCAGTGGACTGGGGAGTGGCAGTACTGTGACTTGGCTCTCAGCAAGTGGGTCTTTTGCTCAGCCTGGGAGCCAACTGGGGTGAATGCTTGGCCAGGTGAATGTCTGCCTGTCTGTCCTGGCACGCTCTGGATCCCATATATTTCCCATCTCAGCTTTCACCCCACTCCCAACTGACCTGTTTGTATCTATGTGAGATGGAGCAATCAGTGAGGTGAGGGTGTATTTAAGGGTCTTGATGTGCTCATGGCAGATCTGTTACAGACTTGTTTAGAAGTGATCTCCTTGCAGAAGGTCTAAAGATGTTTCAGAGCTTTTAAGATTTATGTGAGAAATCCCCCTTTGATCTGGCCATTGAATGTTGATACAAACATGTTCTCTCCTGCTCCAGTTTTCAAGAGGAAGGCTTGTTTGCCTGGCACTCTCAGTCTTACTCTGTTTTTCAGACCTAAGCTGGGAAACAAGAGGCTCTGCTGGACTTTGTAGGAGACTTATTTCTCTTTTGTTCTGTAAAATCCTGTCTTTGGAGATAAGTTCCATGAGCTTGATGATAACTCCCTTATAAAAATGGTGTTTGCCATTTAGCCATTTTCTAAGTTCTGGCATGCTTGGTTTTTTTTACAGTAAATTAAACCAAGAAAGGAAATTGTTTTTTATTTTCCTACTTTCCTGTCTTCGCTCTTCATAGGCTTTAATATCTGCCCTCCATGGCCTTCCTGTGTCCATTCAATATCAAATTGATATTGTGAAATATCAATTGATTAATATCAAATGATTAATATCAATTGATCTGTGCAATAAGCACAGATGTCGTGGCTGATCCTTCTGCCATGCTATGGTCCTCTCAAGGGTTTGACTGCAAAGGATTTGGTAACCATTGTTTGTAGGTGAAAATCGTCAGCAGGCTTTCTTTTTTCAGTGATGACTTTGGAATTGCACCTTTTCTCTTATGTTTAAGGGTTTCAGTTCACGATGATACTGGATCAATCTAAGAAATAAAGACAGACTCAGCCAAAACGCAGAGGAGGATCGAAGAGACCCAGAGAACAGCCATCAAGAGTATAGCCTGACAGGTCTGCAGAGCAGGTTAGGTGGTAGAAATATGTTACTTTATTTCAGCTAAACTTCTGTGCATTCTCACCCATTCATGTTCTGTTACTATACCGGTGAGCAGAAGGACTTTTTCAATGATGCAGTTTACTTTTGTTCATCAGTATTTGAGCTTATGAATTGTTTGAAAGCAATTTAACTTTTCACATAGAAATTTCGTACAGGTGGAGGCTTCTCTCTGCTGGGGAAAATGTGAACAGAATTTACATTGCAATGATGATTTTAAAGTCCTGAAATGGGAAAGCCTCCAGAACCACCCACCACTAACATGAGTGGACCAGATCTTCCACCTGTTTACTTCCTCATTTGCCACATTATTTTTTTACCAGTGAAATATTTTTTTTGTCTTCTATTTCCCGGGGGAAGAGTCCATTCTATTTCCCATCAGCTCCCAGTCTCTGTTGGTCTTTCATCTCACTGTGGATCTCTGATTATTACCTCTCCCTGACCCAGTCTGTTTGGTCTTACTCTGTCGCTGTTAAAAGTTCAGGCCACAAAGACCTTGCCCTTGTTTTCTTCATGTGCAATTAGCACAGACTGTTAGACAGTAGACGTAAATCCTACTGCTGCTAAGGGCACTGGGAGCCTGGCCATCGAGTTCAGTGGGGTTAGCGTTTGGGCACATTAGAGCTTTTCAGTGCAGCGTAGCTTACAAGTAATTTAGAATATTAGATAGAATCATATTGATAATTATTATTAACAAACATGTCATGATTAAGTCCTTAGGAGCCTTTAAGAAGCTGTTTTTACACTGCCATTCCCGGTGCGTTGAGATTAAATGTCCTGTCAAGCTGGACATGCGTACACTTCCAGGCATAAGCTGACCTCTCCAGTAGCTGTAATTAGAAACAATTTTCAGATTTATATGACAAGTTTTACTTCATAGTGTGCACATACACACAATCCACCCAGAGAAGAAAATGCCCGATTCTCAAATGCAACTACCTCTCCAGCCGTCTTCAGAATACTCTGAAGACTCTGTAAGAGCCATAAAATAACTGCAAGATTATAAATTCACTTTTTTTATACTTTTTTTCAGTTATTAAATGTGCTTTACTCATTCCAGCCTGTTGCTGTGGAGATAGGTACAATATAGGAACCTTGGCAGTATGACAGGCAATTAAAATACCAAGATGTTTAGCCATGTATGAGTATTTTCACACAGTGAGACCTCTAAGCTTAGCCCGCTACTGACATTGTTAGTTATTGAATCAATTGCATGAGATGAGGTTGACAGGTGTAATTATATATTTCTATGGTGATTATGTATGGCCTGTCATAGAGACCAACGTGCCTGTAACTTTGCACTCATTTAGTAGTCATTTATTGAGTGAAGTATTGAAGTTGGCATGCCATTTACAAGGGAAGGAAATGTAAAACAAAACAGAAGTCCATTTTGAAATATAATTGATTCATTAAAACATAGACCATTACTTGCTTTTAGTAGACTGAAATACGTCTTTCCATATTTCCTGCAGATCTCTCTGTTATTTAAGCATGTTCTTGCACCCTGACTTTAACAAAAGAATAAAACTCACGCAATAAGTTAATGGCAACCTGGATCAGGTCTATAGCTGTCATAATCTGGGAGAAGTTATGGAGCTGGCTGGAACCAGCAGAATATGGGGCCATTTTTATGTATCTGGCTTACTTGTTAAAGCAGATTTTGTTATGCCTCAAGATCTTTTAAAATAAACTTTTTTTTTTTAATATATATATACACGTCTGTACAATCTTCTTCTTTGTAACAGGTATTCTTCAAAATGTGCTTAAAATTCTACAGGTATTCTTGGGATGCATTGGGATGAGACATAGGCTGTTGCTGAAGTTCCTTGTTTGCTTTTCTAGATAAAAATTTCTCTGTGTGGTAGTGACATCACCCAAAGTTTTACTATATTCTTTCCCATTTAGTTCCTTCTGGGCTTTTGTGCCACCCTGATGATACACTTGAAAAGCCTTTGTTTCTCAAAATGAAAGGAGGCAGGGAGAAAGTAAACATTGGTCTCAATTTATTTAGAGGTCCTTAAACTTGGCTGAAGTTGAGCAACCAATTTGACTGATTTTCCTTAGCCATATCTCTCTGCAATACAACTGTTCACCTTATTCACAGCAGTTTTGGTGTCTGAGAGAGATATCTGAGATGTGGTGGGGGTTTTTTTGTGCCTTTGTGTTCTGGGTTTTTTTGGTTGTCGGGGTTTTTTTTGTGTGTGCGTGGGGGGATTTTTTGTTTGTGGGTTTTTTTTTTTGGTGTGTGTATGTGCTTTTGTTTTGGTTTGGTTTTTTTTTTAGTAAAAGAGTTTTCAGTGACTAACAAGAAAAGCCCATTGTCTTTTGTAAAAAACCAGGATTCATGCTTTCCCATGTCACTTACTATGGGTTGAAAAATGCAATAGGACTTTGTGAAATAAAAGATTCCTACCCATCCCCGTTTTAATGGATGTGGAAAGAGCCTTTTCTCCACGTTTAGCATAAAATTTCCATTAAATTCTTAATGTTCATCATCATTACTAGTTCGTGAATTATGACTATTCAGAAAACCATCCCTTGGAATCAGTAGGTAAACCAGGTTCAAGCTCCAAAAAGTGGATGCAATCTAAACTTGGAAAATTTCATCCCAAAGTTCAGAAGAATTTGTGTCCCCAGTCTCATCTGCCTAAGACACATTGGCAACAATTTTTCCAGGAGGAAGATTTTGGGTTAATACCTGACTTTCTAATCATGTGCTTGGAAGGGCAGCCTTTGTTGCTGTTCCAGAAAAGTTCCCAAGCATGCAGTAAATGCATGATGTTCCACAAACAGCATCCCGCATAAAGTGCTATATGGTAAATTGCCTTCCCCCCCCCCCCCCCCCCCCCTTTTTTATTTCCCCTCTCCTTTTTTTTTTAATTTTTCTATAGCTAAGCTTGAATTTAGGGGCTTTTTTTCAGGCTTGCCACTGAAATTGTATTGAAGTAGCATATAAAAATCAGAGAATATTTGATGCTGGAAGAGATCTCTAGAGATAATCTAGCACCCAACCCTCCTTGAAGGAGGGTGAATTGGAGCAGGTAGCTCAGGATCCTGTCCAATTGGGTTTTGAATATCTCCAAGTATATAGAGAGTCCACAACTTCTCTAGGTGTCCTATTCCAGTGTTCACTGTTACATAAAAGCCTTTTCTGTCTGAAGGAAATTTCCTACATTTCAATTTGTGCCCATTGCCTCTCTTTCTTTCATTGGATACCACTGAGAAGAGTCTGGCTCTGTTGTCTTTACTCTCCCCATCTATTTATACACATGGATAAGATCCACCCCTGAGCTTTCACTTCTCCATGTTGAACAACCCCAGCTCTTTCGGCTTCTTGTATGTCAGATGGTTCCTTAAGCACCTTTTGGGAATCCCAGAACTGGACCCATGACTCCAAGTGGGGCCTCATCAGTGTGGCTCAGAGGGGATCACCTCCCTCCAGAGGGTCAGAAGAAGGCTCTTACTCATGAAGCCCAGGAGGCCGTGGGCCTCTTTCTCACAAGAATGTGTTGTGGCTCTTGTGCAACCTGTTGTCCATCAGCATATTATGTGCTGTTCTTAGTACCTTTTCAACAGTGGAACAGTCTGTTACATCCATTCTTACCTTTCCAACAGACTTTCCCTTCTGGTTTGGAGCTTAGGAAGAGGCACTTCTGAAAAATCTCCATTGGCTTGATAAAAACTGTGTACAAGCAAATCAATAGCAGAAACTCCCACTGATTTTCCACATGGCTTTGTGTTAGCTTCCCACTACTCTTTGTTATTCATTTCACGTTTTGGGACCCCAGGTAAGCACTACCCACAACTTTCAGTCTGATCCAGCAATTTCATATTGGTCACGATTCCATCATAGTCCTGCATAAATGACTATAATCTGTCTTGATGTTGATCTCCATGTTAGCTGTGCTTTCTGATGCACTTTCCTAGCTGTATCTTATGTAGACAGCTGGATGTTGGGAAAGACTGACTGTAGCCTACCATATTGTAATAGTAGTTGGCAACCCATGTACAGTCATTGGTTCAAAACCCTTTCATAGGAAAGGTTCATGTCAATTATTATTATTTTTTTTTAAGTGATAGGCCTTTATTTTGATGTAATTCAAGGTAAGTAACACTTCTGATGAGAGTATGTAGAAAAAAAATACATGTTTTCTGTCCCATTGAGAGATATCCTGTTATTCAGTTTAGGTATTGCAGCTTTGTAGAAGACTTCATGTTGAGGTGTCTTTCCTTAGAGTGTCCTTGAGGGGGGGAGGTCTGGTTCCAGCAATGGGATTTTATGAACACTGTGGAATTAGAAGCCAAGTGTGGTGGGGTGCTGGGTCAGAGTGCAACTGCAGCAGCTTAATTTCTAGCCCACGTGTACTTGCAAATCCGAGAGTCTTTTTGTGTCCCCAGTTCTGCCATGCAGCACTCATGCACCAGCCCATCTCAACTGTGCAGCAGAAGACTGCCATGCCACTCTTTTCCTTTCAGGTCTTGCCCTTTTCTAAACAATGGGAGGAAATGGGATTACTGGGAGGAGTTTGTGTGTTTTGCAAATTGCAATCGGTCCATGTGTTCCTTCTCATTGCCTTATCCTTCTGGCCACCCTGGTAGCTCTGTGTTTTCTTAAGGCTTATTGCCCCTGAAGCTGATGTTTCCCTTTGCAGTGTTGTCTCAACACAGCAGTCACCAGGTGTCCCAGAATCCTTGTCTTGAATTAGCTGATGGTACAGATGGTCTAGCAAATACATATTTTGGATCAGTATGAAGACAACTAGGTGGTTGGCTTCTTCAGCAGTAGTTTCAAGAGGATACTCATAATGGAAACAATTATAATGAGCTTTCCTTTGCACGCAGACTTGTTCTGGGTTCTTTTCTATCTACATTTCAATTTGTGCCCATTGCCTCTCTTTCTTTCATTGGACACCACCCTCCTCTGTCTCATCTTGACTCTCTGAACTTTTAATTATGTGATTTCTGTTATCAAATTATGTGTTGAGAATTGAACACCTAATAGACGACACTCATCCTTCTTTGAATTCAAAGGACTTATATCAGGGTTGAATGTAGTCCAATGTATGATGCTACTCTTTGCTGAGATCCTGCCTAGCAAAAGTACTTTGAAAATCTGGGGAAAGAGATTTTGTCACTATCAGTCTGGGGGATTTTTTTTTGTGTTCTTCCCACAGGATTTAGTTGCAAGAACCACTCTTTCCCTGATATCAAGCTGCTATGTGTGTCCTTCATGCATTGCTGTTAAAGATTATGCTCAGCAGACAGGAATTGCCAACCTGTGACAGTTTACTTTAAAAGTCAAGAACTGTGTTCTTTAATCTTAGTTGTAAGTACGACATTGCCAATAAAAGAAAGGAACAGGATTCAGCAAACAGATTTACCAACAGCAGCGTGTTGAAAGGGGTAGTGAAACAGCTGCTGTTTAGAATATCGAAATTGTGGGAAAATGAAGTCAGGTTTAAATCATGCTCAGCAACAGGGGACTGAACCCTCCCCCTTAGGTTATGTTAGGGAGAAGGGTGTGGTAAGGACCTGTTGGAGGTGGGGAGCAGGCTCCAGTGAGAAAAGGAAAGGGGAAATGGTGTTGCAAATCTGGGTAGGCTCAGAGGTGGGCTTTTTAAGTTCAGGCTCCACCAAGACATTGTTTTCTGTGTCATTATGGTGCTTATTTATTCCCTGCCATTCCATCCTCATCCCCATCCCCCTAACTATGTTCCTATAGTACTTAGCAAAAGCTATATGGGAGCTAATTCATATAACGGAGGAGAAAACCTTCATAAAAGTTACCTGACTAAATTCTGAGCCCAACGACCTAAAGACATTTTTTGACCAAGCTTTAATTTCCTCTGGAGTACATGTGCAGTGCATGGGGGCTGGGGAGAGAGGCAAGTTAAAGATAGCGTGGTAGAGAGAGGTGGGGAGCTCCTGATGGGTTTCAGTGGAAGGCTGTGCCTGCAAAGTGTGTGCAAGTCCTTGGCAAGGTGGAATTGTCCATCTTTGTAACAGATGAGCACAGCACAAATAGGACCTCAGGGACTAGTGAATACCAACACCCTAAGGCACAGCTGCAAATATATAATTGAGAAAAAACAAAATGGGCATGAGGAAAAATGAGGGGTGTATCTAAAAGAGCTTCCTGAATCTAGGCATTGCTTATCCTGCTCATTTCATTTGCTCCAGTAGTGTGTCTTCCTGGTGTTATGAAGTCCTGGGTGCCTCTTCCCAGATGGACTGCATGATTCCTTACCAAAGAGGGGGCAATGTATTTTCCCAGTCTCTAAGCTCTATGTGGAGTACATGAAATAAAGCAAAACCTTTCACAGACCAGTTGGGATAGGATATGAACAAAGGGGAGAATTTGCTTTTCCTATGTACACTTACTGTTTTCACATAGTTTTTCTGACTTTAAAGTAATTCCTTGTGTTTTGTTCCAGTCTTGACCACATGGCTTCAGCAGCTCCTGTAACTGCTGTTGCTGATCTTCTAACATGATGTAGCCATAAACAGAAATGGTTTTTCTATTAGTGTACCCTTTTTAATTGGCCTAAAGGCTAAACTTTTGCATGACATTGCTTATTTGCAGACTGAGCTTGATGGTAGAAAGCACGTTTGTTTATTTAATATTTGCTTTGGTTTGGCGATTAGTCATTGCTCTTAATTATTTTTTACCATTTCCACATGAGTGATCAGGAAATGAACTGCTGTCTCACACTTTCAGCAAGTTAAAAAGAGCCTAACTATGGTATTTCCTTATTGACTTTTTACTTGCCCCTATGCAGAATGTTGTAAGATGTCACTCCTCCTGAGTCGCCCACCTCACAGCTTGAGTAATGCCACAGCTTTTAAAAATGTTTCCCTACTGACTTGCTGAGCTGATGAAGACAAGTAAAGTCATCCAGCATAAAAGGTATACACGAAGAAAACACGAATTGAAGGTACGGGTCAAGTTACAATCCAAGCAAGAGAAATATTAGAGCCAGTTTTGGAGATTGAGGGGACCAGTCTTGTGGTACACATCTGCAATGAGAAATAATACCCTTTTGGGATCCTGTGTGATGTTTATACACTGATAGCAAATCCTTTTTGAAAAAAAATAAAAATAAATGGCTTACTCTGACCCTTTTTCTGCTGATGTTTTTCTTTCATCTTTTCATTCCTTTTCAAATCAGTAATGATTGTAAATCGCTCCCTGCCACAGAAAGTGCTGTTTTCGAAGAGCAGTGATTTGATTCTTGTAATCTTATTTTTATTACTTTTATTCAATAAGTACCCAACCTATGCTCTAAATGCCCTTTAAAAATACACTAATAAACAGACCTTGATTGCTCTTTGATTGAATTGCAGACAATCCACCGACGACATAAATATCATTAAGTTAATCAACCTTCGTGCGGAGGCACTTTGAGCGCAGACACCAAGCTCCACACTGTGTCTGTGTTCCTCTAGACATTAGAGAAGATGAGGATGAGCTGGATCATGACCTTCTCTGTACTCCTGCAAACTTGTGACTTTCTGGACTTAAACAGATTGTCTGGCTTTACTTCAATTTTTGACTGATCTTATGAGAGCATTGTGAATGTGGGGTTTTGTGTGTGTGTGCGTGTGCAGGTACTAAAGTTTGCTAGAGAAATTGTTAGTGCAGGTTTCATTTGTGGTTCTGAGTAAACAAAAATGGTATTTAGAATTTTTCACTTAATGTATTTGTCTGCATGTTTTCAGATCTGAATCCTGTTTTATTTTTTGTTTGATTGTTTTTTTAAGTCGTGGGCATTTTGTCTTTAACGATTAGAATTTGGGCTCCGCAAAGCTGAATTGGAGTCATTACTTGATACAACATAGAGAATGCTGCAGCACTTAGACTTGAACCTCATTTTTGGTGGGTTTGAAGTGAGGTTACTAAAGAACTGAATGAAGCCATGATACTTCTGACAGGGCTAGGAAAATGCCTGAGGAATATCCTGCAAGACCTTTTGTGAAGACAGCTGTAGAGTGACACTGCATGAGGGAGGATGCCAGAATTCCTCTGTGTTATACCAGCTTCTTTTAAAAGGCTCCTGGACCTTCTGCAAGGCACAGGGCAGTAGTTTCTGTTTGGATGATACAATAGCCAGACTTCTCCAGAAGGTGACTGACATCTTTTGACCCACGCTGGAGGTCAAAGCGAATGTAACACAGGCAGACCACATTCCTCAAAGGTGATAATTGCTGGTTTTCTCTGCATGGGGTACGCTAATAGGAAAACAACTGCAATGTTGTGTGGCTTTCTAAATCTTACAGCTCTTGAAAGATTACATCAGTTCTAAAGGAGAAGACATAAAGTACCTTGCAAACATAGCTGCAGGCAGAGCTGTCTCTTAATAGGCAAGCTTAGATGATTTCTCACATTTATTGTATTCTTTAAGTCAGTATATTAATGGCATGATGCCGCTTTAAAAACTGTTTCTAATCAGGTTGCCTTAGTCTAATCAAAAAGTAAATTAAAATCAAAGGGAGTTCTTATTTAACTGGCAAACAGCAGAAGGGCAAACTTTTAACATCACCCTGCTACATCTCAACTTGAAGTGGAAAGGCAGCTTACAAACTGCATGGGCTTGTGTGTGAGATGTGAGCAGACTGGTACTGTAGCTGTGTTCCGCTGATAATACCCATTAATCCATCTTTTGAACTGAGCGCCTTCTGGGGATGCATCAATCCCTGTGAAATCCTGTAGGTGACATAATATTATCCTTGCAATTTGTCCTCTTCAGTAAAGATGACCCCCAGGTAAGCCCAAACTTTTTAGTTTTAAGGTAGAAGTTTTCGCTGCGTCTCTGTCTCGCAGAAAACTGGAAGTGCTGCCTTCCTGCTTCTGATTTAAGGGCTGGTGACTTTGACTTCAGATGGTTTGGGTGTGATAGCAAAAGGCTAATACATTCTTCGAGCTGCCTTGTCTTGCTGCTGAGCTGGGGTGTAATTGGACCAGTTTTTCAATGGTTCAGATGTCAGCTGGGTGTGGGCTGAAGTTCACTGCTACGATTTAGTTCAAAGGTTTTCAGAGCTGGGCTTCTAGGCCTTATTTAGGTATTGAAGTCAGTGCTGTGAGGCTTTTTTTTCAGTATTCTCTTCCTGCTGCATTCGCAGTTGATTCAAAGATCCGGGGAGAACTATTGGGAGATGTGTGACCTCTGAAGCCTCAATTCTGCGTACCCCATGTAGCAGAGCTGGAAGGATTTGTTCTAATGGTTGGGTAGGGTATATCTCAGGGCCAAGATTATACTTAATGCCCCTCTCATCTTCTTACTAATTGAAAATTAGGATTGCTGTGCACTTCCACCATTTCTACAGTGGTTTTTTTCTTTGACTTGGAAATATAACTGACCGTGTGCTGACCAACTGCTCTTCTTTTTCTTTTCATTTTTATTTTTCTAAAGGCAATGAGAGCTTTTAAAGTGCTTTCATGTGGGTCTGATTTCCACTAGAATTTGTGGATTGAGACTGGCATGACCCTAATCTACTGCTGTGCTCCTCCCAGGGTTTCTTCTACAGATGTGGCAGGCAGATCTGGTGACTTTTTCTGCTTCAGGAAAGCAATGAATGGCAGCAGAGATGCTCTTAATCTACTGGCGGAGTCAGAAAGACAACAATTTTCAAGTTATTATTTAGAAATAGCCCTTACAGCTATCAAAATTAAAACAATTTTAAAGGAAAAACAAATTTACAAAAGACAGAGAAAATAGTCTCATATTAAGAAAAACCCGAACAACAAAAAACCCCACCATAGTTCTTTTTTTACACCTGTCCACTGACAATTGTACTCACTACTTATAAATTCTTTGAAAGAGAGAAATCAATATACCAGGGTAAGTATAATCCAAGAGGCACCCAACTCTGGGGCTCCTCCTGCTGGTTACACCCTTCATTTCTTCGGTTGAGCCTGGAGCCACACACCATGACTTCTTCCAAGATAACTGAACTTGGACCTTCTCTGACCAAATTGTAAATGCTTCCATTGGTAAACATCTAAAACTTCAGAGACTTATATAAATGTTGTGTAAATAGTAAGTATTTTAACAGCATTACTTTTAACTCTTATAGTGAGAAATGCTCCCAAAATCAGAAAGCAGGATTTAACAGACAACGCAGGTTTTGTTTTTCCTTGCTCTTTTTGAAAATACTTACATAGTTGCAGACAATGGCTGAAAGAATGCAGATAAATGGAAACAATCTATATATATCACATGTAGCTTAATGTACCAATCGGCTCATTTTTGAGAAGGAAGAGCTAAATCAACTTTGTGTAAAACACCAAGTGGAAAAGCCCTCCATGCTCTATTTGGGATTACCCACCTGTAATGAAGCTGCCTCTTCTGGAGCAACTGATGCCAGGAGCCTTGGGGTCAGGAAAGAAATGCTGCTGTCAGTGCAGCCAGCATCAACCTCTCTTCCCTCACCTTTCCTCGGGTTAACCCAGCAGCTGGGGGCTCCAACACAGCTACACAACTGGGTGGTTTTGCCTTGTCCTAATCCTTGTTTACCCAAAATGGGCTTGGTGACATCAGCAGAGCAATCAGCAAGGTAAGAAGTGTGTTCTCTGGTAGCTTGTTGTCTTTGCTGTAGTTGGAGCAGCAGAAGCTGCAATGTGTGGCTTGTGTGAAGTGCTGGGCTGCTTTGATTTTTTTTCTGAAGAGAAATGCTGGGGTTTTCAGAAGGGTACCTGAACACAGCACTATCTCTGTGTGATCAGCAGCTTTGGTACCAAGTTATGATGAAATACAGATTCTGTTACAACTGATCGAATACTAGAAATATGAATCATATCTCCTTCTGCCAGTGGTTTTTCATACCCTTTCTGGCTCTTCATAGCATTATCTTGTTTGACAAATACTGTAAGACTGTATAAAATGAATGCTTTGTGGAATTTGTGGTGCAGCTCTTAGGAAATAAAAAGCACACTGAAGATGTCTCCTTTTGCACATGCAAAGTACGTGCCTAGATACAGGCGGATGAGCACATAACATTTGCACGTGTTTCAAACATGCACATGAAACTTGATTAAAGATTAATTATCTGCCTTGAGTGTGGTGCAGGGGTGTGTTGTGGCAGAGTCTGTAAGGAGGGTGCTGATGCTGTGTCTGGAGTTCCCTTTGGTCTTCTCATTGCTTTGGGAACGTGTCTTTATTGAATGCAGCTGGTGGGGGCCAAGTGCTGCACATCTTCCCCTGCTTTCTGCCCATTTCTGGTCCTTGAATGAAGGCTGTGGTGCTTTATTTTGCTTCTGTGCTGTGATGTGAGCAGATGACACAAATTCATGGACTGGATTTGTGTTCTTAATGACCAAGCTCTAAGTGATCCAGTGGCTTTCACACAGAGATGTTCTGGTACTGTCTAGACCAGATAGGTGGCTTTACTGATTCCCTTTGAAACTAGTGGCCCCTTGAACTTTGTTTACCCATGGTATCTCTGTGTCTGACTGGGCTGTGATGTCTTTATTTTATATTGATTAACTGTGGCAACCTCAGGCTCTTTCTGTATTTCTCCAAACTTCTTCAGCATGGTCACGTTTAACTTCCCATGCACGATGACCTAAAATAGAATCATATGCCCCTGAACTAACTACTGAATATAGCTTTGTCTCACAATAATAGCAGCTGCTCCTGACACATGTATCTTGAGGAAAACCACACAGAAAATGGCAAAACAGCCACATTGAATGGAGTTTCCAAGTAAGATTTGTGTGTGCCCACTCGGCATGTGCTGTGCTTAACCTTTAGAAGACCTGTGAGGTATCTGGCTGACAGAGATGACTATGGCACTGAAGAACAGGCTTTATTCAAGGTTTGTGATTTAGAGTTATATGGCAGATACATGGTGTGGGGTTTTATTTTTTTTGGTTTGTTTTTGTCAGAGGCTTAAGTCCAGATTGATTTTACCTCTATCCATCTAAAGGTTTATGGAGTTGTCCAAACCTTATAGTATGTTTATGGTGCCGTGGTGATACTACAGTGACTAAAGGTAGGTTGTGTTTCCATATTTCTGTCTTTACCTGCATACCTCATTTGGTAATTATTTGTAACTGTTCAAGCATCTTCACATTTTAAATTTCCCTACATTCAAAGTTACGGTAAAAACATTTGCAAGTAGAAAACTGTTATTGCTCAGTCTTCTTGAGGGGGGAAAAAAGGCACCTTGCTGTGGTACAGCACAGTACCAACATGTACCACCTTAACTGCAGACAGGACCACCTTAGGTCTGTGCAATATTCCTCTACTAGAACTACAAGTCATAACAAAATCCAGATCATTCTGTCAATCAACTGAGAATCTGATTTGGAGAATTTCATGCAATTAATCTTACTCTATCTTATTGGCGTGACAGAGATTATTTAAAGAATAGCCTGTATTTGAAGACCCTAAAAATAGACTTGTAACTACAGCATGTAGTAGATGCAAACTTTTAAACACATGCGTTATCCTGCCTGGTTTTCAATGTTTTGTAATCCAAGAGGAATCTAGGAGGTCTTTGGGGATGACTAGAGCATATCCAGGAACTTAATAGCTCCATGAAAGCAGGGGTAAAAAAATCTATGCTTTTCAGTTTCATGCTTATTTATGTTATATTTCTGTATTTTTTTTTTCCATATGCATCTGACTTCACATGTCTCAATTATAAGAATCAGCCTTTTTTCGGAGGTTGTTTCTGTTATAAAAAGAGTGGTAGTTTTATATGTCTTCTGAGCCAAATGTCTTATTTGACTTTGTGACCTGGGTGCAGTTTAAAGTGAATTATGATATTCTGTGACTTCTTGGATTTTGGCTCATAGTCCTTCGATGCTTTCATTCCTGCACCTGTCATCCATTAGGAGACCTCCTTCTGGGATCTTTCATCGTTCAAAATATATGATGATTTTCTTAAACACTTCAGCTAATTGGGACTGACTCTTGCTTTAAAATATATGACAGTATTTGTAAATACCGGATGTTGGGCAAGCTTTAAATATATATATGCAGTTTGACAGGAATTGTCGAAAATGTGAAGCCTCTATAAATTTAAATGATTAACATAAAGGCCCTGTTGTATACAGGACAGGCTAAGCACACCGTTCCCTGAATAAACTTGCTGGTACAAACAGCGTAAAATAATCTTCATTACAAGAGAGAGATCTGATGGTGTCAGTCCTTGACCTTCAGCCTGCTACCTGTCTTTACCCTTTAATGGCAAAGTGCATTGGTTACGGTGTTTGACAGTTTGGTAAGAAGAGTACCATTCTAATTTAATATAAATAAATCCCTCCTAATGTAAGGTCTCTATTACTGAGCGTCCTGCTCTGCATAGGCACACAAAGAGATGGAAAAGGGTTTGTAGCTTTTAAAATCAATGGAGATGAGAGAATACTTGAGTACCACAAAAGTTTTTTACGAGTTGAAACAGCTGTACATGCTTTCTCCTTGTCTTTTTTGTTAGAAGCCAAGCTCAGTAATCGTTGTTTGCATACTCTCTAATCATCTAGGTTGAATTTTCATATTCACATCTCAAGACAGTTCTTTCAGAACTATGAGTAGCTGGTTGGAAACCCAGAAACTAAAAGAAATGCATAGCTTTGGATAGAGTAGTGGTATCTCACACAGTGTGAACTCACCCATTGTTTGAAAAAACCCCAGGAAGTGGCCAACCATAACATCTGTCATACCTACATACAAAATCCTGAGTCAAGCATTGACTTGCATCCTTAAATCTTATGTGGGCTTAGGCCAGAGTTTAAATCTCTAATGGGCTATATTGCTTTGTAGGTATGACCTTTTTCAAATACCACAGGACCCCAGCATAGCTAAGAATGCCACCATTCCCTGGTGAATTTTCCTTGGAGATTTTTATTGTTCGCTTTAAGGAATAAGATGAGGGCGGGGGGAGAGGAGGAATCTCATTTAAACTTTTGAAGGTTCAGGCCAATCTAAAACAGGATTATGAAAAGGATTGTGTAGCTGCTAACAGGTATTCTAAAAGTGTAAATTCTATCCCCTGGACACAAATGTAGCAAATTCTTGGAAAGGTTTCTGACCCAATAACTATATTATGTTCTTACTTATGAAAGAGTATTTGTGAACTCTTAAATGCTTCTATCATCTGGCTGCTGTACTCACAAACCAATTCTGCATGCTAAAAAATCCCTCCTTGAATTTTCTTCCTGGGTAAAGAGCTGTTCCTCAGTCAGCTCTCCTTTCATACCTCATGCACACGTTCTCTGTGAAAAGTCATAAATAGATTCATCATTTCTGTCTTTTTTATGGGAAGACTGATTAACTTGATAACTAACGAGGGCAAAGCATGCAAAACTTTTAAAATTAGTTGAACCAATAAGAAAAGTTTCACACATAACTGACTTGTTTGTAGCTCAGACAAAAAAAAAAGAAGCTGAAGACTGAAACCACAGGACAAAAATATTTTTAGTGGAAACAAAAGAACTTATTGGAAAAGGTTGCTCAGGGGGTGATTTGTTGAAGGGGTAGTGTATGGAATTTGGAGGTAAAGTTGGTAAAGTGAAAAAGCTGCTAAAACCTGATGAGATCACAGAGTTGTTTGCTGCACTGTAGCTGATGTCCAGGGAGTTTATCTCCAACTATGGAAAAGGTCCTTCAGTAAAACACATGGTGCTCTCTACCAGCAAGGGAGTAAATCCATTTTGTGGGCTGACAGTAATGAAGTCCCGTGATGACTCTGTAACAGAAGAAGACTTAAAAGCTCCAGTGATAAACAGCAATAAATGTGTATTTATTTGATTTAACAGATGTATTTATTTGGTTTAACAAATATATTTATTTGATACATGTCTTATTAGGGTGCTGGTTTGGACAGTCCCTTGGCAGCGTATAGGTGGTTATATATGCTACAAATGAGATGGTATTCAGGAGCAGGTACCATCCTAGAGAGAAATGCAAGCCAAATCAGCATCCTGGAGGCTCTGCAGGACAATTCTGTCATTCCAGGCCTGCTCAGCAACGCCTGGGTGTTCTGTGAGTACAGCTTGGATAGCTTGAGGGTGCTTCCTGTTTACAAGGTAGTAACCTTGTTCCTGGCTAAATAAACACTTAGGCATTTCAGTTTATGTAGCCTGTGTTACAGTTGTTAACAGGAGGCACCCTCGAGCTATATAGTAGCTTTATACTGAGATTTCCCATGATCAGGTATTTTACTGTTGTTTACAGAGTTAGATGGAGAAGCAAGATGGTCTCATTGGTAAGGAGCATGGAGCTGAGCACAGATCTCTCTGCACTGCCCCAGACCCCTCAAACAAGTTGTGCTGAAGTCATTTTGGTACCTGGTTTCATGAGGAACTTAGTGAAGTCTTGTTCTCTGCTTGCCTTTCTGTGCTGCAGCTCTCCATGACAAGAGAGGAGTGGCATATTGCTGCTTGCAAGGGCTGCAAGAAGATAAAGATGCTAAAAAATTAGGGGATGTCTCAGCTTCAGGTGGCATGTCTGAGGTACCTGGATGGCTAGTTTTATTATATTGTGAGATCTAATGAATTTGCTGGAAGGTAGTGTAAATCAAAATGCAGCATGAAGTCATTTAAGAGGTGCCAGAGGCAAGAGTTGGGTTTCGGGGTGCATCTCTTGTCTAGTTCTTGCTCAGGTCAGCACCCGATGCAAGCTTTGTATGAGCCCAGAGCACAGACCATGCTTATGAGCACTGAGCTCCAGGAAGCTGTGTGAGCTCAGGAAATCAAAATTTAAGTCTGTTTTCAAACTGTGGTAATTTACATCCATTTTCAGACCAACTTTTGTATTCTTCTAGGATGTGCTTGGCTTCCAGAACACACAAAAAGGAGTAAAAGGTAGGAGGACTGGAATGGGATGTGGACACAGAACCAAACAGCTGCTCAGGGTTGGAATAACACTTTTCAAAGGCTGATTCTGCAGTCAGGGGAAATGGATGTGCCAAATCTGTAACCTTTTATGTCATTAGGATGAACTGTAATATGTCAAGTCCCTTTCATAGCAGAGCAAACTGAGCAGCTCTGTCTTTGGTGTCTGGCCACTGCTGGATATGAAAGCTTTTAAGGCAGCAGCTGACAAATCATCCCAGTAGTGTGGTAGGGTAGTAGTAGAGGCTCACTGGGTTTGAAGCTCAAATGACTCCTATCTGAAACACTATCTGCATAACTGAAAGCTCTCCTCCTCAGAGCTGTGACATGGTCACTTTGAGCTTGGTGCTGGGCAAGAAAAACAGATGCTCTTTAGTCTGTTTGTACTTCTTTGGCATGTGTTTGGGATGGATCTTAGCAAGTGCTGTACCTGGCTTTCTTTGCACTGCTTCACTTGTTACTATTTTCTTCTTTCATGTCCTGTGTGCTCAACAGACTTAAGGCATGAAAATGAGGTATCTTCCCCCTTTCCAGCAGGATGCTGACCAAGTGCTCTTCAGCATGCTGAGAACTGTAAGAGATGGTGGGTGTTAAGTCTTGGGACACCAGGGGAATGGCAAGGCTTTAACTGTCTAGAAAATAATCAGCCCCTTCAGAGGAGCACCTTTACACCAGTAACTATTGTACTCTGAGTGTAAACAAAATACGTGTTTCTCTCTTTCTCTTCCCCCCACCCTTGCACACTTTAAAAAACCCCAATATAATTGCTAATAGTTTAAAGCAGGTTTTTAGCCAAAACTTTTAAGAGCTGCAAACAGACTTACTGGCAGGTTTTCAGATCTCTTATGGCAATTGAAAGCAGCTGATGCATGTTTTGAAATCTATTTGCAGTCTGCCAGAACTTATGACTCAATTAATAAAACAAATGTGCCCATGAACTGCAGCATAACCCTTCTGACCTAAATAAAGTCCTAAATCTTCGGTGAATCTGTTTCAAGATTTTCAAATCTACACACAGCTAATATTTGCACATACTTGCATGGTAGTTTATTGCCTTGCCATGCTACAAATACACCCTTTGCTAAACTTCTGACCCTTGCACGCACACACCCTTTCCAGATGACTGGCAATTTGGAAAGCCTCATCAGACAAAAGGTTACATTTCTGTGCCCTATTGCTTGATATAACATCTGTCTGACTAATTGCCATTTAGGACAGAGTAAGCCGCTCCTAGTCCTTGCACAGTGCAAACCCTGGTGACATGGAAGGGTTGGCCATCTCTGGGCAAGACCAGCTTCCTCCTCATTCAGCTGCCATGCAGAATAGAGAGCACAGCATCCTGTCCCCTGTCCTACGCAGGCTGACAGAGTGGCAGGAGACATCTGTCACTCTTTTAAGGTTGTCATGTTTGATCCCCAGCTTTGGAGCCTCTTCTGGAGCAGGATTACCCTGATATTTCAAGACACTGTGGGAATATTCCCCGTGCGATGCTGTTGAGTTTGAAGCCCAGTCTCCAAACAAATGCTCTTTTCCTGTTGGACAGATGGGTGTCTAACCACAGAGCCAGAGCAATGCTAGCTTGCAGTTTCCCTAGAGATGCTGCTGCCAGCTCTCAGGGCAACAGAGGACATCTGAAGGGGAACACTGACGTGCTTGCTCCACAGCCTCTTCATATGGAGGGTTTGGATGAACTTCTGGAAGACAACTTAATAACTGAGTAGTCAACATCAATGCAGGCTGTTAAAATCTGAATTGTAGAGTATCCAGTCTCTCAAGGACTTGAATAAATGGAAAGGTATTGCTTCCCAGGAGAGCTGAGCAGGCTGGAACAGAAAATTAAGTGTAACAACACTGCTGTCTGCACTTCCCTTTGTCTCTTTCTGCTCATGGTAAGTGCTGTCCTTACAAATTTTCCCTCCTAACTTTTAAGCAAATACATGAAATGGTTTGGTTTGCTAGGGGTACTTACAGTCTTAACAATGTCAACACGGTCAGATTATTCACTGGTCTTGGTATATAGGTTTCTCGTTAACCTGTCATCCCAGTTAAAACTGCTTTTACAAATATGAATTAGCTTTTGTATTCAGATCATAAGAGCATTTTAGTGCTCTATCAGAGGGGAAGGAAGGTGATTGAAGGATTGAAGGGGAACCTTAATGAGTTGCAATACTGTGACTGAGCTGTTTCACTATTTTGATTTAAAGCTCATTCTTGCCTTTGTTTTCTGCATGGATTGAGAACACAGCCCTTGTAGGTTTACACTGGCATGGAGAGGTTGGTTGAGTTTGGCTCAGAATTAGTTATCCAGGCAGGCAAAAAGCAATCTCTGGCAACCTCCTTCCCTCCTTTTGCTAAGGAAGAAGAGGTTGGACAGTTTCCCGTGGCTATGGGATCTTTCTCCTTTGCATTCTTCTGGATGATGATGCCATTTCAGCCAGGCAGCTGCATTTGTGACCTGGTGAATGACCTGTCAGGCAAAAGAGACTTTTCTTCCTTGGTTATTACTCATTCTTTAGGGGGTCAGCTCAAGGATTGCTCAGTGTGTGGCTGGGTGAGGACTGAGCAAGGGTGGCAGATACTGGCTGAAGGCAGAAGACATGCCCAAGACAGTTTCTGTTCTCTGGGGTTTCCCAGATGCAGTAGGGGAAAGGCAGTGAAGGGCAGGTCTACTCCTCATCCTCCTTATGTAAGCATCTAAGGGTGTAACTGGTCCTGGGAGAGAAATGGAGGCATCCAAGATGGCAAGCAATGCATGCAAGGACCCTGCAAGACCTGTAGAGATTTGTCTTTGTCTGTGTAGGATTTTCTCAGGTCACTGTTTAATTTGAAATAGGAAAAACTGTGTAAGCAGCAGTGATGGGCTCAGCACCCCGTAAGGCCAAGGGAAAAGGTGGCCAGCCCGGAGTCTGTAAAGAGTTTGTGGCTTTCTGAGCAAAGTGGGGCAAAATGTAAAACTGGAAGTTTCTGAAACACTGAAGTTCTATTTTGATTATTTTACTTTTACTGAAAGAACAGTCTGTTTTGGAGACAGAAAGAGAAGGGTTTAGGAGGCAAAACATGAAGATGAACTCACTCTTTTAGGTTCTTTCCTGGGAAAATGATGTGTATGGTTATCCAGTACATATATAAGATCATACTATCATTCAGATCAGACAGGACCTCCTATGTGTGCACAAACCCCACTCCTTCTCTGTTCCCCTCATTGGTATTATTTTGAATGACAGAACCAAATTCAGTTGCATTTTGACAAAATTAAAGCTCTTTCAAAGACACCAGATTTCTATAAGTTTTCATAAAAGAAGTGGCATTTTATATTATCTGTCATTTTATTCTTTTAAATTAAAACAAAGAAGCAAACAAGTTTGAGGCAAAGTTCATTTCCATGCAAATTCTGCCCTATCTTCACGGAGACCTCCCTGGGGATAAGAGACATTTGGGTGCCACCTCCGCCTACAAGAGGCTGCTACCGTATGGAAATAGCCGGGTGCCATGAGCAATGCTGCCCTCTCGTGCTGACAGTGACAGGAGCCCATCACCGTGCCAGCATCTTCCTGGCACTGCTTACTGATAGAGACTGGTGCACATGTGGATGAAGCCCTGCCCATGGGCTTGCCCTCTCCATGTATCGTAGCTTTTGTTTTAACTGCACTATTATTTTAAATAAAGGCAGAAGCAGCCAGAGAAGGATGCTGAATGCTCATAGCAAATTGTTACAGAGTTCAGTTCATCCCAGTCCCAGATTCTTCTTGCCAAAGGGAAAACTTAGCTCTAAAATGGGGACAATAACCATTACCTTTTTTCTCTTCTATCTCCTTACCTACTTTGACTGTTAGTACTTTGGATCTCCTAAAGAGATGTGCTAAGCACAGTGCATAACGATACTGACTGGGGACCCTGAACAGTCTAGTAATTAATATAAATATTTTCAGTGCAATAGGTTGATTATATTGTCTTAAGCACTTAAAACCTTGAGGTGGTTTAAAGGGAAGGGTAAAATGAAAGGGATGCTTTTCAGTACAGTAAGTCCAAACAATCCTGCCAGTTGGAACCTTCCAGAGGTGTTTGCTTGGAAACTCCCTGAGCAGCTCACTGCTTTATTTTTACAAGTTGTGGTTTCCAGTGATCCCGAACTCTCCTGAAGAGCAGGCTTGCAATAATTTATGTATGTCCATGGGGCTGATAATTGTTAAAATAAAAGGGTATTTTACAAACTAAACAACTACTTAAAGAATCCCCTAAACTCTCTCTCCCTCTATATATATATATAAAAAAAGTAAAAAGTCAGGCTTGATGCATAAGCTGACAATAGTAAGGAAATTCAGACATGAGCAGGGAAGTGTTCCATATGTTCTCCAATACCTAGGCACAACTGGGTGCCTCTTTAATGATGAGCTGAATGCTCCCTGTTGTTCCTAGGTACTGCAGAACATATGGCGTGTTTTCCCCCTTAACTATGAATTTTCTTGCTTTTGTCCGTAGGTGTCTTAACTCCATTGTACTTTAATACAGTATTTGTGCTTCTGAGAGTAGTCCAAATTTGATCTTAGGAAAATAGGAGGGTAGATACAGCTGTTGACTATCTCATATTCTTCTTGAAGCTGTATTTCAATACATAATCTATATCTATATAGACACACCTTGTAATTGTTAATAAGGGCCCTCTGAGTGTTTAAAAATCATTTCACTGTGCTCCAAACTTAGCATGGATGATGAATGACCATTTAGTTGCCAATATAGCACAATATTTCAATTTCCTGCCTTCACAGAGGTATTCCAAAGGTTGAATGGAGTTCATACTCACAGTATGTGTTGTCTAGAACTCTATGATCTCTTGCTGGCAAACTTTAACCAAAACCTTTTCAATTAACTAAACACATTCCTCGTGGATGTCAGCCAACCTAATGCTGGACAAATAGAGTTTCAGTGACATTTTGCAATAAACTCCCCCTGCTCATGACTCTGGGTAAGTGTAGCCAGAGTGAGTTCATTAGTTGTCGTGTAAGTTATGTGATTGATAAAAAGACGTGACATTCAACAAAATTTTGCTCTATAATAGTAATAAAGTTCCAGTGTAGTTTCCTTCAGTTCTGCTGGAATCCAGATTTACATGGTGTGATAGTGAATAAAACTTAGGCTACAATCAGCAGAGATCACACTAATAAAAGCACAGGATACAGAAATATTAACTTTAACCAGACTGGATCAGAGTCTGAGGTTTGGTTCTCGTCATATTTTGTAATATCCACATTGTGGATATTTGTTTTAATAGCTTTGCTGTTGATTGCTGGAACAATAGGCAGTAGAGAAGGGGAAGGGAAAAATACCTGCTCTCTTGAAAAGGTGGTAGAAAAAAAACCATTGAGAGCTTTTTACATAAAAGATATCCTCTGCCACTGGAATTCCCCAAGAATAGTCTTTAAAGGAGTATTATGAATAAATGTCTCTGTGTGCTTGCCCTGTGCATGTAATCTTGTGTAGTACATCTGTTGTTGACCACTCTTTGAGATGAGTAACTGGGCTGGGGAGACCTTTTGTCTGAACTGCTTTCATTTGAGCTATTGTTGTGCTCAGTATTTGCTGCAGTTGTAACAAGGAATATTTGTAAAAGACAACTTGTTTAGAGACATAGACAGAACTCCAAATTTTCTTTGCATATACCCTTATTAAATTCATTTGCATCAATATGAAAATGTCAGCTCAAACAGCTCCTTATTCAGACAGTACCTCTGTCTGAATATTTATCAGTGGAAGAGGATGTGAGGATATCAAATAGCATCTACAGATGGAAGACATGCCTCTATTTCCCAGATGAAGTGTTCACTGCTTCTGCTCTGCCTTTTACTGTCATAACCTACCATGGCTTATGGACTCAGAATCAGATGGTTGATCTCTTCAGCTGAAGAGGGACAAGTAACCTGTAGCTCTTTATAGAGGATTACCAGGCAGTTAGGCTTGCTGTCCTCGACACAAATTGGTCTCTATGTCTTTATACTAAGGCACGTTGTCATTATCCTTTAATGTGCAATGTGGTTCCCTGTCCCATGTCCATATGCAAATACATGGCCACAAATAGTTTGCATGGCAGGCAACCGTTTGGAGCATGAAACATAAGGACTGTGTAACTATGTACCCACACTGTGCAACCCCTTGTACAATTATCCCCCATCCCAACTAATTAATTACATCTTGACCAGCAGTTAGCTCAAATGGGAGGTTCTCCAGCTGTAGAGCGTTCAATTGCAAAATACTGGAGAGGGCTGTTTTGCAGCTCATTCCCACTTTCCATATATTCCTCTTTCCTTCTCTGTCTTACCTTGATGCCTCTGGATGCTTCTGGTTTATTGCACCCAATCATGATAACTCTCCAGCATCTTTGGCCCAAGAATGTTATCTGAGCTGGTTGCTACAAGACTGAAAACCCTGCAGTGTGTGATGTCATCATCTTCCCAGCCTGCAGCACATATTCTGCTCCCTTTTTTTTTTTTTTTTGTTTCTTTGAAGGTACGTGCCTTTTGAAAAGCAGAAATCACCACAGAAATTAGCCATGTGCTGCAGCTGGACTCACCATGATCCAGTCCTTTAGTGTGTGCAGAAATCAATATGTGACACACAAACATGCACACACTGAAATGGCCCTTGGATTGTCCATGGAAAGGTAATGTGCCTATTTTCAGCTGGAGTCTGTGTGAAGCACTCTAATGAGCCATGGCCACCTCCAGTTTTGTGTCGGGGTTAGCAAATTTGTTGCATAAAAAAGAGCTTCCGAGAACTGACTGGCTTTTTATTGCAGTACCACCATTCCTGTTGGGTTTGTTTATTTAATGTCTTTTTAAAGAACCTTCTTGGGTAGCTCAAAAATGGAGGAGAAAAGAGAAATGTATGCTCATTGCTTTGGAAGAGTGTAGCTGGCTCCCAAACCAGCGAGCTGTGTCTTTAAGGGAGTACAGACCCAGTAATCCAGTAAATACTGTGCTCTCCCATTGAAAAATGCAATGGATAATTACTTAAAAGACCACACAAATGAGGAAAGCCCAAATGACTGTGTTCTGTACTGCAAGCTGGATGCAGCTGGGAACAGGGTGTTTTGCTGGAGCCTGCCTAAATTAAAGTGAGGAAGGCTCTACTTCACCTGGCTCATTTGGAAGTGATGCATCATGCTGTTCACGATCTGGAAGGGTCATGAGGCATTCCCAGGAACTTCAGCTCTCCTCGTACTTTCAGAGGTCCCTTTGGGCTGCATAAGGCATCAAGAGGCTTTTGGTGCAACATGTAAGAGATAAGGAAGAGAGGTCTCAGTGCATCAATTTTGACACTTTCTATATGGGCTCACTGTAAGATCATAACTTGTGATCAGAGCCCAAGTACAGCATCCTAGGCAGCAGTTACCTATTCCATCTGGCTTCAGGAACTCTTGGTTCAGATTTTTTTTCCCCACTCCTTGATTTTTATCCCTTCTATTTCTCTTAGATTCCCTCACCCTAGGCAACTTGTATCCCCACGGTGTCCTCCATGTTGGTGAGGAGTATGTATTTTTTCTGCAATGACCTTATTCACTGCTATGACCCCTTGAAATCTTCTGGGTATCTGTTTTTCTGATTACTCAGTTTCTCCTTAAATGTGCCCTCCTCCTCAGCCCAGCTCATTTCTCTGTCACCACAACTTCTGAAACATGTCTGCATGATGAGAACCTTCCATGGGTTGCATTCCTCCCCATTGCCTTCCCTTAAGGTAGGTTTTCACTTCTTTTTGAATTCTACCTGTTTGGCTTAAATAACCCCCTGAACCTTGCTGTTTTCCCATGCTAATTTTATTTTTCTTGCCTTCCGTGTTTCTTTGAAAAGCTGTGCATTCCTTCTGGGAGTCTATTATGGTTGCTTAAGTAGCCTCCATGCTGAGTTGAAGGATTTTAATTTCCTTACTTCTGACTTCAGGGCCTTTTTGACTAGCTTCCTCATTTTTCTTTTTTTTTTTTTCCCCCTCCTTTTTTTTTTTTTTTTTTCTTTCTTTTTTTTTTTTTTCTGAAATCCCCCTTCTAAAGCTTAATGTCACAGTGCTAGGTTTTGTTGCATTCCCTCCCACAAGGACACTGAACTTAATTACACTATAGCCCTTTGTACTTAGTGATTCAGCTCTAGTTAGTTCTTCAACTCACTTCTGCATGTCATTTTTCACTGCTAAAGGAGTACCTTGTTGGTTTGGTTTTTTTTAAGCAAGAAAGGTAACTTTTAGCAGTTACCTTTGTTTACAATCCAAATGGGACATTTCTACAAAGAGCCTTCCAGCCCAATGAATGTTGCCATCATCCTGTGAAATCCTCTAAAACCCTATTATCTTGTCATGGCCAGGGCTATAGGAGAACGGATACTGAAAGCAGAGAGTTTGTGGGTTTGATTTGATAGAGAAGACCAAGGACTAGAATTACTAGGTAGAATGAGTATGGAGAAGACTCTGTCTTCCCTGGTTCTGTATCTTAGTGGTACGTGTAGGATTGGTACAGATCTTTTGTATGGGGTCTCTTCACTCCTGGAGATAAGGCATCTCTGTTTGTTTTGTGGGCTTCTTGGAGTCCAAAGCCATTCCCGTTAATCTAAGGATGAAGTCTGATATCGTGGGAATGCCTGACCTGCCACACAGTGTGCATGTGAGGCATGTGTGACTGACTCCTTGCTGCAAGTCCTACACAGCCAGCCCACTATCTTCTCCTCTGTGAGTTCCTGTGACAGAATCAGAGATGGGCAGCGTCCCCAGTTCCTAAATACTTAGCCTGCACATCTTAGAAATGTCACCAAAATCTCCCGACACGTGACTTCAGGTAATGGTGGCCAAATCACTTGAAAGGCTGGTGCATGGCTCATCCACTTTTGTCCTTCCATCCTATCTCATAAGTCTGTCTTATTGAAGTCCTTAGACTGTTGACCATGCTTTTCTATTTTAGCTACCCTTCCTCTTGTGCCCGCAGCAAAGTGTTCTTATTTGGGATGTCCAGTCCCTCCTGGAGTTCAGCTAAATGGCAGTGTAAGGAAGAGTGATCGCTGGCATTTGTTTGACCACTGCACTCTGGTTTCTTGACCACCTTTTGTGATGCTGAGCAGCATTACTGGAACATCCCCCCAGGAGGGCTGTCTGCCTATTGCAGGGCTCCACTGTAATTTTTTCCCTCTCCTTTACAACCACATATCTTGTTACCTACATTGAACTGACATCCTGTCTCTGTCTGCCTTGTATTCTCAGTTTTCTCCTGTTTTCTAGTTTAAGTAACACCCTTGTGCTTTGTCAGTTTGCTAGCAAAGCTCTTATCCTATTTAGCTTTTTCTTACACTAGAAGTCACCCAATACATGATACGGGGAAACCCTCTTTCTGCACAGTTTATCACCTTCACATGCACTTAAAGATTCTTATGTTCCTCCACTCTAGATGATCCTAGGATTTTTGAGAAGTCTGGTGATGTGTCTTCTTCCCACTTACTACACAAATAACTTTCAGATATCTTCGTACAGTCATTTTAGCAAACATCTACTTTTGGAACAGGAAGGTCAATCTAGAGCACTTGCAAGGGTCAGGGAGTAGAAAGGGTCCAATTAGATTAAGACGGACATCAACACAGGACATCCAGGCCAGGGTCTGGAGGAGAAAGGGACTTGTACCACAGAATCTTCTTACAACATCCAGGTGTATGTTTGTACTGCAAAACTGAGATGGCAGCAAGGACCAACGCTGCTTTCAGGATCTGAAGCCCAGGACTGGATCACTAAAGATCAGTTGCTGTCTCCTGCAGCTAAAGCCCTATCACTGGTGGTGTTTGGTGTCCCTGGGGTTTTGGATGAGATCTGTAGTTCTTTGGCTCATTCCTTTCTTTTAGGAGATTGATATTTCCTACAGATTTCAGCTTGATTTCAGCATTTCTATTTCCATACATGTCCCTGCTGTTCTCTGTCTGTTGGTTTGCTCATGTCAGTCCAGTTCTGACAGCCATTGCTTAACAGAATGGTTCCCAGCCATTGCACTGTGTTGGAAACCAAATGTGGAAGTGCAGAAGGGTACTCAAGAGGGAAATCCAGAGTACTCATGGTTGGAAACCTCTTTATCTTGCCTCTGTTACATACCTGTCTGTGTAATTCTATTCCAAACAGGAAAGTTGTTTCTTTTGGATTGTGGTAATAAAGTTTTCTCCATCTTTTCTGCACCAAAAGTAGAGACACCTTGGCCACTATCATGGGCACAAGTTTGGGTTCTTTTTCTTCAAGGGAAGAAGCTGGCATAGCTCCTTTTGAAAAAAAGTTCTGCAGACATTTGTGATTGTGTTTCACGGTGAAGTTGCAGAAGAAGACATCTTCTATTTCTCTTTGATAATCACTTCATTCTAACTCTCTGTAACACCATATTGGCTCATTGCAGTGCTGGCTCAGTTTCCTGGCATTCTCCTTGGTGTATTAAGAAAACATGAGTCTGTCTTATCTATGTGCACCTGAACACCACAGAAAGGACCCAGAGCTAAACCTCATCATGAGGGAAATGCAGATAGAGAGCTCAGATTCTTTGCTATTTTAGTGAACTTTCCTGAGAAAAGTTGGCCTTCCACTTGATCACAAGCCAATGAGATCTCATCATTGGCCTAAGATAGATTTGGAAAACTCATTTTGCTCCTTCCTATCAATGGCCCGATTAATTTAATGGAAGTTTTGTGCTTGTTCAGGTTGGAAATGAGACAGAGTTGCCTCACACATCAGACACTAATGAAAGCCAGCAGCAAAAAGTTTCAGTGTGTAAGCTGACTCAAATATCCAACCATAGGTGCTTCAGAATCAATCTCAGGCTGCTGACTTAAATCACTACAACAATTTTCTGCAACTGATAATTAGCATGAAGGAAATTACGTTAGCGTGTCTTCGTGACATTTTAAAAGATTTGCCTTCTGGGACATAGAATGTGGTCAGAGCACCCAGGTTGTAATTTCATCTTCATTGTAAGGAATCTGCTGCCAAAAAGTTGATTTTTGTGAATTTCAGGTGAGGAAAAAAAAAGCAAATTTAGGGAATGAATAGTAGGAACAAAAAATTTTGTCTTGTATATACCTTCTGAAAAATGTTCTTTTAGTATCTCCTTACATTTGCAAGTTAATTATTGTAATAATTTGATATGTGGAAGTGAAGAAAGATTCAAAGGTGGAGTATGAATGTAGCTTGATATCACATTCTGCCCCCATTTTTATGCCACTTGTCTCCCAGATAGCATCAAATACTTCCAAAATAGTTCAACACACTAGACATTACCTGCTTTTGAAAGGGGGGGGAAAAAAAAGCACTTAGCCAAGGCAAACCTTTATTTAATTAGCCACAGTGTAAAGGTTTCTTGTATTTCTTTGCAGTTACACGGCCATGAGAGACTGTGGAGTACCTGAAGGGTAACTCCTACTGGGACTAATTCAGTCCAGACAGCTCCAAGTATGTTCATTAAGCTCTGGCTGGGTTTCACACAGGTGGGGAAGGTTAGAAGGCAACAGATAGAGAATGGTGCTGATTGTGTTAAGCATAAAACGCCATCTGTTTCACAAGTAAGAAGGGAACAAAATCTGCACGTCTTGAGGGATACTATCCCGCTGCTAAAAGTCAGCTCTCTTTTAATTATTTATTTATTTTTCTATTTTCTTGCTACATTTTCAAGTGTCGGTGTAAAGCAGCTAGAATGTAGAAACCTTAAGCTCATAAATCAGGGGGCTGCTGAAAAGATGGTGAAGTTTAAACTACCACAGGGGCTTTCAGACCTGTAATACGTCAGGAAAAGAGGGAATTTTAAATAAGTGTTATGGTTGGCATGAGAGAGGGAGAGGTTAGAATAAAGTTTAATTTCAAAAGTTTTATAACAGAGCAGTTTAGGCTTAAAAATCAAGTGATGTAACAGTAAAAGTGCATTTCCTTGACTACTGCTTTCTTTTTTGCTTTCTAGTGACCAAGTGAAAAATGTGTTTGGAACGGTAGAGTAAATATGTCAACATATTGACGATTGGTGAATTAGAAAACTTTCCTGAGCATTGTTAGTTAAGAAGAAACATTACAAGCAGATGTAACTGGCTGAATGCAGATGTGTCTGAGTGCTGCAGAGCTTTGTGGACACTGCAAGCCTCGACGGTGACCTCATGGGGAAAGAGGGAACTTTCCTTCTTCCTCTTGTAGAAAATTCTGCATAGGAAAAGCCATGTGTGGGAGCTGGTAGCTGCAGGGCTGCAAACTTCTGCTGCTTTGGAATAACAAAATGCAAGACCAAGTTTTCTGCAGGTCCTGATGTGTGATGGTGTGATGGGTGATGGTGTCCTCACCCCTTCAGAAATCACCTGCTCATGGGAAAGGGCTTCATTGTGAATCCAGGGACTAAGCTTAAGTCCCATCTTCTGTAATTTTGGCTTACTACATATATTCCCCAATCTCTGTGTTGGTGTGAGTCAAATAAGTTGTACTTCTTAATGGTCACAGCTGTATCAAAAGTTTTGCTATTTGGTATTTTTGCTAAAACTCCAAGTCCTGAATTCATGGAACTGGGAGGCTCTCTTTCTGCCTGCCTCTCTTCCCCTTTGATATTTGATTTTCCTTTCTATGGTTTTAATAGAGTCCTATTACTTGAACAGTTCTAATTTCCTGACCCATTAGATCAATAATGGTTTTCCCAGTTATTTAGTTGTTAAATGCTGACCTAGCCTTGACTTGTACCAATGAATTGTTCATATTAGAAACAGGATTTCCAGGATCTGAGCCAGAGCTTTTATAGGTGAGAGCATGATGAGCGTGGATACATCTCCTGTGCCCAGCAGAGCGTATGTGGAGGTGGAAACGATGGACATCCAGACTGGCATATGTCCCTCTGACACACAGGTGATGTGTAGTGGTGGAGAAAAATCCCTAAACAAATGTTTATTGGTTGCTTCAGCTTCACTTCCCTGAGGAGAAGCATCATCAATATTCACTTCATAACCTTTGCAAAAGCCTGTGCTCTTCACCTTTCAGCATTTGTCTTGCAAGACGAGCAGATTCAAAGGCTTTAGTTCTAGAAAATTTTATTGTTAAGAAAAGATCTTTCTAGGTGGTTTAGCTTTCATCTAGTGCAGATTACCCCCAGAGAAGCTCCTAATGGAGTCGGACAACCTGGTGTGTGGTTTTCAGTGGGCTTTAAGACAAAAGCTTCTGTTTTGTTGGATTTCTTTCTCATTGTATATTGCAGTATTCAAATAAAGAAAGTGCAGTGAAGAATGTGAGTGCTAAATACCTGGGAGTCCAAAGAAGGATAGTGAGTAAAGCCCTCATATCCATTCAGGGCCCTGACTTTGCACTTTGGGAGTGTCTTCTCTAGCACAATTTCAGAGCTCATCTTTGGACTGCCTTGAACCAGCACTCTGCATCAACTAGAGCATTTCTAGAGCTATCATGATGATATTTTTCCTTACAAACTATTTTAGAACTCAGAATTTTTTTGTTTACAGAACATTTTAACCATCATGATTCCTCTCATTGGTCTACACCTGGACATCCTTTGCCATTTGAAAGGATCTGTGGAAGGACTCCTAAACCATGATAGCTAAGGTAGGATGTCCACTGTGTCCTTAACTGTAGAGTGGGGAGAGAGGCTATCTGCCTGTGATGACTGAAGATGAGCCTACTGAGAACAGGACTCCCATGGTAGGATCTGTAGGGGACATTTGGGTTTGAGTTGCTTGTGTATAGAAATGATGAGGTGAAAGAATGAGAAGCTCAGTAGAAGAGTTCCTGGACAGGTTTGTGATTACCTTTCCAAAAAGCCCATCTTCTATGTGGTGTGAAACCAAGGTCCAAATCTCTTCTCCTTACTGACTTTCTTGAGTGCTTTTCACTGGGCCTGAAGGCACATGAGACTAGACTGACAGCTGCTGCTGCTTTTAGACCTCCTGACCTCCTGTTCAGCTTTATTGATGTGAGCTTTCCTATAGTCTTCATCACCTCCTGTTTTCCAGCCCAGAAGTGCCCATGTACTTGGCAGCAGAGGCGAATCAAAACACCTCAGTGTCTTCACCAAGGTGGCAGGAAACTTTGGTGACATTTGAAACACGATTAAGCATCATCTTTCACAGTGCTGTCATGTCTCCTGTCGTCTTTGGTGAGGCACCATTCAGCTGTGGCCATGGTTGCCAGTGGGCTGAAAGGAGGTGGCTCCAGGCTGTTGGCATAGAGACTGCCACATAGGTGAAAAATGCCAACCAGTCCAAAAGCAGACTATAACACAACCAGACTATGACACAAAAAGTTCGAGTCAGTTTTGCAGCAGCTTTAGCTTGTGAAAATCCTATTTCATCGCCCAGTCAAGCAATCATTTTGTGACCTAACCTCCAGAGTTTATCGCATAAAGTACAAGATATTAAGTTCATTATAGACTATAGTGATTTTGATCAAACAATAATTAGCAGCACTTAAAAAATAGTCTGTAGCCTAAACCACTAAATCCATCGGTATAGAACATACAGCCGTGGAGCATATGTGCGTGTAATAGTATCAATATTGAAAGCCCCTACTGTGATGAGCCGTAGCAAAGCATTTTTAGTCAACATACTTCTGGGATCGCTAATGATTAATTAGTGCATATCATAATGTAAAGCAAATGTCACCCCTGCTACCCGGGGCTGCTGTCATTTGAGAGGGGAAGGGTTTCCAGATGCAAAGAGCATCTCAGCCTGCCATCTCGTGGGCAGAGCCCCGCGGATGCCACGGGCAGCGCAACGCGCCGTTCTTCTCCGCGGGCCGCTCGCCTGGCCCGGCTCTTGGCTCTGCTCGGAAATGGCCGACGGGTCTCACCGGGGTGCAAAATGATTTAAAAGGAGAAAAAAAAAAAAACTGCAACGAGAAATGTTTTGTCCTCCGTCTCTTGCTGGAGAGCGGCTGCCTAAAAAGGGAATGACCTCCGAGGGTTGCTAAGAACTGGACGGAGATTTCTGACGGTTGCACAGCAGAGTTTTGTAAATGAAAAGTAAGGATTAGGGTGCCTAGGAACCATATTATTTACTGATGATTTCTCCTCATTATTTGAAAGTGTCGCAGTTGAAGCAGGTTACAAGATAGCCATGTAGCAGAGGTTTTGCCTTTTGTTGTGGGAAGCCCAAGAATTTTCTCTCCGTGTATGAAAATCACACAGTGCCTACATTTGTGTTAACTCAGAGCATTATGTTTTATCCCATCCCCCCCCCCCCCCCTTCCTTTTTCATTCCTCAAGAGCTACAAGTTTTCAATATAAATAATACTATTTTATAAATATTTTTTTTGCTCCCTTTTTCAAGCAGCTTTTTGGGAAATAGCTACGAATGAACAGGAAATAGTGCGGGTTTGGTCCCGCAATGAGATTCTTCTGTTTGCAGTGGGTCCCTTCTAATCAAACGGGGCTCCGTGTGGACCCAGGGAGTGGGCAGGGTATGTCTCCTTGCAGGCTCAGCCTAGAACTATTTGCTTACTGATTTTTTACTGGAAACATTCAGATCCTCAGAAGGGGTGTCACAAGGAACCGGCAGGAGACTTTCCTATCCAGCACTGTTTTAAGCAAAGGGCTAACTCAATGCATTCAACCAGGAAAAAAAAAAAGCAATAAAAAATTACAGCTGTGTATCCCTAACTACTGCAATCAGATACCACTAATTTGGACAATTTGGGTGAAGTTAATATAGTTTTAGTTCAACTTCAATTTAAAAAGGGAAAGAATTGTGTGATTTAGTGCTTTTTTTTTTTTTTGTTTCTGTGCGTGCAAGTTGAAAAGCGTGTCTGATTTCCGCTATAAATTGTATCCATGCCTCATCACTCCATATTTTTAGAGTTATGCTGACATCCTAAGCACAGTAGGATCTATACTTGACATTTTAAAGCAGCTTTTATAATTTATGTGGATGTTTGATATAGCATGTTTTTTCAATCTGTAATGTGGGAGGGTTACAATTTAAAAGTGAATTTGAACTTTCATTTCAGATACATTCTAGGAGCAGCTAATTGAAAAATGTAATTAATTTAAAATGTTAACTGTATAGCTTGCATATATTTTACAATTCTCTGCCTAAACTGTATCATGATAATTTATTATGTAAATAGTAAATTTATCACATTAAGGATAGTAATAATAATAGCTGTAGTGGACAGAACTTAATTATCATTGATACCTAACTATTTGCCAGCATGGGTTTCGTTAGTTTTGGTTTTTTGCTACTTATTGTAACAGACTTAAAAACTTTACTCTCTTTTCACATTGGTATTTTTTAGCAAATAAGATTCATGGAAATATTCTATTACATATCAAACAATATCATGGTTGTCTGATAAATTTAAGGAGAATCTTTTTGTGAGCTCAGAAGATTGTTATTGTGGTTTTCTGGCATTTGCTGACTTCTGCCAAATGGCATCTCTGCCTCAGATGGTGGGGTGAGGGGCTGAGTCTTTTGGCTTCCCAAGGGACAATTTTTACTGGCTAGAAATTTTCCCCATGGGGAAGGCAAAGAAATTCTGGACCCTGACTCGAACATTTCCTTCCCAGAGCAAACACACAGCTTGGGGAGCTAAACACAGCAAGGTGTTGCCTGGTGTGCCCTGGGGAGACCTGTTGCCCCATGGTGTGGGGAGATGTGATGCTGTGGGGATGGTCCCAGGATGCAGAGATCCCTTGCTGGACACCCAGCGGGACTGCAGATCCTGCAGTGCTCTGCACACACCCGCTCCTGCAGCATGGAAACAGCATGATAGCTGGAAAAACATTGTTTTACTTAAATATCTATTTCAGATTATTATCCTGTCCAGAGTAAAAAGCAACCACTGAAACATTTTTCATTTTTTTTTTTTGTTTTTTTTTTTTTTATTTTTCTTTTTTTTTTTTTTTTTACATTTTTATTCAAAATTGTATTTGAGTTCTGCTTCTAAGTTCTTAATTTAGCAAGGAATTGGCAACTTAGAAATCGAGAAGTCCAAGGTGTCCTTCCTTTTCCCTAGAATCTTTTAATCCCTTTATGGAAGAGGAATCTGGCTTGCCTAGGGTGTTCCACATTGTAGATTTTTTCTCCTTAAAAAGATCTGAGGTATCTCTTATATTAAAATATCTCAGAAAGAATGCAAAGGAAAGCTCAGAGAAATTCCAAAGAGTTATGGACTAAACAGTTATTTTAAGGCAACACTCTTGACTCTGCCTACTTTGTAACGTAGGGAAAGATTGTTAGAAAAAGACCCCAGAGTTCAGAAGTGCTTTTGAAATTGCAGCACGAGGGTATTAAACTGTCCCGTGATTCTCCTCTAGACTGACCTGGGTAGATCTGGGAGACGCTTTTGTTGTTACTTACATGAGGGACGTGGGGTCCCCAGGGCACTGTAGTCTGTGGGAGCTGAGCTGTAATGTGCTTTCCAGGCTCTGTGTCACCAGTGGGAGAGAGACAGAGGACGTGGCAGAGGGAGCTGCTCTGGCACGGGATTGCTGTGCTGGTGATCCATAGGCAGAACCCCATCCAGTTACACATGCATATTTTGATGGGAATACTCACTATCAAAGTTATTCACGCGCTCTAGTACTTTACTGAATTGTGGTCTTGGAGGACACAAGTTTTGGAGAGAAAAGATCAGTACCCGATGATGCGGTTAGAGTTCAGCTCTCAGGATGGTGCAGAGCAGGACAGGGGTGGGACAGCGTGGTGAGTTGTGCCTCTGGAGTCCACAGCCCTCTTGCTGTTGCAACGGCCTCGGCTGCCTTGAGCCCATGTGTGTGAGTTGGAGGAGTGGAGATGCAGATGTGTGTGTTTGTAACATAATGTAATGTGTGTCTTGTGGGAATAAAACATAAGGATTGTTTATATGCACGCAGACACACGCAGCCTGTGATATGTATCTGTTCAGAGTTATTCAGCATATTCTATTAATATTTTAGGTGTAATTAGATTATTAATGCTTTGCATAAAGAGATTGCAGTGGTAGCCTGTGTTAGCTGGAAGCGTTCTCCTCCTGTGCTTTCAGTCAGTCTTCCTTGGAGCTGCCAGATTCTGAACACGAAGCAATAGAGATTTCTCACTCGAAAGGCCAGCTTTGCAGAGTGTGTATATGTTTAATAAAGTGCATTCACTGATTTTGTCAAGATATTACACCAGGCTGAATGCTGAGTTTCATAGTCATATACTGCTAAAATTGCCTTGCCTATTATAAAGATAAAAATATCTTTTTGTTCAAATGTTCTGCTTGTTTCTTTACAAATGAAGGAGTTAAATACTGAAAGGCAGGTGGATGCTGTAACTACTTTAGAAAAAGATGAATAGGGCTGATGGCTAAAGCTACAGGGAATCTATTGAAGGTCCAGATGCAGACATGGCTCTTACTCCACACACAGTTCAAAGTGGGGGGAAGCTGCCTGGGTAATTGGCTATGAAATAACTAACCTCTGGGAGAAAATTACCCTTGTACTTAATTGCTTGTGTTCAGGGTAACATGTAGCCACCTGGCTGATTAGTGCCCTTACCTATATTTACACCCACCCGAGTTTAAATGTGAGCGCTATTGTTGGTCTGGCTGTATGCATTCATCGAGTGGCCTGAGTGGATTAAAGAAAATATGATCACCAAGGTCAGTTTTTCTTTTCATTCTTCTTTTATCTCCCAAATCCCTCATTTTTCACATAAGAAGAGCAAATCCAGTCCTAAAGTAAATCCACTGGCTTTAACAGAGCAGTAGTGGAATGAATTTGGTCCTAGTTGTATAGTTTGGTCACATTAAAGACTTAAAGTGAGGAAGTAAAATCTGACAGCCTAATGGAAGTCAGAAGGGAAGGCAGGTGAATGTGTGGAAGTGAAGCACTGTAACAGAGAGAAGGGTGTTTTGTCATGGAAAAATCTTCATGAACAGGTTGGACAAACCCCTCTCAAAAATGACATCGAGCTTTCTTGAGGTGAAGAGATGGACAGTTTTCCGATGTCCCCACTATGTAATAGAATTTACATTCAATGTTTCATCCACTTAAAAAAATCAGGAAAACGTTTCTTAGTGTAATGGTAATCAAATACTGGAACAGGTTGACCAGAGGAGTTATGGAGTCTCTATCCTTGGAGATATTGAAAATCTGAGTGAACGCAGTCCTGCATCACCTGCTTTAGCTAGCCATGCACTGAGCAGATGGGTTGGAGTGGAGAATCCACAGAGGCTGCTCCAACCTCAGCCTTTCTGTGCTTTTGTAATTATTTGACAGAGTATCAGGTTATTTGTCATTATTGTACAGTTTTACATTCATCTTTATTTTCTCTGCCTGGGTAAGTGGTTAATTTAGATGGTTTCCTTATTAGGTATTTAGGGTATTTAGCATTTATGTTTTCAAGCTCAGATTCCAGATGGTCATGATTACTGTTGATAATGATAATGCTTTGCCCACAAACTGAAGTGGCTTTATAAAGCATCAGACAATACTGAGACTGCACCAGCACTGCTCGCTGTGACTCCTTTTTCAGTCTGGAGTGCATTAATCACTGTAGTTGCTCCAGAAGTGTATTAGTACAAGAAAAGATTAGATCCTGGGTTTGGGTTGGTTTTGCTGCTGCTGATTGAGAGCATGCATGAACATTCCGATCAGAAATATGTTGCTAGAGAAATCTGTGTCTGAAATTCTGAACTAGGGGATGGTGTAGGCATCAGCAGCCACTTTGTGTGATTAAAACATACAGAGCAAAAAGGGGTTAATTGGTGAAGATAGGCAATGCCACATTTCTCAGAAAATAGATGCCTGTATTTTCCAGAATTAGTCTTGGGTTTAATGCAGACTTAGATGTTTTTGTTGTTGTTTTTGTTTATGGAGATTTTGAATATAGACAAGTAGTAGATGTAGTTCAGGGTCTGTACTTAGCACTGAGAGAGAGGTGAGGATTCCAGAACAGGAAGCATTTCAACCTATTCTAAATTCAGGGAAAAAAATGGAAGACTTTCCAGTGGCCATATGAATGTGGGAGCATTAGTGCACCATCCTGTAATTTCCATGCACCTCAGCTCCTGGAGCCATGCTATTGTGCAGAGTCTTAGTTCTCCTACTTGAAAGAAACAAGGATTTGCAATCCCTCACTTGGCAAACAGTTTCAACTTGGAAATGCTTGAAAATTTGAAGACCAGCAGAAAGGGAAAAAAAGTTGCATGTAGAATTGTGTGATTTTTAAAATTAGTTTAGTAATATTTTTAATTAATTTAGTACTATTTTGACCTCCTATATTTGGCTTTTGGGGGAAGCTGAGAGGGACCTGGACCTCTCTTAACCAGTTGTGCTAAGCACCTTCAGTGCCTGTTGACTTCAGTGTCAACTGATTAGCATCTCTTGATATCTACCCCTCTGCTGATAAGATGTTCTGTTCGTAGGGAGGCGTCAAAGGGTAGTTTTTTCAGACACCGCTTTCCCTGTCAAAGCTTTGACAGCCCTATTTTTATTGTTGCCTTGATAGTGTTTTCACTTCTTGTCTGTCATGAAAACACTGACATTTTCCTACTCTTAGAGCAGAAAAACTGCAATTTGCCACCTTCACTGAGGTACGATACCTTGGCAACTTAAAGTCCAGAAGACAACCTGAGCAGGAATGTTACACAAGCCTGAACTGAGAGCTTTCCATGTGGATATACAGTTACTAACTGTGCAGGGTTTAAGGCTGGTCCTTTGTTCTCAAGAGGTGCCTTATTTATTGAGTAATATCTCGATGGTATATATGCCAAACAGGTGTTTGGCATATATTTGTTTGGAGGTGATGGAGTTGTTGATGGAAGCAAACCCATGGGGCACAGGCTTTTTCTGCTTTGCTTAGCCAGTTTAAAGTCTGGCACTTTGTCCAAGCTTGTCATCCAGGGTCCTTCAACTGTCGGCCCTCTACCTCCAGAGAGAAATTCAGTCCAACTTTAGGGGGGAGACCTGCTGTCTGTGTCCATTAAGTATGGAGAAAGCATAGTCAAATAGCTTAACTTGGACATCTGTGTTTTAGAAGCCCAGTGCTCAGTGAGATTAATTCATCCTTAATGATTTGTCTGCTCTGTAGCTCCCTGACTGGTGGAGGAATCTCCTTTTCTCTATGATACAGAAGACCACATCGTCCTGGTTAAACTGGCAGTTTCTGGTTCTGCTTTGGGGAGATCAGGTTTAGGTGAATTTTTCTACATGGTGGAATCTAAATCTTTAATGCTCTAAATCCTGTAGAACAAACTTTAGTTTTAATTTTCAGTTCTTGCTAATACTCCTGTTTTCTTTCTGTGTGAATTGCTATTATTTTACTCTTTCTTCTACGTAGTTGAGATGAAGAGAAATGTAGAACTATTTCTTTTATTGTTAAAGATCATAGTACATTTGAAGGTATAGGGAAGCTAAATGGAAAGCTTATTGCCATAAAATGCAGAGGGTCTTCAAGGATTGCAACAGGAGAGTCGGATTAACACATCACAACTTTGAGTGATAAGGACCTGACAAGGGTAATTTCCTTTACAAGTTTGCAGAAGGATATATATACAGGACTTGAACTTGAGTGATAACACAGACATAAAAATGGTGTGACAGGAAAAGATTATGTTAACAACTATTTCCCAGTCTGTAAAATATGGGGAAAGTACATAAATTTGTGGGCTGGAGTGAGAAATCGTCTCCCTTAACTCTATTGTGTTATAATGAGGACCTTTCACTTGTATTAAAAATGGAGTCTATAGAACCTACCAACAAAACGAGTTCATTTATATTAAAGATTTGTTTAAGGATGGATGTTTTAAATCGTTTGACCAATTTGTAGAAGATTTTAATATTCCTGGAGCTCAGTTTTCCCATTTCCTTCAGATAAGACATGCTGTTCTTTGTGAATTAAAAAAAAGGTATAGAAATGCAAATGTCACAGACTGAAAAGTTGTTGTACAAAGAGACTGTCTCACTAAATTGATTTCAAGGCTATATAGGACATTGTCAGTATCCTTAGACAAAGGCAAATTGGAATTTAAAGAGAAAAAGGAGAGAGATTTAGGTGAAGAAATTAATGTATAAGAATGGAAACAGTTTAATAAAATTGATTTTATGAATACAAGACATCAGATTTTCAATTTAATTACACCCTATTCAGAGGATGTATTTATGTCTTCTTAAATTGCAGAAATATATAAAGAGATTGTTACTATACCAGAATAACAGCAAGATGCTGCATAGGGAGTACCATATATGTATACTAAAGTATTATATGGAGATCAGATATTTTCAGGTAAAGGTTTCAGAAATTGTGCTATGCAAAATGAGACCTTTAGGTGTGTTTAGACTGAATTGTAAAGACTTGTTGATTACACCAGAGGGAGAAAGTTATTTCTCCACATGTTTCAACTGTTTTCAACAATTTCTTCCTATATTTAAACAGGAAGACATCAGAAGGATAAAGGAGAAAGATGGTCTGTATTATCTGTGATAGAATATTTAATTTATCCTATGCCTCAGTATTTTATTATTAAATATTCCACAAGGGTGATGGGACAGAAGAAAATTAAATTAAAGTTTGTCAGGCATATAGGTGGAAGCAAAGGCCATATAAATCTGCAGACAACAGAGATGTGTGGACAAGGCCAAGACACAGCATTTACTGTATGAAAAGAAGTAAAAAACTCAGGGTACTGCAATTATTGTGCAGATTTTCAGAGGTTTAGTCCAATAAAGTACTAAATAAGCACAGAAATAATCACTAACAGGGCTTACAGAGGTTTGAAGGATGTCCCTGATCACTGCAGGGTGGTTGGACTAGATGATCTTTAGAGGTCCCTTCTGGCCCAAACCATTCTATGATTCTATAAAACTTTTCCCTGGTGACTTGAGAACATCTTGAGTCTGTATGGCCAGGAATGAGAGTGCTGTGATTGCTACAAAATGATTCACCTTTATGAGAGCTCTTCAGCCATTCATATCACAGAGGGGTGTCGGGCTTACGAGGACTGAACAGGTCCTTTCTGCTTTGAGGCTTATGTGGGGAAGATGAGCTGAGGTTTCTGCTGGGGATTCTGCCTGTCACAAAGTGTCAGAGTCCCAGAAAGTTCAATGCAGTGCTGTGTTCCCTCTGCAGGCATTTCCTTGTATGTCAGCTATTGCTACCTCTGCTTCGGGCTCTTCTTGGTCTCCTTACCTTTTTTGGTTAGAAGCTTGATTAAGTCCTGCAAAGCAAGACTTTCCCTTTTTTCATTTTTCTTACTGACTAA
The DNA here is from genome assembly GCA_025345505.1 of Todiramphus chloris collaris. Classification (NCBI taxonomy): domain Eukaryota; kingdom Metazoa; phylum Chordata; class Aves; order Coraciiformes; family Alcedinidae; genus Todiramphus; species Todiramphus chloris. The sequence continues at coordinate 7,474,445 of JANVCC010000049.1, read as the reverse complement.
AAGTGGTACCTTGGCTGCATCAGTGTGATGAAAACAGTCTTATTAATCAGGGCAAACGGGGAGGTTCTACAGCCTTGTAGAGGGGTGTCATGTTTGCCTTTGCTGGATATGGTAGTTGCAGATGGCAAAGACACGTGCAGCTCACATCTTCTTCTTACTTTGTGCCAAAACCTTGTCTCTTAGCTCCAAGACTGTAAATCACGCATTCCACACATTCAGTGAGATTTTTTTTGTGTGTTTTTGTGGCTGAGAATTTGGGTGACTAGTGCCTGCAGTGTGTGTAAACAGAGGCCATGTGCCACAAGAATTGTAAGCCAGTGTGGCCCCTTGGCAAAACATAGGTAGAGCTTCACAAACCAGTCTCTCAGTTCGACATTAGGAATGTTATCTTGGGGTTCTCGGTACAATTCTGAGATCTGACTGGTGGAAAGCTAAGTTTTGCTTTGATATTTGCTGCCCGTAATTTTTGTCCAATGAGATTACAACACTATCAGGAATATGCTTATCTTCATCCACTCAGTTCAGCAGATGATAGTACTACTTCATAAACTCCTGTAAAATAAAAGGGGTTATCTTCACCATTCTGTAAAGTTTGCTATTCTTCAGCTGAGGTTGACTCATTTTTCTGAGTCCTAAATAAATGTGTTTTCTTCTGCCTGGCAAATAAACAAACAAATGGCAGACCAGCAGTTTAGAGAAGGAAACAAAGGGGAGGACTTCAAATGTAGTCTTACTAATGACTTAATCAGCATGTTTGAAAGCTAATAAGCACAAGTTGGTAACTGGATCATCTCCTTTCTATTGTCCACTGGGAAGTTTCATTTAGGAAATTAGTTCAAAATTTGTATTTAACTCACTTTTCTTAGGAATTAATGCACATATTTAAATCTACCATGAAACAGTCATTGGCATCTGCTTTTTTTCCTGTTTCCTTCCTCCATTAAAAATTACTATTCTCTAATAAAAATTAGACGATGGAGGAAATAATACTAGTCATGAATTTGAGCACTGTCATGCAAAGATTGTCATTAGAGCCAGCAATCACATGTTGTTGTTTAAATGAACGCCTGTAATTCTTGCCTTTGCATCTGGAGTATCTTTCTTTTTCCCCCTGTGACATCAGTAAAATCTTTCCTTACTGCCTCACCTGTCTCTTTTGTCAATGGACTGGTTGTTATTTCTGAGAACGAGTATCAGTGTTGCTGGACTAAGGCAAGAAAGGGGAACCCAACTGCTGTCAGCTGTCAGGTATGTTCACAGCCTTTGGAAATGTGAGGTCAGTCATTTCAATTCCTTGCATTTGCAGGAACGGCAGAAAAATGTTTGGAAATGTTGTTTCTTCGAGTCTGCTGCACAGGATTGCTCAGGAGGCTCTGGAGAACTCAGCAGAGCGGTCACGGACAACGGCCTTGGAGAGCTGGAGGCTGCATCTGCGTGGCCCTTTCCAGTCCTCACCTTTCCTGCTTTGGGGCACTGGGGTGCTCTTGTCAGCTACATAGAAAACTGTGAGTAGATTGAGAGACGTGGATCTGAGAAGCAGCACACGCACTACAAATAAGTAAGGCATCTTATTGCAAGAGATGAAGCAGAAGGAAACGCTCTGTATACAAACACGCAGAACAGAGCGTGTGATCCCTGCCGCTCGGTGCGTGGCAGCTGAACGCAAAACCTCCTGATATGTGTCCTGCCTTGTTTTGCAATAGAAAACAATTTGGCTTTTCCTATTAATTTTTGTAGTTGCCATTAAAGGCAATACCACAACTGACGTTATATCGGGCCCAATTACACTAGTGTGCTGCTTCCATTTTTTTTTTTTTCTTCTTTCATGCTGTGGCATTTCCTTTCCCTTGAAAACACTCTTTCACTCAGTCTAGCAATTAACTGCTTGAACAGTATAATAAGGAAGCAATTAAGAGGTGACAGAGAAAAATTAACACTCCATTTCACATTAAAGGCCAAGTGAGTATCCTGGCCATTGTGAGTTAAATGTGTCTTTGAAAACCTGTAGTTTGGATGTATTTTCCTTTTGAATAAGAAGCCAGCTCCATGTTTTTTTGTCTAGAGTCCCAATCTGAAAATGGATGATAACTAATTGGGTGCTGTCTGCTTAAACAGGCTGTATTAATTGCAGTTTGTTCTCCTGTAAGTGTCAAGGAAAACAAAATCTTTGTAATGTGTAGGCACAGTGTACGCAGCCTTAATCTGAATATGCATGTACCAGAGCAAATAAAGCAAACTACTGCATGCAATGTTGCCATGGTAGGCAGTATTTGCATAATAAATAACAGCTATCATGAGACTTTCTTTATGAAGTTCTCTGCTGTGTTGTCAGCTATAAGTGCCTGCAATAAAGGAGCCAATATTGAGAAAGTAAGAGTGTGTTTTGCTTGCAAATGCAACACCCCGACCACAGTCATTGTTGAGCGTACGTGACAAAACGTAGAGGTTCGCATTGCTTTGCACAATCACGTGAACTATGCAGGTCACGTGGAAGGATGCTCAAAAAGTGTAGCATGGCCTCAAGTGATGCCACGTAGTGTGGGCCCAAGGCCTTGCATTGTGGCCATCTAACAAGTGGGACGCAGAGGAGAGGTTTTGAACAGTGCTACTTTTTATTTTATAAGACAGCGCAACACTTCAGACTTTTGTACCATTTCTTGATTAGGCTGTCGATAAGATCAAGATGTGCTGAGAGAGCTCTAAGGCTGGAATACGACACTGAAATTAGGTACATGTTGCTACTAATTCCAGAGGAACTGGGGCTGTTCCCCAGAGTCAAGGCTGAGTGTCTGTGCTGATGGTTTCTGCTCGGCATCTCCAACATGTGTCTCTCCTGCCAGGTCCCCTGTCCCAGAACAGGAGATGAAGACAACCTGCGGCTATTTGCCTCAGTTCTGTGCCAGGGGAACTCTGTCCGCCTTTGGATCAAGGCCTTTTTGAGGCTCTTGATGCTGCTCTGTCCTCACTACCTGGAATACAAACCCTTCAAGTAGACCTGGTTAAATATATATATTTTAATACCATCTTCAGCTGAAGGGTTTCAAACCTCAGCGCAGGGCAAAACTTTCATGATCAAATCATAAAGCTTTGTGAGGCTCCTTTGCTTTGGGGAGTTTGTTGCAAATTGTAAGTGCTGGTTCACTGGGGAGCCACTGAATATTGATAGTCAGCTTGAGCCTGGTTTCAAGTGAATGTGTTGTGGAATTTGATTATTAAAATCCACGACTTTGATGCAATACCAGCTGAAAGAGAGAGGTTTCAGCTAGATTTTACTTTGAGCTTTTTATTTTCCTTTTGTTGAAATGAGGGGAAAACACAGATGAAGGCGAACATTGCTTTCGAAATATTAGGGAGAGAAAAGAGAAGGTGTGAGAAAGGACCATAAGTTGGAATTAAAGATCATAATAAATCCAAAACTGCGACTGTATGCTTGGAGGTGAATGAGCATGGGGAAATATGGCTGGTTTGGCATGGCTGATTGATGTGGTGGAGAGCATGAAGGAAGTGAAGAAGAGGACCACCTTGAGAAGGCTTCTGCAAGGCTCACTGCATTTGAAGTAGATGCTGCTGGCAGTAACCAGCCTGTTCAGAGGTAGATTTGTTGGGCAATCCAGTTTGCCATTTAGTTCTGAAAATGAGGAGAGGATAGAGACTTAGACACCAACATACTCAGATTGTGACCAGGAGAACCCTTTTGTTCCTCTTCGGTTGTGACAGCCCTCCTGTGCCAGAGAGTTAAACTGAGGACTTCCAGACTCGGGGAAAGCAAAACACCAGGTTCTGGAAAATAATAAACAAATGCTGTCAAGGTTTGCGTGCATGGGTTTAACGAGCTTTGATTAGGATTTTAATTAAGTTGGTGGATGTGACTTGACTGAATGCTGTTAGGTGTGATTTAAACAAGAAATTAACTCTTTTGTCCCATCTCAACCTTTTAAAATAAGGCTTAAATGACGAAGGAGCCGGTAGTACTGAATATCTGATAATATTGGATTGGTGTGTGGATTAGCAGAGTAAGGATTATTGACAGTAACTCCTTTACTTTTCTATAACATATTGAAAAATAAAGCAATGCTGAAACTTATAAGAGGCTTTTCAGAGTGTGCTACCAGTTACTAACATGAAGCAGAAGTTACTGTGTCCCTGATTTAGATAGAGTTTTGTAATCTGCATATTTTTTTTACTTTTATCTTTTCTGTATTAATTGTATTTACTTGCAGATATAGTCTCTTCCCTTTATTTTTATTCTCTGTAATAAACAGTAAAGAATAAGCTGACTCTCTGTAGGTTTGTTAGAAGTATGCAATCATTTTCAGATTTTCTTTCAGTATGAATATCAGAAATTATACCTTTATCTGGATGTATTTTTTAGCTAATGGATGGATTGTGTAATGTCTATAGTGCCTAATATCTTCTCCTAAATAGAAAAGGAAAAAGTCTCTTCAAACAAGCAACCCTAGATCTCATACAACAGCACAGCATGTGTCAATTCACACTGCGTCATGTGACATGAAACTACTTAATACAACCTGACTTGGAGTGACATTTGTATTGCCCATATCAAAAAAAAAAAAAAAAAAAACACTTACTTTCACAAGTGAGTAATTATCTTTTCCTGTTGATGGTATTTTACTATTTTCGGGTCAAAATGGAGAACAGGTAAGTGTTAGTGAGCTACCTTGAAAAGAAATATTACGTTAGGGAAGAGATTTGATAAGGCCCTAACCATGCTGGTGATGTGCGCAAAAGAAATGGTTCTGTTCATGAAAGGATAGCTCTATCTTTAGATGTGATTTGAACTAAAGCAGGGGGAAATCCAGAGAGGAAATCTCAGCTTTTGAACAACAGGCTTGTGAGCTAATTAAGGCCAAAGGACGATTTTAAGGAAGGAGAAGAAAACATTCTATGTTGCCGTACGCTGAGAGCATATTCGTGTTCACACACCATGCCAGAGTAGATTGGTAATGCGCAGATGCCCCAAAGATGTGGAGATTGTTGGGCAAAAGGGACCACTGCTGGATGCTCTCTCCTCTCTGTCCCATCACTGCTCTAGCTGTTCATGTTGCCCGGTGAGACGACAGTTCCCAGGTGTATTTTTACCCTGAAGACATTGAAATGTATGGTTTATTCTTAAAGATCCTAATTAAGTTAAGAGCTGTGAGTCCTATGAATGCTGGATAGGGAAGTAGCTTATGAGTAGTAAGAATCATCTTCAGCCTAAGGTACTTTCTCTGCTCATAAGAAAATCCCCTTCTGGAGGTTTTTCTAGTTAGACTGGATCATCTTCATACCTGCAGGAGACCCTTTGCAGTAGTGCCTCATGGTGACATACAGTTGTCCCCAGCTACTCTTCAACCCTCTCCCTGCTGTTTTCCCCTAAAAAAATTAAAAAATTAGCTGTAATGCAGGTATGTGCCAGTTTACAGACTTCATCCATGAATCTCCATCTCCATGTGATGCTGTAGGACATTTTGCACTAGCCCTTTCCTGTAGTCCAGTAATGGCAAGTGGATGTTAAAGTCCAAAAATGGCTGTGGAAATAGGGTGATAATTGGGAAAGAAGATGGCAAAGACATCCTGCCACAGGCAATTTCCCTGCAAGAATTTGTATGGGCAGTAAACGCCTTCATTTTGCAACCAACACTGGGTGATTTCTGCCAGCTCTCTTGGCAACCCTGTTTCTTGGAGGACCTCTCCTCATCTCGTAGTATCTTAAGCCCTGAAAGGAAAGAAACACATTAGCACTGTGATTTGAGAGATCCTTTTGGAAATAACCTTGTAACCTTGGTTTCTACAAAGTTGCACAGCTCAGAGCAGAATAGCACCTTGTCTAATGTGGTGGTACTCACATGTTTCTTTGACTCCAAAGTACCGAGACATTGGAAATATTCATTGTAAATTTATTTCAGCTATTTTCACAGGTTTTTTTTTTAGGAAGCTACAAAAATAAGCTTGCAGTGAATATTTCTTGTTCTCCTGCCACGGCCCCATGCTGCCACTGCCATGGCAACCATGAAATCTCCCCTCTTTCCCTATCAGGTCTTGTCCGCTTGGCTGGGAAGCCTCATCTTAGTGATGCCACAGATGTGGAGTGCCTCTTTCCAGCACTGGGGCTGCTTCTTCCTACTTTCTGACTGCCTACTGTGGGATGCCACACACACACCCCCCACACCCTCAAGTGATTGGAAATAGGACCATGTTGCCCCTCTTCTCTCCACCTCAGTTTAGTCCAGGAGAGTAGCCACATTTCTCCTGTGTGAAATTAGCTCAAGGGGAGAATGGCATAGTGGTTAAGGTCTCCACTAGTTAGGTCTTCTCCAAGCAAGATTTGGCAGGGTTCGGATGATACTTTGTGGACATGTTTACATGCTTGACTGCTACACATCATTTCTCATTGCAAACTGACAGTTTCAATTACTTTTTAATCAAATTTTGAAGATTTAAAAATGTTACACATTTTAAGTATGGGATATGTCTGTTTCTTTACAAAAGGAGGAGAGGACATAGCAAATCTTAGAAGTGACATAACATGACAATTTTGCAAACCACCATGAAATAAGGATTTATTAGTTTGTTGATCTCCCCTGGGGACCTGAATGCAATAAAAGCAGGAATTGTGCTGACTTGGGTAGAAGTGAGGAACACGTTCAACTTGAAGGCACATGGTTTTGCTGCACAATCCAGGGATATAGGCTGGATGAGCTCAGCTGTCACTCAGTCTGTTAATCCCTCAAATCTTTAGCGCTTGAGGATTAATTTCTCTAAATATTGTGCCAAATATAATAGTCTCTCTATCTCTCACACTATTAGATGTGTATGAACTACAAGGAGCCTTTTGTCTCCCTAATAGGATTCAGCTCTAATTCTGAAGTCATAAAGCATGAGTTTAAAATGTGATAACTTAAAAAATAACCCCATCGGCCCAACCCAAAACATTTTCCATAGGTAGAAAGGTAACAGCTGGGCAGTTGTAAAGTCCTGGGCTCTGCTGCTGCCCTTTACGCCAGCCCTGTGTCAAAACCAGACCAGGTAAGAGTTTGCTTCCTTGCTTCTACTTTGTGCTGGTACAGAAGATTTCCAGGGTGAGAAAGAAGTGAACAGTGGTGCACTGCCCTTGCCTTGCCTTGCCATATCTTAATTTGGGGGGGTGAAGATGGTGGTGTAGAAAGGGAATGGGTGGCACCCAGGTATAATTATAATGCAGAGCAAATATGCATGTGTAAGTGAGAACAACTTCTGGAACTCACATGACAGTGTGCCTGCTGATCCAAGTAAGACAATTCTGATTATTTCAACAAAACAACAACGGTCTGAGATGAGATTTTGTGTGTACAGTGCTCATAGGGCTTTCTGTTTTCCTGGGGACCGCCTGTTACAGCTGGGGAGTGCCATCAGGGAGTTGACCTGTACTATTACATTTCCTTACTGTATTAGCTTCAGCCACACATGGTAGGTTGTAAAGAATCGGGATCTTAGGACTTGGTTTTGGGCTCACAGGGCTGCAGGACTGAACATTGCTAGCCATATCCTTTCTAGCTCTGATACTGCTGTCCTGGCTGGGAAGTCAGAAACAGATGGTGGAAGTGAGTAACAATAACATTTCTCACTTTAGTGTTGTCTCACTTGGCATGCACGCCTTTATGGAGCAACTATTGCTATTTTCCCTTCCTCTCCTATATCCCTTACAACACCTGCAGATGACAAATTGTAACCAATTAAACTACTGTTTTTAATGTGGGCTGTATTGATTACCGGGACTTTGCTCCGGGTAGGTCTGAGATATCTTGCTTCGAAATGTTCTTGCCTCTTGGCACCAAGAGTCGGTGCGTGGTGCATTGAAATGAACTCCAATTAGAGCAGACAGTGTGTGATGTGCTGAGTCACGGGCCACTGCTTGCTAGGAGGCCAGCAAAATTGGCCATGCACTGGGAGAGGATGTAGGGGCACATGCCAGCAGGCTCCCACTGTAGCTCCCTTCCAGAAACCTCGCTCTGGGCCCTTGGAAAATCTCCTCCTTATACACCCAGCCTCAGCCCATGCCAAGAGCTCAAGCTCAGGTATGAGAGTCACCATGCCCCACAGTCATGGCTTCCCAGGAAAAGCTCCCCAGCTCCTAGCTACTTTCTGCCTAGATGGAGGACCACATGTCATCACAGTATATAGCTTTCTTTTTTATTAGTTTCTTTTTATTCTGCATCGAGTTTGCTTTATCCAGATTGCCTTCTGCTGAGCTGCTTTATTTCTTTTCTGACAATCCCTATGCCCATATTTTTCTGCAGCAACTTGGTAAACCATAGTAAGGTATCAAGCTAGTAGCTGGTCCCTGTGGGACTCTAGGAAAAACTTTACTTATTGATAAAACTCTCTGTATGTGGAGTTTCAAACGTGCATTTTTGCCAGTTTAGTATCCTTCTGTGCTAACTTCTGCCAAACTGCCTAGGTGTATTTTTAGTTTCTAAATTAAAAAAAAATGTCCTATGATATCAAGTCAGGTAGGTGATGATATAGTTCTATAAGAAAACTGTGGTTATTGAATCACAGAATCATATCACAGAATTGTTTGGCTTGGAAGGAACCTCTGGTTCCAACCTACCTGTCATGGGCAGGGGCACATTCCACTGGATATGGTTGCTCAGACGTAACTTTCATTCACCAAACTAAAATACATTCACAGGAATGAGTAGATTTCAGATAATCTAGCCAATCTGAAAACGAGTAGGAAAAAAACCCAACAACTCTGAAGTAGTGTCAATGAACAGGGTTTATTTTTCAACCCTAAATGGCCCTTCATTTGAAGTATTATCTCATTTATACTTTCTGAGAAGTCAAACTTGAGATAAAGCCTTCTTCTTTCATGACTTCAGAACATTTTAAGATAGTGATTACACTTCTTATTATATAAACTTCTCCTCCCAGTTTGGAATGGCAAAGACTGTAAAATTCTAAAAAAAACCTAAGTAGTTGGGATTATTGCTTCCTGATCAGAACTGCTTAAGTCCAGGATATTAACATTTTTGTTATAGCAGTCGAACCTGCAATTTATCCTAAATGATAATGAATTAACTCTGAACGTGCAAAGTGATATAAAATCTTTAAATTCAGAGCCACTTAAGATTTTCACACTTTTGTTTTAAGTGAAAGTGAATGCAGAAATACAGGAACACTGGATGCAAATGCTTTCACTGCTGCAGTTCCTAGCCATCCAGGAATAAATGGTTATCTTTCCATAAAACTAATGTAATGAGATTTTGAAGTAAAAAGGTCGTCTTTATTGGAACATTAATTAGATTCTTTGGGAAAAAAAAAATGGGAAGCTGAATTTTTTTGTCTGTCAGCGTTTTGGTCTATCTAGTAAAGATAGAAACCCTGTTATATGTCTGTTAAAAGTATAACAAGCTCATGTAACTAGAAACGGAAGAAGTCAGCGAATATTAGAAAGAAAGCAGGCCATTTAAAAAGTGAGATTAATTAACCACTGAAATAGCTTCCCAAGGGGCATGGTACCTTTTCTATCATTTAAAGTCCTTAACTCAAGGTGGGACCTCTTTTTTCCAGAAAATTCTGTAACAGTGCAAATTGTTCGACTAGATTTAGGATTCACAGGGTGAAATGCTGTGTTACATAGTTCAGATTGGAGAGGATTGCAATATTCTCCTTTGGCCTTGGCATCTGTGGGTTCAGGCTTCATGGAATAGGTAAGAGCCAGGTCTGCAAGCTGAAATGCGGCTGCTCTGGGAAGCAGAGACTTTGAATGGCACGTGGGGTACAGGCGTGTGGTGTGTGGACCTGCAGCTCCATGCAGATGGAGCACAGTGGTCCATTGTGAGCTCCAGCTGGAGAAAAACACATCCAAGGAGGTTGAAGGATGGAGCAGGCTTTGCCCTGTGCTTTGCATTTGGCTAGTTTTATATCTTTCCCATTGCTCCCATGCTTTTGAGTGACTGCTGCTCACAAACCCCCTTTTAAACTCTGCCAATGCTGAACCCATATTAATCTGAAGGCATTAGAGAAGTCAGATGGAAAGCTCAAAACATTCTTGGAGGTCAGGAAAAAGCATCTTATGAATGACAAAGAAGAAAATAGGTGTCAATGAGACACAGTAGTAGAGGAAAAATATTCTCTTTTACAAAATCCAGTGACTGAGGAAATTCCCCAGAGGAAGGAGAATAAGGTGCTTCCTACATGACGATGAATGGCAGCTTTTTTGTGTACTGTGGTTTGACAGTTACATTTTCCCCCTGAGAAGCAAGTGAGAAAGGAGAGACTAACTCTTTTCTCAGAACGTGAATCTTCACTCACACCTCATCTCTTTTCCATTTTGGTGTTCTCTATTTCAAGTCCAAATCTTCCTCCGCTTCCACCAAATCCTGTACTGGTCTTTGTTTCACAATGAGATTTGAATGAAAAAAAGACTGAGGGAAAAAGGAATAGACCAACCTTCTACTTCTTGCCCTAAAAGCAAGCATTTCTAGTTCCCTCTCCTATTGTCACCTGCTGCTGCTGCAGCAGCCCTTGGGTGATGGATATCAGCAGTGAAACACAATTCCCAGTGACACCAGCAGCTTCAGCATGGAGACGGAACCACGCACCATAGAGGTCTCTGGTGCAGTTGCTGTTTCACATGATTATGGTCTACAGGTCTCTGCAAGCACTCCTGGACAGGGGAAAAGGGAAGACATAACCCAAGCCAGAGCGTTGGGTGCTTTGTGATGAGTGAGGTCCCAGTCATCCCATAGAGGGAAAATGGTCTTCCTCAGGCTCCTGTGGCTAGCTTTGTTTTTGCAGTGGTGGCCTTCCTCCATCAATCTCCCCCTGGTCTTCTGACCCAGTGTGAAGTGTATGAAACTGCCTTGAGCAGGAGGACAACAGAAGCTTTCCACCACCATCACCTGGGAAGATGGAGCAGTGATGTGCCAGTGCAACCACAGTTCTTTCTCCTCCTCTTCAAGCAGAAGGCACTGAAAAGGGAGAACTGGCTGCATTGTCTGATCCTGGGAAGTCTGACTTTCCCCCATTTTCAGGGTTTAGGCCTTTGTACAGTCCGCAGCCAGGTCTGCCTCTCCCATCTGTTGACATTCTAGCCTAGGCAAGTATGGCATTCATCCTGCCTAATACCTGCTGCAGTGTTTTTATGTTTCCTTCTGATATCTAAGGATGAAAAAGGTGTCTAAAAGGAGACCACATGGATTGTAGCAGGCTAAATATAATACGCAATTTCTTGAGAACATATGAAGCCCCTTAGGCAACAGTTAAGAGATCTCAAAGCAAGGTTTGGTGAGATAGCTCATGTTGGTTTCTTGTGGGCTATGGCTTCTTAGCAGAGAAATCCCTAGATGCACGGCTTCTTTCCCTTGTCTCTGTAGTTTAACATCTTGTTTGCTTTTGTCTTGTATTTTTCTTATCTTTTTTCTTTTTCTTTTTCAGTGAGCCTTACTCACTGACTTTCCTGGTGGTTTTGATGCCTGAGTCATGGCTTATTGCTTGTGAGGTGAGTGGGGTGCTGCAGTGGGGAAGATGGTGTAAGTCCATCTCTTGTTCTTCTAATTCTGTTCTCGAAATTCAGCTTCATGGGCTAACAGCTAAAAACTACAAGCCTTCTCTGCAGGTCTCATAGTGGCCTTGATCTTTGTGTTTTTTCAGGTCCAGCCCCATAAACCTTCGAAGCTAACCTTGCAGCTGCGTCCTGCTAGGCTCCCCACACAGGTCAATCTCATTTCTAGTTTTGATTGTTACAGTTTAAAGATAGAAATTCCCTTTCTTGCTTCGCAGCATTCAAATGCTAATTAGATCCCTTAAATGTCTAGGAAGTTATCCCAGTTTACACATATATGGTTTATTAACTCATGCTCATTTCAAACCTTTTCTTTGATGTAGGCTAATGGAATTATTCTTTTAGAATCACTTTAAAAGGTGACTTCTCTTTCTTTCTTGCTGGATGGTGTTTCTCTGAAGCACTTTTGTGACTGTTTACCTTTGCAAAAAAATACCTGCTTTTCCGTGGGGCTAATGTTGAGCACCCCTGGACGTGCATGCAACAGATAAACAGCTGCTTTCTATTTGCAGCAACTTACTTTTTCCGAGTTCACACTTTTACTCTTTGGCAAAACAACATCAATTTTACCTCTCTTTCCATAGCTAATAAGATGGAGCAGACCAGGTTTGCAAAAATACATCTGCCTAGAGAATATGGTCATGTGAGCCAGCATTTGTTTCCAGCTGTTTTCTTGTCATTAGCTTTTAATTTCAACAGCTACCTGCTTGTGCCTCTCCTCTTTTTTTCCCCACCTCAGGTATTTTGTGCTGTTATTGTGATTGTCAGTTCTGTTCTGCTTGAAAGGTTTCAGTGTATGTTGCCATGGTTACAGGTGCCAGAATTGGAAATAAATGAAGGGGGTATCAAGGCATCGTTGAGACTCTGATGGAGGCTTAGTGCTAAGATGTTAGCTATTACTTTGCTGAATTCCATGTTATTTGATGATGGATCCATTTTAATAGAATCTTTAAATTCTTGCATGAATATAGATTGCACTGAAATGAAATTATGTAGAACTGGATTTAAAAGAAATTAATTTTTTTAAGCATTTTTTTCTTTAATTTTTTTTTTTTTTATGAGTGCGTAGCCTTTGGGACAGTCTGAAAGTAAGTGAACAGAGTATCTAGAACATACACTGCATGAATAGTATGACCATGTTTGATTATATCCACCACTGGAGTATGGATGAGTACTGAATACATTTCTTCACAAAAGTTCAAAGAAAGAAAGAAGAGAAAAACTTTTTTTTAGGAAGTAGAAAGCTGCTTCAGAATGGTTTCTTATACCTGAATGAGGAAGACACTTGGAAATTAGGTGCACGCTGTCTCTCTTTTATAGTCTTTGTAGTAGTAAAACCTGCTTGTAAAGGCTTGTGGGAGGCTTGTGATGGAGATGATTTGAGGGTTTCTGCAAAACCAGAGTTCCTTCTACCATTTCTCATTTTATAGGCTTAAGACTTAATCCAAAGCTCAGCGAAGTCAATGGAGAAATTCCCAATGACAAAAGCGAAATCTGAACTGAATGATAGGTCAGTTTTTAGCAGCCTTTTTCCATGTTGTTCAAAGTGATATTAGTCTGGTTTAAGTCCTTTTTTTCCCATCAGATTGTCTCAATCAGTCAATCCCTCTCAGTGTGCATCCGTGGGCAATGTGTTTCATGTGTTCTTTAACCAGGGAGATGGACAAAATGTGGGTGCGCAGCTAAATGTTTAAAATGGGTAGTAACATGTCATATTTGTCCCAGAGAAAGTACCTGCCTTCCTTTCCCAGAAAAAAGATGGATTTTTCTTTATTGGTGATATCTGACTCCATTGAAATAAGCTGAAAAGCCCCTATCCGTGTGAAAGGAAATTGTATATATATGTGATTATATACACACATATAATTATACACCTTATATAACTGGGTATGTATAATTAAAATCTTCATATTTTTGAAGTAGCTTTAAAATTAGGCTGTGGCTTTCTATGGTTTTGGAAATGATATTTGGAAGCTAATAGAAACAGGGCAAACAGTACGGTGTCCTTATAGTGAAAATTAGTGATTATTACTGGATGGTTATAGTAATATGACATTTAGAGTTTTTTAGAGTAAGCCAGTTCATCACCTGTAAAATGCAGGAAATTGGAACAAGTGAAGGCAGCAATTGTGTTCATCCTTCCTCCTAATTTGTATCTTCATTTCTTATTAACCCTTCCTCTAGCAAAATTGCTCAGCGAGAGTATTCTACGTCTAGACCTTGTGAAACAGCTTTGATAACGCTGGTATAAATGTGGAACTTAGAAAATACATCCTCCACAAAATGCAGAACTTGCATTTACCCTCATCAGAGAGTTTTATTTTTTCTTGAAAGCTGTCTCTTTTCTGAGGTGGATTAGAAATAGTGCTGCACTGGGGTAGACAGTAATTATCTGTGATCTGGTACTTTAGTTGGAAAGTGAGGGGTGCTGTTGGTGCCTCTCTGTCCCACTTGGGCATAAAGCAGGTAGATGTGACTGTCTCGAGAAAGAGGATTTAGGCTGTGCAGTAAAACAGCTAAAGGGAAGAGCAGAGTCTGAGGAAGGAATGGAAATTTTTTTTTCCTTTCTTCATTAATGAATGTAGATCCCAAGAGGGAACTGAGATCCAAAGTCACAGGTGCCTAAAAAAGATTAAGACAGAGTTCAACCACATAAGACTGTTGCAGACCCACAAAAACTATGACTGGCAGCCACAGCATTTCAGAGTCCGTAGGTACTGAGGTTTTCACCAGTGCAGTCAGTTAGAAATTTGAAGTTCAACTTACTAATTTTGGCTGTGGTCACCTTTTGTATGCCTTGTGGCTTTTATAGGACTAGTGGCTGTACTGCTTCAACTAGCACATGTAGAGTAGCCAGAATAACTCTGCACAGCACTGAAATATACTTTGCAGCCACCCCATCAATGCCCTACTCATATTGCCCAGAAAGGTGGTGGAAGCCCCATCCTTGGAAGTTTTTAAGACCATTCTGGATGGGGCTCTGAGCAACCTGATGTAGTGCAGGTGTCCCTGCCCATGGCAGGGGGGTTGGGACTAGAGATCTTTAAGGTCCCTTCCAACCCTGACAATTCTATGATTCTATATGTGTGGATTCTGCTCCACCAGCTGGATACCTAAAACCCAGGCACTTAAAAGCCCATGTCCCTGTGTCAATCTGGACCTAAATTTTTACCTCTATATACTGCAGAGACTTTGGGGGGGCGGGAGAAGGGGGCGGGAAGCAAGGGAAAGTAACATCTGCTTTGTTTGAGCACTTGCTTTGTATAAGCACTCAGCCAACACAGCAAACTTCTACAAAACAGGATGTCATATTTTCCTGTGGTTTTTCAATTGCCTGTCATTAGGTTGGGGGACATATATGCATACAGAATAAAAGGAGCTGCATCAAGATCAGTGTTTACACAAACTCCGTAAACAAAGCAGCATCTGCCTGGCTAGCTGCAGTGTTTCCCATTCATTGTGATACCTAATTGTTGTCAAACTGTTGTGTTTTCCTTGACACTGAATATAATTTACAGGAAGGGGTAAATGTAACACCCGTTCATCTCTTGATGAATGAGCAGAGCGGCTGTTTTATGCTTGACTTCAGAATTTTGCACTGCGGTTTGTACCTGATGAAAATAAGCTCGTGGAAATTATTTGGCAGTATTTTCTCTCTGTGAGAACTCCAGGAATTATTGCTGCACGGGACAACCACGACCACTAGTGGCTAAAGATATTTTCTTTTCCTAAATTGCTAAAACTGGAAGGGAAAAGCCATAGATCCAATAGGTTAAGTTAATGCAACACATGCTATCAGATGGATTTTGTGCGCTAAGACATAAAACTATGTCCGTGTTTTTGTAAGGTGCTTATTTATATTCTGTTCACAGCTGTGGTTTCTCTCCTTTTTCCAGGACTGCTCCGAGGTATCTTTGAGCTGGTTTGGAAGTGACACCAAGGATCATCTGGTCCAGCCTTTCCTGGCAAAAGCAGTCTAGACAAGATGGCCCAGTGCCCTGTCCAGATGAATCTTCAAAGCATCCAACATTGGGTAGTTCACCACTTCCCTGAGGAGATTATTCCAGTGGCTGATTGGCCTTGCTGTGAAAAATTTAGGTACACTGTATCATCCCTTGTTACTGTAGTTGTTGCTTCTCATGTTGGTTAGCATCTTCTGTCTTTTGTCTTTCAGGCACTTTTCAATTGGTTAACTACTTTATCCATATGCTAAGCACGCACTAGAGCCTCAGCTATTAGCGATACCACGTGTTTAGTTCACGCTATACATTTTTAAATGCTCTATTCAGGCATTTCCTGGTCTGCACATCTTCCCTGTACAATACCACAGGTGTCTCACGTAGGCCTTTTGTTAGTTCTTTAATGGGCTGTAGGCATCCTGCTTGTTTGTCTATTATCTAACCGCTTGTCATTAGTGCTCACAGGCTCCCCGTGACTTCACTGGTACAGCTACGATAATTAGAAATCATTATATTTTTTTTTCCTGGCTAAGAAAACACGGCCTAAGTCTGTAGTGTTTCATGGGCAGAGGATGCAGGCTGTGAAATGTTACAAAGATCATATCTCCACAGGCCAGGCACTGTGTTACCTTCTGCTTGTTTTCCATGACTAACCACGTTTCCAGTGAAAACTGGAAACTTCATCAAAGCATGGAGTCAGCTCCACTGAGGTGAAGGGACCAGGAGCACCCAAGCCCTGTGGCCTTTCTTTAGATGACTTTATACAGCATAGGGCAATGGGAATCAGGCTTTACAGATCAGCACTTCAAAATGTAACGCCTGCTGCCCCCCACCCTTTTAAAAACACTGTGCTCTCTTGCAGTAGTTGCTGCAGTACCACATGGCAGAGGAAGGTGGCATAGGAAGAAGAGGAATCAGAGACATGTTGATGAATAAAGCTGATGGAGTTCAGTTTAGGCACAGTGAAAACTTAGCCAAAACAGATCAAAGTGGCACCGTTCGAATGTGAAACAGTAATGGAAGAATAAAATATAGATAATATAGAAGGGCACACAGAGCCTGAGTTTTCCTTGCCTGTAAGACCTTGTTGCTCTCTACAATTACCTGAAGGGAGGATGTAGTGAAGGAGAGGTTGGTCTCTTCTCCCAAGTAACTAGTGGTAGGACAAGAGGTAATGGGCTTAAGTTGTGCCAGGGGAGGTTTAGATTAGACATTAGGAAAAATTTCTATACTGAAAGAGTGGTGAGACATTGGAACAGGCTGCCCAGGGAGGCGGTGGAGGCACCATCCCTAGAGGTGTTAAAAAAATGTGTATGTGTGGCACTTCAGGACATGATTTAGTGGTCATGACAATGTTAGATTGGACTTGATAATCTTGGAAGTCTTTTCCAGCCTTAAAGATGGTTGGACTTGGTAATCTTGGAAGTCTTTTCCAGCCTTAACGATTCTATAATTCTAAGATCTTTGCAGCTCCTACTGTTAAGTCAAATACCAGTTTGTGAACTGAGTTTTCCACTGGTTCAGCTGGTGCACTGGGAAGCTTCCTCAAGGACAGGAAAGCCATTTAATCCATAGCAAAGTTAACTGCCCCTATCCATGTAAATATGTGTGTAAGTCACTTTATTGTTAATGAGCTGCAGGCATGATCGGAGGGAGAATGTACTCCCCAGCTTACTTTACAAGACAGTGTGTAGTTATTCTGAATGGTCTCTGCAATGTGCAGTTGAAACCAAGCCAGGGGCATAGAGCCAAAAGAAAGGGGGAAAATACTTCAGGCAGACAGTTTGCCAGTAGCTTAGCAGCTGTCAACTAGTTATTCCAGAAAGATATAAATATTTAAGATTGATACCTGGCTCTAACTCTCTTTCTATATATATAATATATAACAGCATGTGTGTTGCTATACGATGCATGTGTTGTCTTTAGAGAGATACACTTATTAAACTGCTCAACAGCGTGAGCAAAAAAAAAGAAGATTGGCTGAACACCAAATGCAAAAGCTATATCCTGTGTTTACAAGAAGTTATTTCTTCCCCGCTGGCCATGATGAAAGCTAAGGGTGGTTCTCTGGTCAGGGCATCCACTTGAGCTCTGGAGCTCTGCACCAAACTCTCCTGTGGGAAAGTTCCTTTCCAGGAAGACCCAAACCCCATTTTTACCAAAATGCTTCCTCTTAGACCCAAAGAATGATGATGTAAATGGCCAATGCCTAGCTAGGTACTTATTTCTACTGAAAGAGAGGGAATAAAAGGGAATTTTTTCCTCCTTGAGAGGACTGTTAGGATATATGTTAAGGAGCTATACCTATCAGCAGGGAATCACATCCACAACTAAGTGGAAACTTTGGGAATTTTCCCTTACAATTTTTTGGGATTAACTGACATATAAATTTTAGACAGCTTCCACCAGCTGGTCAGAAGATAGAAAGAAACATTGCAAAGACCTGGTGGAAAATTTCTTTTTATGTCTGCTTTTTGACAACAGGGAGAGTACAGGAATGGTTGGGCTCACAGTCTAATCTCCACCCTTTGATTTATGGGTTGATTGTTCTTGAGCCTTTCTGGCTAACCAAAATGGGGAAAAATCTGTATTCCTCCCTGTGAGAAGTTTCCAAAATCTTGAAATGGACACTGATTCGTGTTTCTTTGTTAGTAGGGCAAACCTTGGCTAATGCTCATATCCAGTCAGCCTCTGACTGGCTCGCTAGATGTCCCACCTATGCTGGAAAAAGTTGGTCATTGATTCTGAGCTCAAGAACAATCACTAGTTTTGAAGCAGCCAGTGTGGCCTTTATAGCTCCACACCTTTAGGAGCTTCTTCTCTCATCCCCTTCTACCAGACAATCAGTGGAGAGGGTCCAGCTGATGGAGCTGCAATGAGTGCATCTCTATGGGTGGTGGAAAGCAGTGCCCTTGGGCAGGACATGCTGAGATATATTAGATATGTCACATTAACACACAGGGCACAAACAAACACATTGTTAGCAGAGAGAATTTAGCTCAGGTTCACTCCTATATGAAGGGACCCAAAAAATAGTTTGGAGACTTGTTTTTCTGGTGAAAATTAATGTTTTTTTATAAACCCATTTTCTTTTGGAATACATGTTTGAAAAATATTTCACCTTTTCCAGAGTTTGCCCCAAATTAACTAGCAGTGTGTACACACATGTATTTGGTGTCTGGCTGAAGCTAGATTGTTTCTGTACTGAAACAGGCCCTTGTCCTCCAAATTAAAATACTTTTACACATCCTTTCTTATGGCACTGGTTTAACTTGTTCCTAGTTGCTAGTCCTATGAGGGAACTTTTTGGAAAGCCTATGTTAACCTGCTCTTAGAAACTTGTAGAGATTCATCTGAAAATTAGCCTAATTGTAGCATTTCATTGCAGATCCTTCCCATGCCAATTTGCTGGGCTCTGATGTGCATGAAACTGCTATGTCAGATAAAATGTACTTGGGACTGATTCACGTTCAAGGTGGCCTTCTAGCTGATTCTGTACATTTTGCTCTCTAGGGGCTGTTTCTGATGGCCCTTCTAAACACACAGACAAAAGGATGTTGCTTACACCTTTAGGTAAAGGGATGTGTATCTGTGACACTCAAAGTGTTTGCTTTGCCAGAGCCACTGAGGTTGCAGGCAGGGCTGGGGTCCCCATTACACCAGTAAAACCTTTCTGCTTCCTTCTCCTTCATGGACCACGTGTCTTAATCACAGCTGAAGAGAAGAGCTTAAATTCCCCAGTTGCTGGAGTGCAGGTACTTCTCCCAAAGTGTCAAGCTATTTCAGATGACCTCTTCTAGGAAAGTATGATGTGCTCGTGGACATTTCATAAGTGGAAAGAAAAGAATTAATAATTAATCAGTCAGCTGATTCTGAGGTAGGTGCTAGAAGCTATGAATTGTCTGTACCCTGTGAAGCCAGTGTGACCAGCCTTTTCATCATCACATCCAGAAAAAGGAAAGATGCTTTCCATTTCAAGCACTTTAACAAGTGCAATTCTTTTGCCTCCCCGCCTCTTTCTGTTTTTCTCTCTGGAAACATGGCAAAATTCTGGTAATTTCAACAGAATGTTAGTAGGTGGCAGTCTCGATCAAGTTTTGAGACACGGTGAAATTTCTCTCCTTCCTTCCCAGGCAGGCCCTGAAAATGCTGCAAACCTTCTGAAGCTCAGAATGGTTTACCTGGGTGCAAAAGGAGCCATGGTCTCACTTTCCTATAGCAATGTGTATGCCCTGCCCAGCAAATCTCCTGTGAGGACATCATCTTCTCTGGTCTGGTTTCCTCCTGGAATGTCAACTGATTTCACACATTAATGTTCTTCTACAGTAACAAAGCAAATGGTGCAGTTCAGATGATGTAATTACCCCCTCAGCCTGGCCTTGCACCCAAAGGGGCCATTTGCACGCGTGGGTGCCCATGTTGGAGCTTTGCCTGAAAATCTCATTAAGTGACTGTCCAGACCCAACAGGAAAGGGGGAGAAGAAGGCTGGGGTAGAGCCCAGCTTTCCTGGGGCCCCACCAGCTCTACAGCCTGCACACCAGGCTTACAGCCAACAAGGTGTTATTTTACTACAGTTATTTTCCAGAAGTGTTACCTTACTAAATTAATATAGACCTTTGGGACACAGACTTCCCTGTAGGCTCAGTTCAGCAGCGCCATCCTTCCTCTCCTGGCCTCTGCTGAGTAGGTTGTTCTTCCAGCATGGTGGTGCTAATGGGGACACCTTGACCTCCCTTTTAAGAGAAAGCTGTCTGAGATGCTGCTCTGCTGTCAGTGTAGGCTGGGCACACTCTGGGCTGCCTCCACTTGGAATGTGCAGGAAGATAGCTGAAAATGTTGCCCTTCTTTTGGGGTCCTGAGCTGTGAGTGGCTCAAACCCGGGAAGCTCTGGGTGCTTCCAGAGGGTTTGTAAGGGATCTGGTGAAGTTGGAAGTCACACAGAAAATGTGACATCACCAGTGCTAAGGTGTAAATGGTGATTTTTAGCTGCAATTTCCCCAGCTCCATCTGAACCCTTCTTACAGGCACCTTGCTAGTTCAGGCTCTGAGTCTGCCTCTCATCTGTCAAAGATAGATAAAAACATTTCACCACTTTTTAGGATACTTCTGAGTTAGTCTGCAATGGAACTGTGGACTTAGCCCTTGGGCTGCTCCAAAAAGTGAGCACACCTGTGCAAGAGCTTCTCTCACTTGTAAGAGGCTTGGTGGTAGGGAAGGGCTCATCTGGGAGAGCAAAAATCCAGGGAGACACTTCACTGTCCTGAAAGAAAGATAATCTTTTTAGAAGGGACTAAAATTTCACTGAGAGAGGTGTGAAACTTCCTGAAGTATTTTTGAGGTTGGTGCTGCTGGGGGTTACCAGGAAGAGGAGAGATACATACACAGACAAGTGTGCTTGGGTCACCAGGTGCCTGAAGCATGCCTACTGTTGGCTTTACAAGGGTGATGTAGAGATATAGTTCCCTCAGAGAGACAGAGCTAAAATGGTGTGAGTAGAGGACTGGGCAGGAAGAGTAGATATGTGGCCTGGTAGAGATTCCACAAGCTAGAAATTCCATGATGCTGTCCTTGGCCATGAGAGAGGAGAAGGAGGAATGTTGCCTGTGCCTGTCCTCCATGCAGGAGCCCTTAGATACTTGTGGAGCATTTCAGCTCTCCTCTTGCCCCCTTGGAGGCACTCAGCAGACTCACTTCTCAAGTCTGGCCTGTCTGATTTGACCTCTATCTCCAGAGAAAGAAATGGGAGGGCTTACTGATCTGGGTTGAAAGCCCTTCTTTGTTTCTCCTTGGATTCTTTCCCAGGCTGATTTGTCTGTATCAATAGACAGGTCACCTTTCCTTGCTTTCAAAATTGATGGCTTTATGATTAGCGTCGCTATCTCTCTCTCTCAAAAGTTAGCCAAGAGAGATGACTTGCATGAGAGTCTACCAAAGAAAGGTATTTTTAAAGTAATCATCTCCATTACAGATAAATAGAGTAGAGAGTGGGTGATGTATAGTACATTTCTTTCTGAGAAACTTCATGTAACTGGAATATTACTCCATTAAACTGGACAATGTTATAATAGTCATCCAATGAATGGGAGAGAAGTACTATTTTCAGCCTAGCATTAATCTAAATGGACACTTCCCCCAAGTTTTAAATTATTTATTCCTTTGCTGTCTTGCAAGTTCAAGATAACTGTGGTTTTAAGAACGGCTCTGATTCATTTCAATGAAAGAAAGGTTTTGGGTATGGAGAGATCAGGGGCATACCTGCAGCACAGCAGAGAAGCTGATCCTGCTCTGATGGGAGGGTGAACCACAGAGCTGATTTGTTAAGCGTGTGACTCATGTGGTGTGTGTGGGGGAAGGAAGGCTGGAAGTCAGTGAAGACCTTCTTTTCATTCCTCTTAATAGAGTCTCTGGTTTGAAGCTCTATCAAGAGCTTTCAAGAGAAATGGATTGAATTAAATCTCTCTACAATCAGGCAATTGCCACAGGGCTGTTAGTAAAGACTTTGGGCCATAAGGGATATCTGGCCTGGCCTTTCTCCTTGGTCAGCATGAGGATAGGACCTGACCTACTCCTGAATTCCCCTCCCCTCAGCTGGAGTAACTGCTTTCTGGGCTTTTTTCCCTAACCATCCCCTGAGGGGTTTTGTGCCACCCTCTGGCTGCAACAAAAACTGGAGTGGGGAGAATGTAGGGTAAAACAATAATGGGCACCTGAACAAAAGAGAAAGTTCTGAATTCCTCCTTGTTGGATAAAAGTGCTCTCAGTTGCTATATTGTTTGTGCATAGTCTCACCTCGCACACCACTGCAAACCACTTCTCACTCCACAGGGTTTCGGGGGGCTACTGGATCTCAGGGGGAGGCAGGTTGCAGAAGTCCTGTGAGAAGGAGGCATCTGCTTCTGGAAAATAAGCAGAAGACATGAGAGGAATCAGGTCTTTGATGTTAGTTTCTGCCTCGTCTTTGTTGTGGTAAAGAAGTACAGGAAACGTTTCCAGCAGAAACATTTTAGTTAGAGTAACTTTTGGGTCTTTTCAGCTACCAACATATTTTGTAATATTTTGTGTGTGTGTGTGTGTTTGTATCACGACTGTTGGTAGCTTGGAAAAGTGGGAAAACCTAATTTCAGATATTTCTCCTCCTATGCCTTGAGAATTTTACTTCGCAATAGTGTGGTCCCTTTAGCAAAGCAATCTCGTTACTGGTCTGGAGCCTTTGAGCAACTGGCAGCTTTCTCAGCCACAATGCAGGTGTCTCAGGGGTACCAGAGATCTGGTGTTACCCCTCCACTGAGCACTGTATCACAGATTTTTAAAATGATGAGACAGAGAGGTAGGAGCAGAAGGACCACTATCTTGGGAAACACTGCAGGGGGAGAAACTCCGAGTGCGGAGTGGAGAGACTGGCAAATCCCTTCTACAGCCCTGCACTTCTGTGCTGGCTCTGTAAGGTACCCCCAGCTTCTGCCTGGCTGTGCCTCAGTGCTGCCTGAGATAAAACAGTCGGAATTTATGGCCGTGATGCAAGTGCTGGGTGGTAAAAGTTTTATGGACTTCTTGTGGGAGTCAGAGTAATAGGGCAACTGTAAATCTCAAAGGCAACTTCTGTAGTCTTCTAAAGGGAGTGCAAGTCAGTGATTTCTTTTAATACCAGTCGCTATGCTTACAGCCTACAAATTGATCCTGTGTCTGACTGACTCCCAAATCCTGCCTGTGCCCTGTGGGGTGCTTGTGCATCCACGAGATGGCACTTGCTCCTCATATTACTCCGAAGTTGCTTCTTCCTCTGCTTCAGCTTGTTAGATACTAGATATGGTAACTGTCTGGATGTCTCCGTGTTACTCTCTCCATTCTGAGTTAATCCTTTTCTTCTTTAACTTGCTGTTAATTTGGAAATATGGAAATGGTAACATGCTCCGAAAGCAATTGATGGAATAGATTCTGTTGTGACCCGTGCCTGGTGTTACAGTTGTTTGTAAAAGAAAACCTCTTGGGAAAACTTGCATCTGATATATACATATTTTTATGACATCTAATTGGATTTCCAAAAAAACTTCCAAGTACTTTACCTTTCTGCTGTAGTATTCAGCCTCATTAAATGTGCGTGATTACAGCAACGTATAAATCCAGAGTAATGGAGAATTATTGTAGGCCACTGAAAGCTCCATCAGGAAACCAGCAGAGAGTTGCTGCTGACTCTGTTACAGCCGAGGGTGGTCTGGAGTGGCGGGGACTGTGGTGTGAACCCTAAGCATGGATCCTAGCAGATGTAGAGAACAAGAGAAAAATTGGTGGGAAAAACTAATACTAATCAGACTAATAAAGTCAACAACTCATGTTCATCTTCAGGTGCAGGTGATAAAATGCATGTGCTAGAGCAAATGACACAATGTTTTGGAGAGACAAGGGACTCTATTGAACCTGTCTTCACCAGCTAGTCAAAAAATATCTCCCTCTACATTTTGGATTTTTTCCATTTGATTTCTTTTTTTCCACAAATGACTAGTTGCTCCCCTTTGGAGGATCAGAATCTGAAGGTGGGTATTTGCAGCTGAGACATCAAAATCAGTTTTCTTCAGATTCACAAGGAGCCATACGGAGAAAAGCAGTTTCTCTTCTTGGCAGTCCTAGTCTCTCCCAAGCCAGCTTATAGCCCAACATCTGTCTCCTGGTCCTTAATACAAGGTCCTAGCAATATTTCCTTACTGTTTCATGCATCTGTTTGGCATCTGCTTCTTCTTGCTGAAAGGCAGCTATAACTGAGTTATTGCCTTGTTGCTTTTGACTGCGAGTTCCTGATTTACACATCAAGTTCATTCATTGGGAAGTTCTCACTGCCCTGGTCGTCACAGAAAGATCTCTTCTCCTTTTCCTTGATTTAGTTTAGGTTTTGATATGGTTCTCTGTCATTTCAGAATTTCTTTTTGTGGGTTCTCAGTATGATGCTACTGGGAAAACAGCCCGGAGAGCCTTCTCTGGGAAAAAAATGGTGCTTAAACTTGGTAGGTGTTTCTGGAGGCATCTGTCTTCACTTTTCTAAATGGCTCTATCCATACTGGTGCATTTCACCCCCCCTTCTTGTAGGTCCTCCAGTAGGAGTATAGAGTCTGCTCTTGTGTTTCCCCACCCAATGAATTTCTAAGTCATAAATGACACTATCTGCTGTGGGAAACAGCAGTCCACCTGCTGTTCCTAGTGATGTTTGTGTCTCTGAGAGACAATGAGATTACTCTAGATTGAAATCGAAGCTTTCTGTCTTATACAATAGTGTTTTTATTGAAACTGTAAATCTGCAAAATGTTGTGGAGTTGCCAAAATGTTTTCTGCTGTTTTCCATTTCAGCTCGGACCAACAAACCCAAATTCCAGTTCTGACTGTGTTGTGAAGCTTCAACTTCTAGCACTTTTCTTCCATTTTAATTGGGAAATTTCATACTATAGCTCTAAAAAGCCTTTATTTAATTTGAAATATCATGAGTTTTCTGAAAAACAAGCTCTCCTTGACACTGGCATGAGCCAAGGCAGGATTTTGCCATTTTGCTCCCGTGAGATGGTCTACGCAGACATGTTTGTTTAGCAGAGCGCTCAAACTAAATGTTACTAACAATTTTAAGTAATGAACTTTGCTAATACATTTTGATGACTGCCAAAGGCTGGTTGAACAAAGAAGCACACAAAGTAGTGTCGTATAAATATTTAATATAAACTTATGGATTACATTGTTCTGGAGACTGCTATCAGAGGCACTTTGAAACCACATGTGGCTCATGATCGCTAGACAGAGCCAGTTTCAGCCAGAGATGAGTTCAGACTCCCCTAATAAACAACCCTCCAGGGATCACTTTGAAGTGGTAAAATTTTATGAGTGACTAAAAAAAAAATCAGAGTTCTGCAGTCAACAATAAGCACTGTTGTATTTTCTCTCTGCCCTAATGAAAAGGACAGAATATGTATTTTTAGTACCCTTCTCCAAAATGAAGGGAAGATAACACCTTTTTGAGAGAAAAATGACAAACAAAGCAAACTGCTCATGGAGAAAGGGAGCTTTTGTGGCTGACATCGGTCTCCAGATGCTCTTAGAGGAATGGATTTGGAAGGAAGCTCTTTGTACCAGCAGCTGTTGGTGACGTGGGCCTGGGATGGAGCTCCATATTACACAAACGGATCAATCCCTGTGTGTGCTGTGAGCACCGGAGAGAACAGCACGTTCTTTCCTTGGGTTTTATGAGCTTGTGCTGCTGGCACAGCCACAAAGCCCCCACCCACCACTAAGTGTGGTAAGTGCCTGCTTGTCTTTGCTCTTCCTCCTGAACTCTCTGCTTACCTCTTCACATCTCAGCAGTCAGATGCAAAATGCGGTCCAGGGGTAACCTTGACAGCTGCGAATCGTGGAGGAACCGTGGAGGTGATCTATGGTCAGGAATTTCCCACAGATGAAGGAGAGACTGGTGAAAGGACTGAACGGGACAGAGCGTTTGAAGAGGGGAGAGGAGAGGATTAATAAACCCATTAGAAGAGGGCCTGAGTGGTCCATTCACTTAACTAAAATCAGTGGTAGAGATTGTTTCTAGCGCTTACCGCTTCATCAGATCTTTTCACCCAGCAATGTTGGACCGCTGGAGCTGTGCCCATTTTGCATGTGGGAATGCTGAGGCAGGGAAGGGTGGTGGCCCAGTGGATGCCAGGAGTACAGATCCTGGCTGCTGACTCCTGTTGCATCCTCCTTTATCAGCCAGGGAATGCAGCCAAGAGCAGAAGGTTTCCTGCATGGAAGTCAGGGCTGTGTCTAACGTGGATCCCTAATAGAATTTGGATTCATATAGCCAGTCGGGAGCACCTGGGGACAGCATCTCTGCACGTATAAGCCCTTTGTTTATAATAGAGAACCCTATAGGGTTCTCTATCTGGAACCCTTTAGGGTTCTCTATAGGGTTCCAGATGTCTCTTTCCCTGGGGGTGCACCCCAAGCCAGCATATATCACAGATCTCCAATGTCTCAAGCAGGTTCTCCCAGGTTAGCCTCACCAGTTCACCACTGGCAATGACTTGGCCTGCTGAATGTGTGCCATGCATCTTGTACAAACCTTTTTTAAGAAACAAGTTGAAAGTGGCAAATTGCAGTTTAAAGAGCCTTAAACAATTTTAACAATGGCAACTTAGAATCTACATTTCCAGGAAGTTTTATAATGCTGGAGACATCTGTGTTTTGCACTGTACTGGGTTTTATTTTCAATCATTTTTCTCATTTAAAAAATGTGTGTATCTCATTATATCTTCATATCTGAGCCAGCATTTAATTCTCTGCATATGGTTGGTACAGCATGTGCCATTACACCCACCAAAATAATGAAATGACAGTTCCCTTTGCAAAGTAGAAGACTAGAAATAACTTTGTGCTGAGAGACGCTATTAATTTTTCTGTTTCCCCCCCCCCCCCCCCCCATAAGTGAATAGCTAAGTGGCCATGATTCAGATCTCAGAAAGTGTTTCCTGACTAGTCTGTACCTTCTCATATAAGGTCTACACTGCAGCTTTGATATTTATGGTATCTATACCCATACAAGAGTTATTTTAAAAGGCTACGAGAAATATCTGCTTCTGGTTTTATGTGGTATTTATTGTCTTCTTATTCTCTCCTTCCTTTATGCCACAGATTTTTAATTTTTTTTTTTTTAAATCTTTCCCTGTGATGTCACAAAGTAATAGGCCTAATAACATAATTCATGTTGGGAAGATGTTCCCACAGTTCCCTTTGCAGGCAGCCAGGATCTGAGCGGGCTGTGCCAGTTGCTCCCTGCTACTGGCCCAGGCTCTGGTGCAGTTGCTGATCTCCATGAGCAGTAGATGGCTCTGTCATCTCTTCCTCAGGAAATCATGGCTCTATTAGAGCATCTGCATTTTTCCCAGCCTTTTTATTCCCACACCCCCCAACTTTATTGCTGCTGTTTATCTTGTATCGCTTTCCACCACCACCACACCTTCCCCCCACCTGAAGCTTTCCTTTACCTTAGGAAAGCTTTTCTGTTCCTCATCGAGAAAATTTCTTGTGGTTTGTGAAAAGAACTTAAAATTAATGTGAAAGCAGTGAAAGGCAGCAGCAGGATTCCTCCCTGGCTGGACAACAGAGTGTGAAAGCAGCAATTCTGGCCCAGCAGCCTCAGCTGTAGGGGCCAAAAGAGCTCACCTTGGCCCAGGGCAATAAATACCCATCTGCTGAACACACAGGCAGTAAACTTCCATTTATCTCAGCAGTCCCAGTGATTGAGGAGGTGGTTTGTGGATGGGCAGTTCGCTTTTACTTGGGACCGAGGAAGATTAATTAATAGAAATACAGCAATAAGTTAAAAAAAAAAAAAATAATAAAAATTTAGTCTCTACTTTCTTAATTTTCCTTGTTAATTGTGTCTCCTGGCATGCACTTGTAGGAGAAACCAGTCTGTTAGCTCTTGCAGCAGCTGCCTTGTGCCTATCTGAAGGCACAGAGGATATTGCTGCATCTGATCCCAAAATGAGACGGCTCCAGAGCCACAGCATTACTGCTCGATGCTGGGGTGTCCCAGAGCACAGTGCTCTGGGGCTCAGGCTGGGCAAATGGAGCACAGGGGCCCACTCCTCCACATCGCTCTGCTCCCCACACTTACAGGGTGATCTGTGCATTTTGTCAAAGCTGCAGTGACTTGTTTTGTTGCCTTTATCTCCCTGCTGTAGTCTAAGCATTGAATGTTGCTCCTAGAGATAATAAAGAACGAGCTGTACATGCACCCCATAAGTATCACAATTTAATAATATTTTTTTCCCCTATTGCTTCCCCCCTCCTTTTACATGACCTCTGATGAGATCCTTTTGCTGTTTCTTTCCATCACCATTTTATCAAGGTCCCCTGTTGCTTTAGTGATTCTTTGCAAAGCCATTGTGCTCATTATCCTGGGTCTGCGTGTAAGTTGGCTTATTGCTGTGCACTTTAGGCACTGTATTTTCCAATGGGAAGGCTCAGTTGCAAGCATGAATCGTGTGGAAAAGACACGTGCCAACCATCCCAAAAGTCATTGCAAGCTTTATCTTGCCAGGCGTTGTTTATTCCGATATACTTTGGTGAGTGGATCTCAACAAAGACAACCTCAGGAAATGGGTGGATGTTTTGTTCAAAGGAAAGTAAAAGCCAAATGTGCTTTTCAACAGGGTTCACCTTTCAGGGTGTCAGTTCTGATGTGCTTTCTAGACTGTCCCTACTCTTTGAAGCTATGACACTGTTTTCTTTCCCCGATGCTGACAATGTGCCTGGGAACATGGTCCCTAATCTATCACTCAGTACATTTGTTGCAGTCTGCAGTGACACATCCTTTTTACTTTTTCTAGCAGGTATTTTTTAAATAAAAGAAAAGGCAGACTTCTTAGCAGCAGCTTGGTTATTCATCAATATAATAATTCTCCCTTCCCTCTCCTGAAGCTAGGAATAGAATCCTATGAAATGACTGTGGAGGATGCGCTATTAAAACAAAGCACCAAGTAGGGAGGATGTGAAAAACACGTACAACTGAAATACAGAAAGAGATTTTATGTGCCAATGTAGGGGGGAATATTACATGCAACACTTGGTGAGCTGGCAGGACCCTGGCAGGGGAGAAGTGTGAGGAAGGTGGGGAGGGTACGTACCATGCCCTTGCACTGCTGCCTGTGCCAGGGCTCGCCTCTCACCCACACGAGGCTGGTCATGTGAGGTGAGCAGAACACATGTTTTCGAGAAATATATTGGATTTTTTTTCTTGCTTCCAAAGCTGAGACATAGACAAACCATGCCTCCTTGAAAGCTTGGAGAAGTATTTTTTTTCACATGGCAGGGGCACAGACACTTTGTACTTGGATGGCTGTTCTCAGATGATGTTATGCACCAGCTAGTTTGCCCAAAATAAATCAGGGAGTGGAGGCAACCACAGAAATCACTGCACTGGCAGCACCCTGGCACCCAACAGCCTGCCCAGGCAGGAGTCACCATGGAGCATTCTTCCCAGTTTGATCCTAGAGGGTGTTTGCCTGCTGGCCCAGCCTTGGGAAAGAAGATTTGCCCTAGGTAAGTCCTTTTTACAGTGTATTTATGATTACTCCGTCCTGGTAAGGTTCACACTTTTTTTTCAGTGGGTGACCTGAGGAAACTAAATCTGCAAGCAGGGGATGTCCCCAGACTGCTGGGAGTTTGAGCAAGAGCTTATTGAAGGGAGAAGTGATCAAGTCTCCATCACACCCTGTCATGACCACAAGTAGCTTTCCAGTAAGAGCTTGTGTCTCTCTCTCTTTGGGAAGTGCTTATTAGCCTTGTCCAAGCAAAAAACAAGCCCAGGAAACTTCTAGTTGGGCACTGCCTTGTCTCTTATTTAGCAAGCAGCAAAATAAAAATGCAACGCTCACTCCAAGCCTGTCAAAATATATACACAGATGCAAGGAGTTTAACGGGGCAGTACAAGAGGTGTTAGAGCTCCTGTAATCCCACCTGCACTGCAATTACAAACTGACAGATCTTGGGCATGAAGGAGAAACTGGAGAAACTGCAAGGTCCAAGTGCCATATTTAGCTATATGTACTCCAGCCAGCACAGGGAGAGCAGCTTCCATCCTTCAGCAGTGGCTGCTTTGCTTTTTCATTATCTATGACATTAGGGAAACCCAGCTGCTATTGTGTCTCTGCTGCAAACACAAAGCTTGCAGATGTGGTACTGCCCTGAAGAGTCCTGGGCTTCCCAGGATGTTATATTGCTGCCTTTCTCCTACCTTACTAGCATGGGTCAATAAGGCCACAGGGTGCTGGATGAGAAAACATGGAGCTTTTCTCTTCACTGTTTCCACAGGCACAAGATTCACCTGTGGTTCAGTGTTTAACTAAAATTAAGCCTGACAGTTTTTCCCTATAAATTAAATTAATGAGCCATTTGAACTACTGCTAAATTGTTTGTGTGGATCCTTACTGCTTGATACTGTCTCTACTCTCCCTTCGCAGTGGCCGGATGCAGTCTGGGGTCAGCTCAAATTGGTATCAGGGCCCTGATGATTATGGGATGCTTGCCTGGGATAAATCTGTTTCCTGAGGAGGTCTAGGAGGGTGGGTAAGGTGGGTAACAGTTGGGGGGTATTTGTGTTTCCACCTTGAAGAAATGCATTGCTTAGAGGAGGAGAACATCTACTCTGTGGAGCAAGCTATTTCGTGAATAGCAGTCTGGCTGAAGACAAGCTTTTTAAGAGCAGAAATGGAAGTTTGTGTGATTTGGTAAAGCTCCCTGAGCATGCACTTTGCTGTTTCTTTGCAGAGAAAGACTTTTATTCATTACAGTGCAATTCCCTGCAGCAGTGTAATGAGGCAGTTATGACCTGGGTGCTGCGGTTGCCCAGCTAAAGAGGGGAGAGAGAGCACATCGCCTCTTTGTTGCTTGAAAATTAATGTGAGCAAGTATCACTGTCAGAGGAGTTAATAGCTATAAAACAAAAAGGCAAAATGCAGGTAATGAGGACATTTTACATGTACATCTTAAGTCATTTTTATCTGTGGTCTGAAACCTCAAGGAGTCAGACACTGCAGTGCTGTCTGTAGCCAAAATCTGGGGTTTACAGTAAAAGCAAGTGTTTGTTTTTAAAAATTCCAAATTTCCTTTTGTCTCTTCTGCTTCCATACCATTTGCACTGCATCTCTGTTACAGTTCAGGAAGGGTAGCATGAAGTAAGTGCTTATCCTCTTTTTCTACCATTTGACCCCTGGTTACATCAGTGGAAACAGCACCCAAGTGAGCACATTGCAAGCTTGGAGAGCAGGTAGAGCAAGAGTTGGTTTGTTTGCAAATGCCTGTGAGTCAAAGCCCATTACTGGACTCTAGTCCAGTAAAGGTAAAATTCCAGTAAGGGGACAAAGTCGTGACCATTGCTGAAGCAAAAGCAGTCTCACTTGGGCCACTGGTGGTATTGTAAAAGTTACGCTGGACAGAAAATTGCCAAAGAATAAAATGTGGCCAAGTTATAGTTATTTGATGGAAGGGGAGTGTTTTTCAGGGCAGAATGGTTCAGCATCCAGGATTCCACAGCTCCAAGGGGATGAAATTAGGGCGAATGTAGAGTTGTGTGTATACAGTGTCAGTGGCCTCATTGCCACTGATGTTTCCATCAGATTAAGCTTTCCATTGGGAATCCAGGTGCTGTTTCATAACTGGAGCACTTGATGTTCTTTGGGCAGACTTAGACCTCTGCCTCTTTGTGAATCATCAAATGAATAGTTTAGCTGGTAAGTTGGTTTTAAAATAGCATCCACTTCCCTCTCTCTGGTACCATATTCTGATTAAAAACCACAAACACAATACAAGGGAGTGTTGAAAGAAGCAAACTGGAGATCTTTCTAGAGCAAAGTATCCTTAATGCAGGGAGCAACAAGCCCAGAAGACAACACTGAATGTATCATACAGACCTGGCCTAGAAACCTTGCAGCTCACTCTCTGCTAGGTTGAGAGTGGCTGAGAAGGTAGGAGATGGGTAAGATGATAGGAAGACAGAGACTAAGGCAGGAGAGGGTGGTTGTGATGGGGGAACAGGGAGCGTGTGTGGATGAAACTTAAGGAATATGGTGCATTTAGTTGAATAACTCTTTACGTGAGTCACCGCTGCCTGGGATGTTCAGTTTGAGTGGCACCCCAGAATTACAGGTTGTCCAGCTGTTGTTTAATTATTGGCATAAGGATACTTAAGGCAGATTTTGGTAATCTTAGCCTTTTGGGTGGATGCAGTGTTTCTTCAGGATTACCAAGGAGTTTTGTGTCCTTTTCTGTTTGCATTTTCATCTGAGATTTACAGCAAACAGCAATGAGAGATGCCAGAGGGCAACTCTTCAGTTCTTCGCAAAATAAGAATACGTGCCAGGATTCATGCATATATTCATGTGGACACCTGTGTTATTGAAGCACATTTCCTTTGCTATTTGTGATGTATTTACTTGAACCGTTCTAAAATTCAAGCAATGCATAATACTGAAAAATCTCCTGTGGAGCTTGATAGGAAACACGAAGCTTTATTTTGTGCTTGGAAATACTGCACTATAGGTTACTCTTCCCTTCAAGCACTTTCAGCGTGGAGCCTTATTCTTGTCTGGAACCAGTGCAAAGCCTGGAGGGTCTCCCAGGCTCTGACTAGAGCTAAGCCTTAGGGGTTAATACTTGTTTACAAACTATATTCCTAGGCAATTCCATTTTCCACCTAGTACTGAACTTGCCTTCAAGTCTTGTCTGGCTCTTTAATAAGCTCTCTCATCACCAGAACTTTTCCATCTTTGGTTAGCTTGTTTAATTTATAAATTTGGTCTCCCCCCATGCCCTGGTATCCTTTTTTTTTTTTCAGCTGACTTAGAGGATCTTACACTCCTCTCAGGTTCATGTTACAAGTAGCTACCTATTCCAGGGAGATATCAGCTCTCAAAGGATCTTCCCTTTATGATTTAGAGACAATGCTTTATTGCTGTGAATGTCTGACAGACTGTTAAGACAGAGAAGTGCAGTAGGGAGGAATAGGACCTTTACTATGGTGTGATGTTTAGTGGGAAGTGTGGTGAGGTCCTGACTCACTGCTCAGACACCCTCCTATTTAACATATGTCTAAAATATAGCTCGAAGCATGTGTGCAGAACTTGCTGCTGTAATGAGTCTTGTCAGCCTGAACAACATTTGAGAGGAAGAACAGGGACAGAGGCCTTCAAGTTAGTGTCAGGGAAGAATACCAGAGAAGATTAATAACCTGTGTCTAGATAGGTCTAAGCTGTGGTGTCACATTGTCACCTGTGTCCTGCTGGCACAGGTCCCTGGCGTGAGGGGTCTGCTATCAGGAGCTTGTGGTGCAGCCCAAACTTGTGCTGCTCAGAGCTAATGAAGATAATCAAGAGTTCCATTTCCATGAAATTGCAGTGCACTGAGCCATTCCCATAGCTGTGTTACAAACCTAGGCAAACTTGCCTTGTTTGCTGCTGGGAGGCTGAGGCAATGGCACTCGTTTGATGTCTTCCAGCCAAAGCTGGATTTGAGGTCTCTTACCGGTGAAAAATCAATAAATCAAAATATTCAAAGGCGCTGTGCCGATAATTGATTCTCCCAAGAATATTTTTCCCAAAGCTTAAACTATTTCCAACAGCAAGAAGTTATAATGAAGACTAAGTGTATTTATGAAGTGAAATCATTAACAATGGATTAGCCAGTGGAATCCAATTTCCTGTTCCATCAGTGATGCTAACACAGGCTGAAATTTCATTGATGTATTGGGCATCATTGTCATCCTCTTAACTGAGAGAAAAATTGTATTTGCCATTCTCCACTGGCTGCACTTCACAGGCAAAACTGCATTTTCTACAAAGGATAAAGCCAGAATCTTAATGGAGAAAGTATTTACAAGAAAATAAATGTGCACATAAATATTTCACAGGCATCTCATATGTGTTTTGTGTTTCATCATATTTAATGTATGAATGTAACTATTTTATTTGTGTGGATTTTTTTCATCTTAAGGAGCTAAAGGTAGAGAAATACATTTGTGTGAACGTCTGTTGGGTTTTATAAGATAATATATGGAAGAGGTAGAGGGAACGTTGTCCCAGGAGTTCTTTTTCTTAAAGAACAGAACTAAAAAACCTATTACCACTTTGTAAGTATTAAGGACTAAAAGCCAGGTGTTTGAAGCTCTGGTTCCTGCTCTTATGCTACCTTCTCTCAGACCTGCCTGTGGTTTTCCCTCTCTCTCTCGAGGAGGGTGGTGGCATGCAGCTCCCAGAAATGGGCTTCACTGGCAAGAGCTGGGGAGTGTCTGTAATTTTGGATAGTCAGTTTTACTCCAGTGAACCAAACCACCTCAAGGAGAGCAGAGATCTGGGCCGTTCTGAACACCAGTGTAACCTGCAAGTGCTGCTGCCTTGCTGCTCATTGCTCTCTCCTCCCAGCCCCTCGGGAAGTACATTAAATAGCACATGGTCTTGTAGGGAATCTTGAGGCTCCTCTCTCTGGGGAAAACTCACAGTTCAACTCTCCTCCTTGTTTTCTGAGTGCTCTCCATCCTTCCATCTCCAGATTCATATTTTCACATCATAAGTAGCCTTTGATAGAGGACTCTGCTGAACTGAGGCAGGGATGTCCATATTATATGTACGGTGGTGACCGAGACAAGATGCCTACTTTGTGCATCATGAAGTTGCATCTTTAGCCTACTTGACACAGAGTGAATCCAAGCTGCTGTTTGGCAGGGCCTGCGAGGAGCTTTTGTCAGTTCTATGTGGTGCAGTCGTCACAAGGTCAGTGGTTTATAGCATGATGCTTTGGGATGTTATATAGGTGTGCAACCAGTGTGCTTCTTTGCATATGCTGGTGGTTATTCCTGCCCCCCCCCCCCCCCCCCCCCTCTAAATCATTCTCTTCCAGAGTACTATGATTTGGGAAAAGCCCTAGGAGATGTTGATAGCCAGGTAAAGCAGTTGAGCTGCTGTGCACTTGGGGGTGGTAGTGGTGATGTGACTCCCTGTGTGGCCAGGGAGGTACCATCTGTACCTGCACCCAGCAGGGCTCTTTCTGTAAAAAGAGTCTTTCTCCAGATATCAGACCACTTTCTTGACACAAAAATGGAATACTAGATTTTGATCCCAGTGCTGTAACAAAGCAGCCATTGATACAAAGCAAAGAAAAACCCCAACAATTAGGGGAAAGCAGATTTTGGAAGAGAGGGGAAGTTTCAATACAGAACAAATGTGGCTTTTCTGTAGGCTTTTACTGAAATCTGTTTCCCTTTTCCTGCCAATTAAATATCCCCAAACCAATCAAGTTCTGAAGCAGCTCAAGGTGACTGAAAGTAATTCAAATAGAAGATAAGACCTGATTGCATTTGGACTTTTCTTGAGTTTTAATACATGCAACCATGATATTTTTTCATCCTATAAATTCTAGAGAGAGGAAAGATATATATTTATATATATATTTAATGCTAGTACTAAAATTCTCTGCTAGTTACATTTCTCTTAAGGTAGGTGCAATGTTACCTCCCACAGCCACCTCTCCCACTGACATGAAAACTGGGGAACCACATGGCTGTGTTTGTAGTGCACCAGATCAGCTCAAACTGCACATGAAGGTGGCTTTGCTCCACTAAGCCACAGAGTTTGCCCCGACACCCACTCCAGGAGTGGGCTGGAGGAGGTGGTGTTCAGAGGAAAGATTCTCTGGAGGAGGTATGTGGCAGTCCTTAGTGCTTCTGCCTTTTAACAGAATGATTAACACAAACCAGAGCTCTAAATCAGGTTAAGCAGCCAGCAGGGGCTTTACTTCTCACCTTCCCTTAGCATGTAGTGTAGTCAGCATGTGACACCAGGTAGCTTTGCTGTTCCCCTGGAAGAGCACTCTGGTTTTCTTCTGCAGAAATCCATGAAAAGTTCCCCACACACTGACAGTCAGGACTTTGTTTTAAATTGCACGATAGAAATAGCCACTCAAATACAGTTTCTGCAGAGTTTGGGTCTTACGCTGCCCCTGTGGTGCTGAAGGACACAAATGCAGCACTGCTGTCATCATCAGTTATAGTGCTGGTGAAGATGTTAAACCTACTGCACTAATAGCATGGAGCTGGGTCAACTTCAGCAATTGAGTCATCATATATATAATATGAGATCACCGTTCTTGTCTCCAGTGTGATGCCACAGAGGCAAAAGCAGTGGGGAGAGCCATCCATCAAGTATCCCAGCCGGCTGCTCTTGAAGCTTTTATGACCACTATCCCTTCTCAGCAGCCCAGGGACCTGTGTCCTGGCTGGGCTGGGCTGCAGGTGGTGATACTCGGCAGGGAATGTTGAGCTCCATCCCTGGAGAGGAGGCTGGTTTTGGAGCCCTGATGCTCAGGCTTGGGCTAGAAATGTGCAGTCTGGGACCTTCCTATTTGGAGAGGAGTGTGAGAGGGGGAAGTGAGAACTGCAGAGCGGACAGTTAAAATCGAGAGAATAAAC
Organism: Todiramphus chloris collaris; assembly: GCA_025345505.1. NCBI lineage: Eukaryota > Metazoa > Chordata > Aves > Coraciiformes > Alcedinidae > Todiramphus > Todiramphus chloris. The sequence goes on along the minus strand of JANVCC010000049.1, from coordinate 7,437,957 downwards.
AAGAAAACTGGGATGATGAAGAAGGAGCTGATAAAAGGGAAAGAGATTGGCTGTGTGGAGGCAAATGCATATGAGGTGAGCCCAGAGAGGGGTGTGTTTTCCCATCCAGGCATGCTGGGGACTTGTTAGGAGGGAGGGATGCTTGCTAGGTTTGATGCATGGACTGGCACCAGTCTGCAAAACTAAACTGTGCTGGGGATGCTCCAAAGAATGTCTGTGATGGCTGTGAGCTTCTCAGCCATTCTGCCTTAGAGCAGCCCTTTCCATGTGCTTTGGGAACTGGGGTCCTGGATGTGATTCCATGTTTCTCCAAAGAGAGGCTGGGGGTTCTAGGTGAAAATAAGTTGCCTTGAAAAGCCCTTCCTGTCACCAGAAAAGAAATCTACTGCTTGCCATTAAGGTATTCAAATCAGAATGTGCCATATGCAGCATTTCCCCATGGGATATGGCCAGCAGATGCTTTGGGAGGCCCCCACAGTCCATGTTGGGCAAAACACATGTTCACAGACCATTTGTAATAACAGTTCTTTGAAATGAGGGCCAGTCTCAGCTCTGTCTGTATAACCAGCGAGGCTCTGGGACATGTCTGAGATCACAGATGAAGTCTGAAAAGCAGGGACATGAATTCATGTCTCCATTATATGGTGATGCTGTGATGAGTGGGTGTTCCTGGAATAGGAGCAGTGAAGGAGAACATTATTTAAATATATGTCCTACTGAGGAGACAGACTAAAGTTTGAATGTATGTGACTAAACATTAAATTTTAGAAGAAGGCCTGAAGGGTGGGGTGGGGGGGAGTTCCCAGATTTCTTTTGTGTTCTTCAGTCACCTACAGAATAGCAGAGGGTCACAGGTAGAAGGATTCTTCTTAACACTGAGACTCTTAATGCCGTGGTTGTTTTGCACATCAACATCAAATACTATGCAGAAAAATGATTCTGTTTAGGAAAGCATCAAAAGCTATCTTCAAAGAGTTACGCATCAAGGCCACGTACGTGCTCTGGCATTTTTGAAGTTGCCTTCCTACTTATTATACTTTAATGGTATAATGAATAGCTTTTTGTCTATCAAAAGTTGCAGGGACATCTAACTTTCTAAGCACCTTGTACATCAGTAATGCCTGGGTTTGGTAGTCTTCCCTATTGCATTACATTTTGCTTGTGTACTTTTAAGCCTTTTATTACACAAAATTCACTTTTGCTGGTCAAACTACGCATTTGCAAATGCTGCAGGCTTACTCCATTTACAAATCAAATTGGCTTGGGACAATAAGCATCCAAGGGATGGTCGAAGATACCATCTTCTGAAGCGTAGCCTTCATCTGGCTTAGCTGCACAGACGCAGTGTAACAAATCAGCTCTGTTTACCAAAGTGCTCCCAGTGTTTGCTGTGCAGCATCCCTAAATGTCATTGCTGTGAAATGTAAGAACTTCCCACAGGCCCACCAGCCTCAATCTTCAGCTGTATTTCTTTTTAAACCAGGAAACTGTCTTCAAAAGTAGATCTTTGATGTGAGGTAAGAACTGGAAATGAGGGGCAGGACAAACTGATCCTCTCCTCTGTTTCCCTGCGGCACCAAGCTGAGTAAGGAGATGCTACCTTGTGTTTCCCTTTAGCATGTTCCTGCTCTGCTCATAAAGTGTTTCGGCTGTACTGGAAGTACCGACAGATTTGTGCTGGCACAGCCTCCCAAAATGTCACAGTACCCCTGTGCTTTTACAAGAATCAGTTAGTTGTGTTTGAGAGTGATGAAAGCAAAAGCCAGGCTTCACAGGCTCACTCCCATACAGGCAAAACTGATTCAACCTTTCTGTCATATGGAGCTTGCATGTAATTGTCCTGGTTTGGGTGAAAACAGAACTAATTCTGTTCAGTAATTTTACTTTCAGCTCAGTTCTTCTAATTAACTGCACTATCTGAAGTTAGCAGCCTGTTTTCACAGACAGTGCCTGCTTCTAGCAGTGAGAACACCTCATGGTTAGAGTTACTACCAAGGATTGGTGTGCAGACCAAGGCCACTGCTGGGTCCTGTGCACCACATTGGGGGGTGCAGGAAGTGAAAGGCTGCACCTTCAGGGAGAAGCAGACAGGACGGGTGACCCTAAACTGACCAGCGAGGTATTCCATCCCATATACGCCATATTTGGTCTAGAGCTGAGGGACCCAAAGGGTCTCTGGGCTCTTCTCTCCCCTCTTGCCCTGCTTTGCCAGCTTCTGCTTGGCTTGGCTTGGGTCCTCTTTCGGTTCCTTCCTCGGAGCACCCAAGGAGGACTCTGTCCATTCTGCCTTCGATCCGGTCTGCGTGTTCCCGAACCCGGTACCAGAATCCAGCTCCTGAACACAGCTCCCGGCTGCTGCGGGGCCCGGTCTGGGACTGCCCTGGTGCCTCCACAGCATCAGTGGTGACGGTGATGGAATTGCCATCAGGGGGGTTGGGTTCCATACTGGTTTTGTATATATTTGTATATAATCCATTTTTATAATTATTAATTTCATTTTCATTAAAGCTGTTGTAGTTTCCTTTTCTAATCTCTAAGTCTCTCTCCCTTATTCCCTTTCTCTTTCCCCTCTTGGGAGGGAGGGGGGTTAACAGAGAGCATCTGTTATAGATCTGAGGGGCTGCCCTGACCCTAAACCGTGACAGTAATAGAGGATGCAAATTACTGGTTTAGTACACTGTGGTTTTTTTCTTTTTATTGTTGTTTTTTTAAAGTCAGATGTCTCTGTTACTCTGACAGCAAGGAAAGTGAGCAAGTTGCAGTTTTTGGCAATAGCCACCTTTTCTCTCTCCTCTTGCATACACAGAATAGGGACATCAACAAATATTCTCCCCTGTAGTATGACTGGCTGCTTGACTCTGCCTGTACAGGGAAAAACTGTCCCTGCTGCTCCCTAGCTGGAGGTGACACTTCTGCAGATAACAAGGGAAAGATTTCCAGGTTTTCTGGTTGAGGTAACTGAACCCATTCTTTGTAACCCTCAGTCCTTTGCTACCTCTTCCCTAGAGTTCGACAGGATATTTTGTGAGTGCTATGATTTTTAAAATCGAGCTGGTATAATCCTGTTACCCTGGGGTTCTGCCAGCAAAGTTTTAACTATCCCAGTGGCCCTTGTCATGGTAGGAAAGGAATGCAGCACTGGGGTCTGGAATGCAGCTGACTGTGGACACATCTCTGGATAACATCCTCCTCTTCCCTAGTGAGACCGGGTGCACACAGGTATTGGTAGGTGGGGACGGCTGCAGCACTCTCCGTGGGAAAGAATGAATAACATCTAAAATGAATTATGTGCTTGTGATAAACTGCTTCCTGAGAGTGTGTTGTCTCAGACGAGTCTGTACCTTGTACTTAAGAGGATTGACAAGGTGTTCAGGCTTCTGCAAAATAGGGAGAGATTTAAACTTGTGAAGGAACTACAAATTCTCATCTGTCTTGGGGGTCTGGGTTTCTCTAATCCATGTCTATATTCACTTACATTTAATTAGAGACAGGGCCTGAAATGACTTCGGGCTGTGTGCACACTGAATCCAGAGCTGAGACTAATTCATTTGTGAAGTGTAATTCTTGAACACAACTGACCACCCTGCTCTAAAACACCGGTGCACAGGACCTTCAGTGGGCTGGGGAGGTCATGGGAAGAGTGTGCTCATCTCTGCTTGTACAGGCTCTTTTGACTGCCCTTCAAGGATGGCATAGGGGCTGGTCTTGCCTGTGCCAGTAATGGAGCTAGAGCTTAAGTTAGTGCTTTGCACTTGTACATTTCTTTTACAGTTCTGGAGGATATCAGTCCAGTTTCCTCCTGCCTTACGGTGAGCATCAGAGCAGTTCAAAACCCTTCTTGGCATGTTCCTTGCTGACACTGCTTGAAAAACTTACTGGTTATGAGATCAGGTTGGAAATGATTGTCAGTTTAACAACTGCTACGTAAAAATGTGTTTGTTATAAAGTCATGTTTATCAATGAAATGAAGCTGGAATTAAACATTTGAATTGTTGGAGTAAATACACTGGTAAAATGCAGTGGAACTGATGGAGCAGTGGTGATGTGGCACTTGTATCCTGTGGTTTCCATAGATACATATGTGACATTGTTTTGCAAGCACTATCCACCACCTGAAATATATTTCTGCTACTTCAACTATAATAATTACACGTAAAGGCATTCTACACAAAACCACTCCTTAAGCTTTTGTTGGTTGATGAAAACTAAACAGGTTTGCAAAGGTCATTGCAGATTCCTCAGCTTTAATTTAAAACTTTTCCCAAACTAGAGGTGGAAGAAGAAGGCAGCAGAGAAAATCCCTGGCTCAAGGTCTCTCCATGTAATTTTGTGATATGGTCTGGAGAGTGGAGTTCAGTTTGGGGCATGTGATTGGCCTGTGTGCATGCCCTGTCACCAACAAAGCTGGTTGTACCCATGTTGGGTAAAGGAATGGGAGACTGGGGACATACAGCTTTGAAAGAATACTGAGAAGAAGGAGGGTTCAGGAGAGAGCAAATTAGATGAGCAAACAGATCCATCCACATCAAGCAGAGTGTCTGAACGTGGCAGATATGTGGAGTTGGAGGATGGTTCCCTTCAGCACATGAATGTATCCCTAATAAGAAGTTGCAAAGAGAGGTATATTCAACCGAAAGCAGCACTTTGCTACTTTAGAAGTTTTCCTTTTCCAGACACACGATTTCCAAGTGAGGCCGCTAGCTTGAAAGTGTCTGATGCCATCACTGGGATCAAAGCAAGGCAGAGCCCTGCACCCACTCAGCACTTGGGTGAAGGCTGGATCTCTTGAGTGCTTTAGCAGAGCACACCGAGTACTGGCCTCAGCTCAGATCCGGTGCTGACTGTGGAGGCTGAGCTCTTACACAAATCTGGCTCATCTCGTGTAGGAATAATTGAAACAGTCAGAATTATTATTCTCCCTCCCCAGTTCTTCTTTATATCAAATATGCATTTCCCCCCTCTATGCTCTAATTAAAAACTAAAGGAGAAGGAGAGAGGAGGAGGAAACGAATAATGCCAATTACACATTTGGCTTCCAAAAAAGAAAAGAAAAGCACACTCTAATGCGTTTGTGGACAATAAGCAGGAAATTATTCACGCTTAATAAACCTCTTTGCTGTTAATCTCCATTCACCTAGGGGCTCTGTTACTGATATTGAAGTGTCTCCTCACTTTCTGTTGTGTTATTGTAAAGAATGAACTTCCATTATTATTTTCTGCAGGGTCCACTGAACCTACTGCCTCTGGAGCACTGGATTGCTCTGCAGACTGGGCAGCCTGTTGGCTGTCATGGTTAAGAATATTTTATCACTGTGATGCTCCTTCCCATTGCCCAATGCAGCGCTGGGAGGGTAGGAGGTCCCAGGACACACACTAATGTCATGGAAGGGTCAGCCACAGCTTCTCAGGTCTTGATTCAGGAGGGCTGCTGGGGTCACCTGGTTTTTAAGATGATTGAGAGCAGTTGCTGAAGGGGTTTCTAGGTGGATTCCCACCACCTGAAGGGCTGAGGTTGAATCTGTGATGGAGAGTTTAGAAAGAACTCCGGAGCCAAGCATCTGCTAGTCCTCCTGCCACCTCTCTGGGGAGCTGGGAGTACAATGGACGGATGTGATTAGCACACTGTGTTAAAAAACACCACATTTTTATTACATGACGCACAGTCTTTCACAGCTTTCTCATCCCATGGAGTAATGCCCAGAAATTGATGTTACGGTGTTGTAATCGGAAAGGAGCGGGGGGCTGCAAAGGACAAAACGGATGTTACTGAGAATTCCTCATGCTTAATGATTTTTCTTTCCAGCAGTCTCATCTTCCACCTTCTCCCTTGTGCCTGGGTGTCAAACATTTATTTTGTGGTTTTGGGTTGTTTTTTTTTTTGTGTTTTGATCTCTGACATTCAATTCTGTCCCTGTTTTTCTGCAGCAACTGTGGCAGCAGAGGCTGAGTGGCTCATCCTGTCTGTCACCAGTGGCTCAGGAGGACACAGAGGATATCGGTGCTACTGGAAGCTGCACATGACCCATGAACTTCTCGTGGATGCTGCTGCAGGTGCATGTGGCTGACTTGAGGTGAATGAAGGTATATTTGTAGGTAGAGAATGAGCATGAGCAACAGCACCAGATGTGGTAGATGTGTAAGAGGAGGAAAATTAGATTTTTGTGGAAGATAAAGTGTCAGAACCAACATCTAACAGCAGCAGTATGTCCCAAAGCAATTACCAAGAGAGCCCCGTGCTCTTATTTTGTCTGGATGATGGCTGCTTTTTTTCTGTGGTCTGCAGATCTTCTCTTCTGGCACAGCTGGACACAAGTTTTCAGAAAAAGCCATCATCTCTGGCTGAGATGTCTCCAACCTGAGAGGTTCACAGAAGTATCAAATCTTGATTTGGTATCAAATTCTTCAAACGAACCTTTCCCATTGAATTAATGCATTGGGTATTTTTACCTCCAGTCAGGAGTTTTATCTTCTTAGTTCTGGGAATCAGTCTGTGTGTCCAAAATCCTTTTATTTTCTTTCTGAGAGAAAGATATGTTAAATTCAGAGCTGGATGAAAATTAAAGCATGAACATTGTCTGGCTGGGTTCTAAGTCCTTTGTAAGATATTCAGAGTGAAGTCTGTACAGCTGCACAATCTCATTCCCTGTTAATGTAATCGATACCCGCCTCTCTTGCAGTGTTGTTACAGGCATGTTACTCTTCTCTGGTTCTGGCCAGTGAATTTTAAAATCCTGTTTGCATAAACTTGCCTGCTTATAACTGTGCTTATTTGACAATGCATTTAATTATTCCCAAATCAGATTTTCAAATACAGCAGTTTCTCCCCTCTATGATTGTTATGGAAATTTCACCTGAAAAATCAAAGCTTTCAGAGGCCACTTTACTTTCATCTCCTCCTTTTGATGAGGTCCTAACACATCAAAACCCCACGCTTCAGAAACACCCCCCTCTACTCACACATTTAAAATGCCAGGAGGTCTCCATGGTACAGGAGTGTAGTGAGGAGCATCACACCACAGCACTCAGTGGAGCTTGGGATGAGGACCCAAATCCTGTCAAAACTTGGGATGCTTGGCTGGAGCGTTGCCTGACTGCAAGCACTGCCGCTGGGACTGAGCAGAGCAGGGGCATGGCAGGGCTTGAGTGAAACAGGTCAGAAAATGTCCTATTGGGGCATATTTTCTATGGGAAGAACCCTGAGCTGAGAGGATTCAGTGCTGGGTTGCTAGAAGCCAGCAACCTAACCCTCTAAAGTATTCTAAAGGCCTCTACTAACCCTCTAAAGGTTTTCTGTAGCTGGGGGCATTAAATAATTTGTCAGTCTTCCCATCCAACATCATGAAATTTTATTTTTTTCCATGTGTTGAAAAGTCCTCCAGGCCACCACTGGTAACTGAAATGATGAGAGAAAACCAACCTGGGTAGCAACACTTGTCATGACAAAGATGAACAGAAAAAAAGTGCAGAGAGAAGCAGCTCTCCTGGCAGAATATGACATTTAAATGTGTTTCCCTCCTTCAATTTAAAATGTAAGATGCAAGCAGATGCAAGAAGGCACTTGCTTGAGGTTGAAATATCTGTTCATGTAAAGGATCAATAGATCCACCGCCGTACAAAATTCTGGACCAGGCAATTATTTTGATTCATCACTGTGCTTAGTGAAGCATCCAAGTGTGACAGAAAATTATCATATTTTCTTGTTTCCTCTATAACTGAAGTATTTCATCTTTAAAGGCAGTTATGTTAAAGATTAATATTCTGTTCTTGACGGGTATTGCTGATGGCTTGTTAATTCAGTGTTAGTTTTACAGGGGTTTTTTGGGGCATGTTGCATTCACTCAGTCTCTAATCCCCAAGCTACCAGTGCACGAGGGACTCTTTTGGTAGCACCAGTGTCCTCTGAGCCACCTGTCTGGAGCTTTAGGGAGCAAAAAGTGCTTACTGACATCACAGGGAAAATTCCATCTGGCTCCAAAGAGCCAGTTATAGAGTTGAATCCGCCTTGCTTTAACAATCTAAGATATATTGGCCTACATTTACTCAGGATAACAAATCAGATAATAAAAATATTACACATACTCAGCCACTTTGCTTCAAAAGACTTTGATCGGTCTCTATTCACTAACAGCAACAGTCAAGGGTTGTAATGTCTTCAAACAGAACCTGTAAGAAAAGCTCATGCTCTTTCCCTTTTTCTTGTTATGTAGGTAAAAGCAGCAGATGCTTGTGACATCTTTTGCCAGTCCAAGGGAGAGCTGAGATACTGTGAATTTGACCTGAGCCTGCTGTGGATTTCCCACATCAGTGACTTGCGAGTACTGCTCCTTCCAGCTGAGACGAACAGAAGTTTGGTCATGAGACTGATGCTGTCCTGAGAACAGAGTGACTTTGCAACCAAGATGAGTTGTCATCATGAGCCTGCAACCCTTTTCAGCCACAGAGGAGTGTGTTGAAGCCACTGAAATGAAATGCTAAGGGAGCTGCTGACCATCCTGTATGAGTGGTGTGTGACATCCTGGGTGGCTTGTGAAGAGCCCAAGGATTTCCATTTTTACTCAGGGTCCTTATGGTCTGAGGTACCTACAGAAACATGGGCATTGCCATGGAAAAAGGGGGCAGAAGTGAAGATAATATTCTGAGGGAGGACCAGCTCAGTTTGTATACGGGAAGGGCACAAACAGTCCCCTAAAAATACAGGAGCCCAATGAGTATCTGCTGGATGCTTCTAAGGAAAACTGCTGCTCCAGAGAACGACAGCCTTTGGATGAGAGGACACAATTCTGTTTGGAGCTCTGAGGTTTCTATATTCCTTTCAACCGCTCTGTGCTTGTTGAAGAACTTCTTGGTTTTATCAGCTATCTAAGTCTTAGCTTGCATGCTCCAGAGCAATTGTACCCATTTAGGGGTGAGGGGAACTGATCACATCAGTTCTGGAGCACCTACCTCCTTGTCCAAAGTTGCAGCTTTTCATTATTCAGTATGATTTGAGTGCATGGCAACTCTTAGATTACCTGTGCTGTAATGTTAAAGATACAGGCTTGTCCTTACAGTCCTGGGCTGTGAAATTCTGTAACTGTAGCCCCAGGTGTCTTCTGTCTCTTTTATCCCTAACTGGTGCTGTAGACACATCTGTTTGAAGAAAGAGAAAAATGTTTGCTTAAATAATGTATATATACACATTTGCATATTTCTTTCCTTTGAAGTAATTCAAATTCCACTGCAAAATTCTGTAGAAAGTTCTCTATGAAACTGCCAACCAACTCTTTGGCACTTATGGGCTTGCAATTGGCAAAAACACCTTTCCACGAGCTGTGTGAGTGTGTTCACTTGATGTGTATTCAAGGGTGCCTCTGCAGACTGCTTGTTGCCTGTTCTTGGCAATATTTCTGCCTTAAATCCTTGTTGTAGACTCAGGCTACCATGTCACCTGGGGGGGGGGGGAACTTCAACGGATCAGCAATAGGACTGATTTGGCCTGCAGAACATGGCAAGCAGCTAGAATCTAAATCACTGAAGGTACCAGTGGAAAGCTCAGAATTTATATCAGATATAATGTATTACAAGTAAGATTTATAAAAGGATTACAGAAAGCAGTTAGTTAAAGCTACTGGCAGTAAACAGGGATTAAAATATTTATCTAGCTGTAAAAATATGAATAATGGAGTCATTTATTTAGTTATGTAAAGAAGCTGCGTATTTTAAACTGACAACAAATAACAGCCATAATATCACTAATATTTTACAATGTCCATATATCAAAATCCTTCCATGCTTTTTGCTTCCAAGCAAAATCCTCTTGTATCTAATCAGTGCATAATACAGAATTTCCTCCAGCCACAGACATGCTCGCAAGGGGGTAGATCAGCTGACAGTGTAGTTATTTGCCTTTCTGCCTCCCTTCCCTCTCTAAGGCTGTAGCATTTGGAGATCAGTTCCTTCCTTTCCTTCCCTCTGGGAGGGTGTGTGATGCCAGCTACAAGGCAGCTGGCTGATAATGTTTTCTGTATTTTTATACTGCTCTTTCAATTATTGCATTTCTTCTAATTTTGCTCTTTGTGATCAATATTATTTTACAGGAAGGCCAGGTCTTTCTTTGGGAACTGGTTGAGATTTGGGCCCTCCACAACTCCAGTCATTTTTAATTAACTTTTTAATGTCAAAGCATCCTTCTTTGTGACCCAGACCTCGCTGTGGTTACCTACTGCAATATCCCTTCCATTCTGCAGTTTAGCCACGTAATCTGTAAAACATCAGCAAACAGAAGGTAAACACTGCCCCAATAAAAGTGTATTGGGGACCATGACCAGTATTAGAGGTTTCACTTCCTACTTTTTCAATTGCTTACTTGCCAGGAATAACTCTCAACACGTTGTACATCTACAGTGATAATTCCAGGTGGTGATTTATCATGGAAAAGCTGCAAGATCCCCTGTTGTTGTAAGTCTGTAAATCTCCATTTTAATCTGCCTGGACTGATAAAACAACCTGGTGGGGAACCATCAACTTCATCTGGCTGATCTGTGCAATCCTCTCACAGCCAAAGCACAGCCCTGGGGCCATCTCCTTCCTGATGCAACTTCATGGATTTCAGTTGCCACCAGGTCTCCTAATTACCCTGCTCCCAGCCTTCTGGGTGAGATAAAAATACTGTTCATTCGTTGTTTAGGACTAAGGTAGGAAAGCTCAGTGGTTTGCTGGTTTCTGCTCTTACTCTGAAGCCATCTTAAACTTTAACAAATTCAGCAGAGAGAATTAAGAAACACAGCTGGCCTTGCTTCTGTGTCTTGCTGGATTCCCATGGCAATTGGTCATGCTGCACATTGAGCAGCTCCCAACAGCTGGTTATTTCCTATGCTATCTTCCCCTGACAAGAATAAATCTGGCCCTTGGTGGTAGTCTAGGAAATTGGCATTAATAATGATTTTTGGGTGACCCTCCTGGGTCGGACCACCCTGCTACTATGCAAGCTTTGCTCCTCTCTCCCTCTGCAACAGATTGTTCCCGCTATGCCGCATCGACACAAATTACTTAGTTAATTTGTGTTGGAACTCTATTTTTTCTATGTAACTTGTGAGCCCTGTGTGAGCTGTGCTTATGTTTTTTAGTATGCATAATGATTCGTTCCCTCCTGCCCATCTGTGGTGGTGAAGTTTGTTCTTCCTCTCAAACGACTCATCCCCAAGTGGAGGTTCAGCCTTTGTGAGCAAGGAGCTGGCACACAGCTGGGCTCCTGCTTGCAAAGCAGGGAGCTGCAGAGCCTCGCTTGTCTCTCTTGCCTTGGAAATTGCAAAGTGATTTAGTGCTCATAGAAAGCATGGCATGATAACTTAAAGAATGGAAGGAAATCAAAGAAGGAAAAAGTGGTATTAAAATGAGGCTAAAATATATAGTACTGGAAAAGTACTGTGATTATTTCAGCTCACGAGTTTAAAATGATGTAGTGGGTCTCATGAAAGAGAAACAGAGAAGGGATCTGTGCATGCAGCAAGGGACAGATAGGGAGTAGTTGCCAAAGGGTTACCCAAATGGTAAAAAAGCATGAAATATTCTCATAAAATGAAACTTTGGCTGCTAAAATGGGAAGGAACTCTTTCTGTTGTAAAGCCTTTCCGCTTCTGCCAAGTGAGGGGGTGGGGGCAATGGTGGTGACACCTGAGGATTTATTGCCCAGCTGTGTTGAAAATAGAGCTGTTTTGCAAGGAAATAGAATAGGAGTGCCTTACAAAACCACGAGATCTCTCTCCCCTGGATTCTGCTGGGGAGTTTCCCCAAGGCTTCCCATCTCTACAGTTATTTTGGATCATTCATAACCTAGTGGCTTTTCATTTTATTAAGGTAATATTAGCATGCAGTCCTTAGTCATTATATTATGATTCATGTGTTCTTGGGGATACTTCAGACCACTGCCTAGAGCTAGTTTTCCATCAGCACGGGGATGCATTAAACTTTGTAGAAGTTATTGCCCTGCTTTCTCATGAGCATCATGGGAGTGAATGTGCTATACAGCTGTCCTGCCCCAGGTTAGTGATGCTGCCTACCTGCTCAAAGACTTCTTTCCTTGTGAATAATTTAAAAACCTTGTTTATTAACAGTGTTAACAAGCAACATATTGGATGACTGTACCTGTTGGGTGCATTTTTTTTAAGTGTTTAACCTAAAAATACGCAAAAATACAGCATAGTGGTAGCTGATGGTGGGCAAAGGTCCAGACAGAAGTTCCTAAGTTACTTCTAATAACCAATAAAGTCTTGTCATCTTTGCACTGAAACTCTACCCTGTGCTCTTCCTCCTGCAGGCTACTTGGGAAATCTAGCAGCAGTTCCTGAGCAGGAATTAACTTTGCTTTGAAGTGAACTTTTCTGGGTTTGCTCCCTCATGGGTACCAGTTTAAGGCAGTCAAAATTATTGTTAGTTCACAGAGGTTGGACTTGGGGATTTCTAGACACACTGAGAGAATTTTGTTGAAACTGAAATTCAGCTTTCCAGAAGATGCTTCTTCACAGCACGTGTTTTGCTCATGGAACCCGTTACTGCTGCCAAGACAAGGCGAAAGCCACAGACTCTGCAAGTTGCAAGGAAAAAAACAACTTCTCTTCTGATGAGTGTTTGTATGCATATATTTAAAGTAAGGCTTTCAGGCATCAGTGAAATTCCTAGCGGAGGCACATTGTTCTGCGAGATTGCTGCTCCCTTCCTGTGAAATACTTGGACTTGGCCACGGCCTCAACATATGGGCAGTGGACAGATGCCTCTCCAGACTAGTTCACAGAGCTACCCTCTTACTTTCTTATGTTAGCAAAATAGAGACTGGTTTGTCAAAAGCGTGTGAAAGATGTTGAAGTCTTCAGAAATAAATGTGTCCAAGAACAAGTTTGTATCAAGCCTTGGGTCACTGCCAACTTCAGTGCAGTCCTTGGACTAGTCTCTCATGAACCACCATAAGACATTAATGTTTTATACCTTCAAGAAACTTGCAGCCAGCTGTCCTTGGTGCGTGTCCAATGTCTCCAGCATTGGAAGGAAAATTAGCACTGCAAAGTGCCGAGCACTCTGGCTTTGATCCAGCCAGGGTGCCACTATGGGGATAACTAGAAGCCTGTGAGCTGCTACACTGAATGCAGATTTAGCTGTGTTGCAGCCTTGAAGGAGCTGGACTGGGCTCTCATCTGTTGGCCTGTACCTTAATTTGGAGCAGGTCCTTCTGCTATGGGTTCTTCTTCCCAGACACCTGGCACAGTAGGTAGGACTGCACGAGGAAAGATGGTGAGGAATTACTTGGGGAGACCCAAAGCAGGGAATTAGACTGGCCTGAAAAACAACATCTGGATTGTTTTCAAGTGAGACCTACATGATCAGCTTGTTCTGGTTACATTTTTTCAAAGGAGGATGCAATGACATGCTGGAAAATGCAGCAGGGAAATACTGATAAAAATAAAGAAAAATCACAGCCAAGTATCAAACCTTAATTTTAAGGAGCACAGCATGCTTGAAATAATAGGGAGAAGCTGTACCTGAACTGATGCTTGGCTCAGAGGTGCAAAGCCTAGAGCTTCCAACCTTCTGAGTTGCCTCATTATTTCAAACCTCCCTGATGCATTAGGTCAGATGTTTGGCAGGTTTCAGAGGAAGAAAGAGAGTAACTTCAAGTTTCTGAAGTACGATGCTCAGTCACTATGAGAGTGGAGTCTGCCATGTGCTTCTCACTTCAGGCGTGTGGAGATGAAACGTGCTGTGCCATCCAGGTTATCATCATCTGATGCTGCTTATGTCTGCCTCTAAGAGTGGATGGCAGCTCTGCCCTTGCCTTCAATAGCAACAGACTGAAACCAGTTCTAAGTGCTTTAAAGATGCTGTTCTTAATAGTAAACAATTTGGAGTTGCTACTGAGGCTGTGAAATGCCCTTGGGCTTCAGCACAGGCAGTGCAGCAGCTGCACTGGCCAAGGATAGCCCTGTTTGCTTAGTCTCATCATTAGATACTAAGATTTCTGTGAAAGGCACTTCAAACTATGCAACATGTTTGACTATTTCTGTAACATTTTTTTTCTGAGTCTGGAAGGTGGGGAAGAGATGATACAAAATGCCAGTTCTTCAGAGTGGAGTATGAAGTTTTTCTTTGTGAACTGTGAGCTAAAACCTTTAAACAACCTGATAACATGTTTTTATAAGAGAGATACTAAGTGAATTTTTAAAGCAATACAATTTCTGAATATCTGGGACTAAAGAGGGAAGCTTTCAGTGGTTTTTTTTTTTTTTAATTTACTTCGTTTTTAATCCAGGGCAGACACTTTAGTCCTGCAAAAAGTGTTGAGCACTCTGGTCTGTCTCCCAGCAAAGTCACAATACGTGTCGCAGAGCATCAGATCAGGCCCACAGATTTCATGCTCAGTCACTTTTTTGGCTCTGTGCTTATTCTGGCAAGCTACTTTTCCATCAAGAGAGAAATGCTTGGGGCATTCTAGGGGTAGATCACTAAATGACTTTTTTTTTTCCTGGAAAGTATAACACAGCAGCCCCCATCTCATCCTATTTGATTCTTAAGGGGGAGTAACTCCCCTAGTGTAAATTCCAGTGCCATATGAAATCTTGATCCAAAAATACCAAGCCAACACCTAGTACTTGGTGGGTGGGAGACTGGGATATTGGGTGGGAGGTGACTCCAGCAGAGACAGGAGATTTGCCTGGGAGAGATGTGGACATTACAGGGCATGGGCATCAACTCCATAGGAGAACAGGACTGCTTCAGTTCCAATGTAGATCAAGGGTCAAGCCTCCCTGCCTTCACATGAGTCTTACAGAGCCTCATAAAGCAAGATGCAGACCTCAGAAATGTCACCTGCTGCCATGCAAACCCGTAGGTGACTCAGCAAAGCAACACAAGGGCTTGCTCAGTAATGACAGATTGTTCTCTAAGTACATTACCTTTTTTTTTTTCCCTGTCTTCTAATTATGTTCTTTTTGGTATTGATCCTGTCCTCTTTTAGAAGCTCGATTCTTTCTTTGCTTCTTAAGCAGCAGAAAATGCTCAGAGTCTGAGGTGCTCTGCGGTCCACCAACCATGTCTGTGGGGCTTGTTTGATGGCTGACAGTTGGTTTGGGACTCTTGACTGCCTTTTTTAGGGCTGTGATTTTACAGTATGTCAGGATTTTATGTCTGTCTCCCTTCTCTGCAAACCACTTGTGGACAATTGACCAAGCATAAGTTTTAGGTTTTAAGAAAAAAAAAACAAAAGAAATTACTGGTTTTTTAGTGATGAGATTCTGTTGCCAACTCTCCTGTCATTCTCCTGTCCTATTTACTACTTAGACTTGAAAAGCATAACAATTTTTGAAGGCTTTGCTTTTAAACTCTGCTCTTGTTTTTCCTTTGTGATTACTTTGACAGACTTCTCTGATGTATATTTCAGTATAGGTTGATGTGAAGCTAATGAGAAGGCAGATGTTTATTTACAGAAATACGGGTTCCATTTGTAAAATTATTTCCTGGTGAGAAAAACATTGCTTTCCCATTGCCTTACATGCTAGTATATTTTTTTTTTATTATTATTTTTTTTTAAATCTGCATTTCTTTACAGCTTGGGCCTTAGACTGTGTGGTGCTACAGATGTAAAAAACAGTCAGTAAATCATAACCCCAAAACTTCAAAGATCATTACAAGACACAAAGAGGTTCCACTGTTGTTTTAAATCAAGAAACAGACTTACACATCATAAAATATGTTTGGAAATAACACTGCTGATTTACAAATTTAGTAACTACCAAAAAAAAAAAATTCAGATTACAAATTCTCAGGTTACACTTTGAGGTATCTGTTGATTGATTTACATGAAATAAAACTTTGAAGCTTGGTTGTTCCTAGTTTTACACAATCTTGCCTTCCATATAAACCCCAATCCTTGTTGCATACATCCTTCGTAGACTTCTTTTTAGCATTTCATCATTTGTTATTACCCTTGATGTTATAAAATAATTACATAAATAGAAGCATAGCTACTCTGTAGCATATGGTCACAAACTGATGCTATACATAAAAGCTTACCTCATCCAAATTAAACACAGAGGTCTGCTTGTGTTTTGAAATGGGACTAGAGGTCCAAGTACCTAGCTGTGAGTGACTGCACTGGCCTTTTTGGGGATGGAATGAGGTATTCCCCCTGAGACTGTAGGTAGGGAATGCTCCTGCTGCAGAATGTTGCAGACCTGTGACCAGCTCTGGCACTGCCTACCTGTTCACAAGGGTAGGCAAATCCTTCAGGATGTAAAATTTGCCCAAGAAAATACTCAAGTGGTTACCACATATCTATTATGGCTTGTAGCTAACCCGTCTGCAGTGGGATGTGCACACACTCAAATCTCTACAGTGACATCACTGGGGCAAAATCATCTGTCCCTGGTGCTATTCTGACCACAGTGGGACTGCTGCCTGGCTGGCAAGGGTGTCCCTCCTGAATTGCATCAGGATAAGCAATGGGCTTTTTCCCAATTTGGGCTTGCAGGTCATGTGACAGGTTCTACCACCTGTGTGAGTCACCTGACAGGAGAAGATAAGGAGAAGGTCTGCAGAGGTTTTTGTGTGTCTGCAGAGGTTTTGGGTGTCTCCAGCAGGTGTGCAGAACTAAGAGGTGCTAGTGGAGAGGAGCCCTGGCAGAGCACCAGCCAAGAGTGAGTTCCTTCTGATAACTTCCTCCTCCTAAGTCTCTAGATCTGATAGATGGCAGAAGTATGTTTCCAACCTCTTCTAGGGATTCATCACTGTTTTTGGGCTGGTCTTATCATTGGAAAAAAAAAACCCCAAAACAAAACCCTTAAAAATTGTCTCCTGTTCTCTCTCTTTCTTTTGGCTAGGGAGATGTTTCCTCACTGTCCCTTTGCCAGCTCATGGCTGCTCCTGCTCCAGCTCTGGTAGGCTGGATGAGGTCAGTCTCCTTAAGGAGAAATCTGCCCTTATCTTGCTGGACCCAGGCTCATGCAGAGACCCAGCTGTGTGTTTTCCTTAACTTCTTTGTGGAGCAGTAAAATTCCTTGAAGTTGTTTCCATCACAGTTTCTTTCCCTTCATTTGAGTTTCCAAAGCTGAGCTCCTCCATCCTCCCAGAGTATGGTTGCAAAGGTAGAGAGTAAGGTCATACCAGACCTAACCGCCCTGAAATCACTAGGGCTGTCTTGGATGTCAGAGCAAAATCAGACCCATTATCTCCATATTCTCCACTCCAGCATATGGACAGGTTCCCACTAAATCTTGGAATCCCTACCAATAAAAGAAAAGGCAAAGATGAATAGCCTCAGTAACAAATGTACCCTATCAGGGAACTTACTGGCACAGCAGGTGGTGAAACCTGGCTGAGTTCCTGTTCCAGACTTTGAATGAAATACATTGTTTTGGTTTTTGATTCACTTTGATTCTGAATGAGAATTGCACAGTCCCATTGCCTTGCCTTCAGGGAATTGGTTTCTAGGACTTAACCTGATAGTTTACTTCTAGAATATCAGGCTTAGTCTCTATCCAATGCTTTTTGAGGAAAGTCCCCCCAGTTATTATTATTTTTTCTTTTTATTTAAGGTGAAATAATTTCCCCCACTTTACTAAGAAAAAATAACCATCCCGGTCTGTACTGTGTGACTTTGGAGGGAGATAAGAAGTTTGAAGATGAGTACTTTTAGTCAATTAGAACTGGAAATCTAACTTAAGAAACGTGTGTAAATGGGGATCCAGTGTAACCCATCTGCAGGGCTGCACCGATGTCAGTGGCAGAGCAAGCGGCGCGACAGACGATGGGCACGTCCCCTCCAGCTCAGCTCCTGCATTTGCATTCTATTCACAGGAGCTGTGCGAGAGTCCGTGCTGCTGGAGGGCTGCAACTTGCCAAATCATCTTGGCAGCCAGATCGCTGCAGCCCATCCAAGAGGGGTAAATGAGAGCAGGATTTGGCCTCCTTTCTTTCAGCTAATCTCTCTTTTTAGAGGAGCTCTGCGTTTGGTTGGTTGGCACACTGATGTTCAAGAGCTCAACTCTACTTGTTGAGGATGTTACTAGTTTGACAGCAGCCTGTAATTACTGTATGTCATGCAGGGTTGGTGATAGACACAGCAGCACTGGAATCTAGGGGTTGCTGAATTCGTGAGCCACTCAAGGGTATCTTAGCAGGAAAATGATACTTGGCATGACTAAAGCATGCGAACACTTCAGAACGGGCTTAATATAAAGCCTCTGAGTTGTCCCACTGAGGTAAATGGAAATATCACTGTACTTGCACAAAAAATACCTGCATGCTTGAAGGCTTAACTATCAATCCAGTTTGGGAATTAACTTATATTCACGTTGTGGTACGTTAGTTTATGTAATTGTGCTCAGGGGATCTCTACCCACAAAAGCCAGTGTGCATTGTAGTGGTTTGTGTTATGCAGTAAGTTCATGTACTTCTGCTGTCAAGGCCAATGGTTCTCTCTTCGTGTAAGGGAAGCGTTGAGAAAGTCAGTTGATGTGGTATTAATATAATATTCAGTTTATCCACTTGCAGTATTTATGTTATTTCAAACTTTATCCAGGCTTTGGACCAGAACCCCATGTAAGGGTGGCTGTAAAGTCTGCTGTGTGCTGTGGGAGATGCTGCATTAGGTCTGTCCCCATCAGCCTCTTCTGCGTTTCCAGCTCAGCAATGATGTTGCTTTAGGCTGTTATTCTTTGATTAAACCCTGATTTGTCTGGAAAGGTGAGTCATCTGTAATCAGCACATTAAATGAAAGACCTACCAGATTTGCTATTGAGAAATAATTACAAATTCAATAAAGGCTTAATTCCACATTTACAAATCCTGATGCTTTCAGCTCTATAATCACTGTTCCCTGCCAGCCATGAAAGTATTTTTATTTCCTGCTGTATGAGTGCAAACAACTGTGCAAGGAGCTGCGGGCAGACGCCGGGGTTGACTTCCTCTGTTAGGACACTGTGTTTTCAGATACCATCTCATCTCATCAGCAAACCTGTGATTTTCATGTTTCCAAGGCATTTTATGGACTAACATATCTACCAAGACCATCACATCAGTCACTTGATGTTCTGAGAGATCTGGCCAGCCAGTAAATGAAGTAAGTCAGCATCCACTGAGTTTCCAGACTCTCCTGGTCTGTATTTGGTGGCCTCCATGTGTATTTGAAAGGAATGTGATTTCTGGAATCATTTTAACCCTTAGGAAGCTTTGGGAAAGTGTGCTGCTGTGTAAAACCAAGTGATTCCCTTGTTGTTGAAAGGTTTGTTCCCAAAGGAAGCCTCACTGTGAAGTGAGGCACATGGCAGAGCAAGAAGAGCCATTTAGCAACTGCCTTTTTTTTATGTCTCATGTCTCTGCAGACACTGACACAGGAAAACAAATGGGAACTGCTGTGCTTTGTGTGTGCCTTTTGGTATAGCCAGTCTGGATTTTGGCTGAGGCAGTCGCCTGAATGATTCAACAAAATAGCAAAAGTGAAAGACCAGCAAGGTAATTTCACAAGCAAAATTCCCTCAAGATTAGCTCTATTATACACCTCTGTAGTTTCAGCAGAAAAACAGGCACTGAGTTAGCTTTGTGGAGAGAAAAGATTTGGTGTGTGCTTTTTTTGTGTAAGTATGAAGTGGGCTAATGGCAGTTCTGAGGTGGGGAAAAAAGGCCAAATGGGTGACCAAAGTGCTCTGGATCTGCGGTGGCAGTGCTTCATTAAGTCTATTTTATAGGCTTATCAGAAGGCAAAGTTCAAGCACTTAAAGCCATTCAGAAAAGGGGAAGAAATGCCCTAGTGTGAGGTGTTCTCTCTCGTTGTTGCTCGGAAGTGTTATGTCTGAGGAACTTTTCTGGGGGGAAGATGAGTTAAGAAGGAGACAGGGCTGACAGCTAAAGGACTGATGTTTCTTGTATGTACTTTCTCACTTGCACCAATGAGTAGAAGCAGAACAAATCAGTGTGTTTTCACTCCAGCAACGTTCCTAGAGCTAGGACAGTCCAGCATTTAAAGGATTTGTGGAATGATGGTCTCTTACAAAGACAGAGTGGCAACTTTTTTTATCAAGCATGTCTGAGATTTACTTTTCACTTGGCACATGCAGACTCAATTAGACTCAAAGTGATGCTAGGATAATGACACAAGCAGAAGCAAAACAAGAAAATTGAGGGAAGTGCTTTTAACTGCTGTGATCTCAAGTGTCAAAGATAAATAATACATAGATTGGCATTGCTTGCTAAAGTCAACTGCTGAGTCTGCTGGAGATTTTATTGCTGAGAAATCACGTGTGCCCTGTGGAAGAGCTGGTGGCAGGTCATTTGTGCCGGGCAGGGATGAAGTTGATGGCGAGTTCCTCTCTGTGCAGCACCAGAGGAGGCTGGGGTGCTCCTCTGATGACAGCAGATCCTTGCAGTACCCTCTTTTTCCAGGTTGATGTGTTTGCCCAGTTTTAATAACCTACATGTAAGAATTAATGGACTCTGCTCCTGCAGCACAGGACTCATGCAGCAAAGAAGTGGGGAGGGGCCCATTCCCTTTGTTAGACTGAACTCTGTGCTGGAGAAGTAAAACAACTGGAGAGGGAAGGCAGAGATTTGCTCTAAAAGGTGCTCTCCAGATGGCATAATGTAATCCTGTGTGATTTCGGCTTGGTGGTGGCAGGAACTGATATGGGAGTGGGAATGACTGAACCTAGAGGCATCAGTGTTGTGGCACTTGTGGGGCCAAGATGGCCATGTGGAGATGTGCTGGCAATGGGGACCAGGAAGGAAGGGAGGAGGTGAGACAGGTGAATGCAACAGAAGATCCTTGGAGACAACGAGGGAGGGAGGGAGGTTGCCCAGGGTGGGCTATGCTTCCCTTTATGTGACTGTGGAGCCTGGTGCTGATGCATCCAGGACAAGAGTAGTACTGCCCTGGGCGCAGGTGTCTCCTCTTGTCACCCAGACTTGCTTTGCACAGCCTCAGTCTCATCCCAGTCATGGAACCCAAGGGATGAGCCGTTCTTGCCATGCTCTGCTTCCTCAGGTTAACAGCTCCAGTAGCTGGTCGGGGGCCAGAGTAATTTTGATAGAGTCTTTTCCATTCTACTTGCTCCAGCACTGTTTGATGGGTTGCACAGAGGCTCCGCTGTCTGCAGCCTCATCCATATTCATAACTGTGATAGCTTCACACTTGCAAAAATTGAATTGCCTTGTTTCGCAACCTTTGATAGATACAGTATACGGCTCTGTTTGATTCTAACAAGGCAGATAAGACACATTCTACAAGCTGGTGGCAGTCTTATATTGATTTTGAGCTTTTCTGGTTTCTGTCTTTTGACCAACTATTACTTTCTGTTGTGATAATTAAAATATATTTTTGCATCCTGTGGCACGAAGCCCTGACTTTCTGTGCACGATACACTGAGTTCCCACATCACATGGGAAACTATTGGGAAATCCATAATTGCAGGGCTTTGGCAACCTTTAAATATTTCCATGGTTACTGAGAGGAAGGAATTTCCCATTGGTTGATGCAGTAATTATTTTAGTGACAAGGGTGAACATGATTTTTGAAGTTGTTTGTTAGTGTTTTACTTGGAGTACCAACTTAATTTTGTAGCTCCTACAGAACATTTCAATACTAGCAATTTATTGTTATTCAAAGCTGATTAATGAGAGGCATTAAACCTTTGGCTAATAAAACCAGTGGAATGATGCGGAAAACTTTGCTGATGGTAATTTTCTGTTACTTTCAAGTGAGTGAGTAAAGCCAGATTTATAGCTATTTGATTTCACTGTGTTTTGCCTCTGGGTGTCATGCCTAGGTCAAAAATTGTGCTTTTAATGAAATCAAAATCCCCCCAAGAGACAATCTGGAGTTATAACAAACGAATCTGTGCCTTAGGTGTATTCACGGGGAAATGAATGTGCTGAGACTGTACGCAGCCCAACTGTGATCAACTGGTGCCTGGCTGATTTTAAGGTATCTCCATAATGGGCTTCTCACAGTCAAGACCAGCCAATAAGTGCCTGCAAATGAGCTGGAGGGACAGACAGACAGAGTGAATACCAGGGATTTTGTGTGTGCATAGGAGGATGCTGAGACTTCCCTTCTAGAGCCTTTCTGTGAACAAAAGAGGGCAACGTTGACTGAATAAGTAGCTTATGAAATATTGCTCAGGTTTCCATCAGCAAGGACACGACAGTAATGCTGGGGAGAGTCCCAACCTGGAACATTTGCTATGAGGCTGCTTGTGCAAGGGAGGTGAAAGGATGCCAGGTACTGGAAGCCACTTTCCTTTTGTGCTTGTTTCTGACTCCTCTTATCTTCTTCAAAGAGTGCACAGAGGGTGGTTGTCTCTATGCCGGGTGACTTCTTGGTGCCTTTGCAATTTTGGCCTGACAATTACTAGAGTTAAAGAGGTAGAGCTCAGTACTTTTACCTTTTTGGGGTTTTTTTTGCCCATTATAAGCCTAATCCAGCTTGATGAACAAATCTTCAGATCTGTGTTGTACATTGAGTCTCAGCATGTTTGTTTTCTCTCGGGAAGTTAAGGCAAGCATTAACGCCAAATTGGATTTGAACTGAAAGCATCACGCAGGAGATGTTTTATAGGATAATACTGCAGTGTTGGCTTATGTTTGGGGTTATTTTCTGGGGTTTTTTTTTGGAGTATTTTTTGCCTACCCCTTCCTATTGACTACCCACAGCCCCAGATTAGGACAGCTAGAAATTTTCTGGTTGAAAAACCTCAAATACAGCTACCTTCAGTATATCTTTGTGCTAATGCCACAGGTACATGAATAGAAGCAAGACTTGAGGCATAAACCTGGAGCATTTCACACTGTGGCAGCTGCAAACAAAGAGGCAGACTATACGTTGAAAGGCAGACACTTGAAAGTGTGTCAGATTTAGCCAGGATTCAACCCAGGGGGCAGAGTGAAATCATTTTGGGAGGCTGTGTGCACAGATTGATTTATTTTTTAATTGGGACAGCTTGTGTTGCTGGGGTTAACTCATTCACAGGTCCAGGGGCCACTAAGGAGTGTATTATTGTGGATTGAGAGGCCAAATGTTCCATTGGCTGCATAAACAAGGCCACCTTCTCCTTGCTAGAATCTGTGCTGATGCTACCAGCATATTGACTTCAGTACGGTAGAAAACCAAAGCCTAATGTGGACATGGGAATCTTCTTGATGGCTATGGCCACCTTAAAAATTGCCCTCAGATAAATTTGGAAGGTGTGATCCTGTGGTTTAATGTTTTTTTAGTCGGTGAGAGGTGTTTCCCCATTGCATGCTGGTTGTCTAGAGCAGGGGCTACCCCGTGCCCTTGCTTGCGGTCAAGGAGAGGCAGGAGGACCAATGCTTCTCCTGCTGAGCAGTGGCAGACCCTGACAGGCTCCTGCTGTCCCTGGGCACATTGACAGGCTGACTCTCTGTACCATTCTCCTTGGGGAGCTATGAACCTACACATCTCAAGTGGGACCTGCAGAGATGTTGTGCTGCTCCAGCACAGGCAAGTCTGACCCAGCGCAGTACTTCTGGCTATCCGAAAAGATGGAGAACCCCTGGAATCAAAGGTGCTTCTCTCATCAGTCCCTCTTCTTCAAAAGTCTTGCTCACTTGGAAGAACCTGGGCTTGGCATTAAGTCATCTTCCCTCTCTTCCAATCTGGTTGTGGTGAGAGGTCTGGCTTGTCTCCCATCTCTCTTTCCTCTGGCCCATGTGCTGCTGGTGGTTGCTAGCTTCAACCCATCTTGATGTGATTTCAGATGACGTGGAGCGGCAGCATACAAGATTAATGAAAATATTCTGTAGTCCCTTCAAGTCTTCCTGATGGGGTAAAGTAATGCAGATTGATTTGCACCATCCCTCTCACTTGTCTCTGTTTCCCAGAGGCTTTGACAGGATGGTAGGCTTGCTTGTCTGCTTTATTTATTTATTTTAAGTGGGCGAGGAAGGATGTTAAATATCCCAATTGGTAGTTGTTATTTGAGAACTCAGTTATCTCACAGGCCAAAAGAAGTCCCTTCCCTGATGTTTTGGGTTTGATTTTGGTTGGTTAGTTGGTTTTTTGTGTGTAAGGGTGGGATTTTGGTGGTTTTGTGTGTGTGGTTTGGTTTTTTTTTCAATATGATCTCTTCTGCTGTGTGTATAAATGTAGATATAATCACTTAAAGTTCAGTTACTTTTCCATTGAACAGGTGATAGGAAATGCCCATTCTATATATTTCAGTTAGAAGATGACCTCATGGGAGTGGTGGGTCTGTGATAGTGATCACTTTAAGAAATGGAGCAGTCCCCTGTGTAGACCATTTGAGTTCAGTGCACTGTGAGCTGCCAGACAGGTATGCCCTCAGCTGCTCCCATACTTAGGGTAGAGGAAGGATGTACAAATGACTCTGTGGACCAGCTGGGCCTCGTACCATCCATCTGCTCTATTATTGCAAGTACCCCCAAAGTCCTGTTATTCTGCTGCCCCTGTAGCAGCCCCAGTCTTGACAGTGCTTTCCTGGTAGTGAATGTGGCTTTGCTTTCATTTTTTTCAAGCATCCCCTCTCTGCTCCTGTTCCTCCTGCCACCAGCATTTGGTCTTCCAGCAGGGGGCTTGAACCAAGTCCCTCCACCCTGAGCTCGTTAGGCTGGGTACCATTTTGTCTCCTGGAGTGTTTGTTCCTTCTTGCTCCTTAAAAAGCTACACAATTCAGAGGCAAATCTGTCTAGCAAGACTGACTTGAACACTGGCAGACTTCCCTTTGTAGCATCCTAGGGGACAGCCTGTGCCCCAGGGAACCGAAGAGCCCCTGCAAACAGAGGCAGAGTCAAGAAACAAGTACAAAAGCTCTTGAATGGGCAATTCTTCACTTAGAATTAAATCCTTTGTAGAGTCTAGATCTAAGCATCAGCAACTTTGTACCTTCAAAGCTGGTGTTTGCACCCATGCTTTAGAGGTGTCTAGGTGCTAGTTCAGGGCTCAGATTCTCTTCTAAATAAATCTGATCATAATAAGGAATCTGTCATTTTTCTGAGTTTCCTCTTTCATCCTCTCTGCCTTCCTCATTCTACTTTATACTCAAGTTTTTATTGACAGAGAAGTCTTTGCTCTGCTGTAAATAGGAAATCAAAATGATACAGATTTGTTCCTTTAGAGAGCTCAGCTTGGCTCTTTTCCATGACTGCTGACACAGGGGCAGTGCCTGATGCTTCCAGGAATGGAACTGCTGCTATTTGGAGCCCGTAACCACATTGCTTTAACGATTACTTCAATGTGCAGTCCTCAACTTCAGAATCACCAGCAGCAGATTGGGAAAAAAAAAAACCCAACAAAGCTCTCCTCCTGTGGACAATCCCAAGGGGCATCCTCTCCCTGTGGCTCCACAGCCTCCGGCAGTGAGAGGGGAAGCCCCTTTTGCTCCGGGGTCCGTGGGCAGCCACCCGCAGCCCTCACCATGGGGCCTCCTTATTAACCCAGCTCCCAGCTGAGCCTTGCTCATGGCCCCTGGGTTACTGGCATTGGCTGCCTACAATCAGGTGTCCCCTTCATTTTTATTTGTTCCTTTTTTTGGTTTTCCTTTTAGCTGCCATCGCTGATTTTTAACCCTTTGACACAGCAGCAGCCGTGGCTGTCTGCAAACACAGCTTTGGGTTGTTCTAGACAGCTGCACTCGGTTGCTTGCCTGGATATCAGCCAGGCTTCCTGGGCTTATCTCAGTCTCTCCATCAGCATCCCTGTTGCTCTCTGCTTTTTAGAAACCACTATAAAAACTATTGGAAAAGCTTCCTGTTGAATTGCCTAATCTTTTCTCTGAGATGAATTTTCCACTGGTCTGTGTCCCTGTGGCATATGTGGCTAAGAGCTCTCACATGTGGCTCTTTCCTTCTATTTTTAATTTAAATAATTTTAGCACCAGCTCCAGGTGACTTTTGTCACAGCAGGGATGAAGCCTGCCTTGTGAACAGAAAACAGCCTGTTGAAATAAGCCCAAGCTCACCCTTGGGGATGATGTGATGCGGTGCCAGTGCTTCCTTGTGAACATGAGCTTATTTCCCCTTCCATTCAGTGTTTATTTAAAACACTCTTTTTAGCAGCTATACGGAAGCTACAGTGTGAGACGACTCATTATAGCACAGTAGAGGGGTATGGACATATGTACGCACCAGACTCACATACGGACGAATCTAGGAAATAAATAGTGTGGCAAGAAATAGTAGGGTAAAGACAAGTGGGAGCACAAGTGACTGCCAGAGAAGGGATTTCAGCCTCTGTGGAAAGACGTACCACCGCTGCCATTCGTCACCGTTGTAGCTCCTGCACCAGCTCTTAAGGATGAGGAGTCCCTGAACACAGTGAGCGATGTGTGGGTGATGAAGCAGTTTTGCAGAAGGTGTAGTAGCCAAGAAAGGGACCTGGGAAACCTCAGTGCAACTCAGAAAGCTGCTGGGAAGAGGTTATTTCCCTTCCCCCCCCCCGCCCCCCATCATCAAGAAATTGGGCTTCAGTAGGGTGTGTGTTTGCATTTGTGGTGGGGAAATTGCTTTTGCAATGATCAAACTGGAAGTCGCCTTTCCTTGTTAGTGCTCCTGGAGAAGAAAGGGAAGAGCTTTGTGTTATAGCTAAAAGCAGGGAAGACTTTTTTCAAAGTAACTGGCATCACTGGTTTTCACTGCCTTTGGAATGTTACTCCTGGAAGTAGTTTCAAGGGTAACTTACCTGAACAAGAATAAATCAGTTCCAGAGTTAGTTTAGTGTTGGGAAGGTAGTTTTTTGGAAGCATTTTCCTTTAACTGTGTTGCTGCTGTATAGGCTGATGCCCTCGTGGGAAGGAATTGATCTGCACAGAAAAGGGACTTTCCTTAGATGCTGGTTTGCAATAGTGGGTGCAAATCCTTCATGTTTTTGACTTGGAGGGTAAGAACAAACCATGTTACACACTGAATAGTGCTTCTCACAGAAAGACTTGCATCTGCACATGTGATTACAGTGAGTAGTAACAATACAAAATATTACATTAAATCCAGCTAATAAATCTTTAAGTAGTCTAAATTTAATATGAGGTAAGCCTTGGGCTGGCTGTCCCCAAGTCAGAATGGAAAAAAAATTTACAATTCTGGGAATTTCTTGTTTAGTGTCTTCAAACAAATCCTCATTATAACTAAACTGTTTAAATCAACATCTCCTCTGGGTTGGGCAGAAAAAATTACAGGCAAAGGCAATTTCAAGTCATTACATGAATTTCGTTAAAGGATGTAAATGATTAGCTTGTCTATAAACCTACATTTCCCCCTTCTCTCTTTTCCAGATTTTTGCCCTCTCTTCTCCCCAAGACCCAAAGTGTGTCCTGCCAGTGTTGCCTTGGTGCACTTCCATGCCAACAAGTCTCTGAGCTGCTGCTTGGGCAGTCAGAGCCCAACTTCTCGCCAGCTTTGAGCTGCTGTAGGTGCCTGGCTGATGGCCTGGGCGGGGAGAAGAGGCTCACGTTGGGCTAGTTTTGGGGTGCTGCACACAGCATGTGTATCTCAGGGGGATTTGAGGGACACGGAGAGAGGGCAGGGGCAGGCAGTGTGCATGGGTTGGCGGTGTTTCCTGCATCCCCAGGAAGAGGAGCTGGAGCAAGAGGGCAGAGGCAAGCTGCTAGGGGTCCCCTCGGCTGGGGTTTGCTGCTGGTGCCTGTGTGCCTCGCTGGTAGCACCATGCCATCTGCATGGTGAAATCTGCCCGTGCACCACAGATCTCTGCCAGAGCAGGGAAACGCAGCCTGGCCTGGTCTGCACTCGGGGATCACCCACTACCCTGTCTCTGGGCAACAGCATCTGAGCTGAGTGTTTTTATAGGGGTCCCTCCCTGGTTTTCCTCTCCTCAGCCATGAGCTCTTTTAGCTCAGATATTCCTGAAGTAGCCTTTGCCCACAGACCAGTGTGCAGTGAAGATGCACTCCATAATTTTCCCTAAGTCTATGAGCTTACTTTTGGTTTTGGCCATCACAATATCCTCTAGCAAAAAGTTTCAGGATTTAATTACAGGCTTTGTCAAATGTCATTTCCTTTTGTTTGCTCTACACCTGCTGCCAGGACAGACATCTCTTAAGGCAGCAGATGTTTCAGGAGGTGACAGAATCCCCCAAATGCTCTTAATGCTCTCTTTGCAATTACACTGGTGATGAGAGTTTTGAGAACTGATAGATCCAGCCCAGGATTTTCCCAGTGAGGACTGTGAAGGCTGCTGGAGCAGCAGCTGCTCTCTGTGCATGGAAAGCAGGTTCCTGGACACTGCACAGTGACATTTCCCATTCATTGCATGGGGACAGTGGCACCATCGGGAGCAGTTGCCATGGTAGTGTGATAACTAGCACATCCCCAAGGAGGAGGTCCCCTCTGCAGCATCCCAAGGTTTCCCTTTACCTCTCTTGAATGAAACTGCAATAGCTGGTGCTATTGCAACAAAAATCAAGCAAACTTACCCAAAAAGGGAGGCCCCTGTAGAACGTGAGTGAAGATTGTGCTTGAAGGAAAGCACAGGCAGCAAGGGGGTTGAGGAGCTGCCATCGATTTTGGGAAGTGAGAGCCAAGTCTTGCAGGACTGTGACAAGGCTGAGACGTTTGTGTGCTGCATGTGGCACAGCCGTGGCTGTCACACTGCCCTGTGCTCCCAGCCAAAGGGACTGGAAATCGGACCCACTAGCAGCAGGGCTCTAGCACTTGCTGGATGCTGTGTTTTTGATCATGGTGGATAGTTTATGAAAGATGGTGCTAAGCTCACTTTCTTTTTCTACTTTCCTTAGACCTACAAGTGCCCTTCAGGTTTGAATCTTGAAGCAATGCCTTAAGGAGGGTTTTTTTTTTGTAGACACCAATATGTTTTTTTGATTTTTATCTTGCTCCGTGTACCATCAAGGTTGAGAAATCAGTATTGCAAGCAGGGAGAGTCAAGACAGAGCTGTGGTTGCCTGGTTGTAGGACCAGCTGCTGGTGGAGCCGGTCTCCTTCCCTAGCCTGTCTCGTGCATGGCACTGAAATTCGTGCCAGGCCAGCTTGAATGTGCTGGTGTGCATAGGGTGGGAAAAGAAATAACGGCTGAAGCCAACTCAGTGATGCAAGGGCATTGTAGCAAGAAAAAAAACCCTGCATTTCCTGGGAGCTGAACTGTAACTGTTACATTTAGGGAAGTACTTAAAAGCAGGATCACAGTATTATTCTGTATTACTAGATGACCACTTTGATGTTGTAAGCTGGACCTTGCCAGTAACATTAGCACATGTTGTGCAGCTCTGGATACTGGCTTAATCTCAAAGAAAACTAATCCATTTCAAGAAGCAAAGTGTTGCTTTCATTGTATGCTCCGAATCATCATTTTTTTCTTTTCTCAGTGTGAGAATCTGAGCCTGCCACTGTGTAATTTCAGTGACTAAAATGGCTTTATATTGTCACTGTTGTCAGCAGTTCCAGTTTTCATCAAACAGTTTTTTGGTGTGGGAAATTTAGCATGCACATTGTCATGCTGGGTGCAAACTTCCATCTCAAAATATAGCTTAATGCAGCAAAAGCTCATTCCAGCTCTCCCCGAGGTTGACTCTGTACCACTCTAGACAGACTGATACTGGGAAAGTGAAGGACATGCTCTGCAAGAACCAGCCTGTAACTAGGAGGGAAACACCAAGAATCTATTTAGCAGGATCCTAGAGAGCTCACTCAGGAACTGGGGGAGTCTCTTTTCCTGGACCTCCGTTTCCACTCTGGCTTGGAGACAATCACTGACTGGTGATTCTTCATGGAGGGAGAAATCTCATCCTGTGCACAGAGGGGAATTTTGGGTGGTAGGGGAATCAGAGATCTGCCCATGCTTTGCTCCCTTCTCCTGCCACTGTGAGATTTCTGACCTGCAAATGGTAACTGCAGTGGAGCCTGAAGGTCTGTGTGTGCCTGAGCAGACCTCTCCTCATCTTGTTTATTAGTTTACTACTGAAGAAGGCAGCAAAAAAACAGCTGTAAGTGACTTTTCCCTGCCAGTTATGTTCTTGGCAGAGGTAACTTATGGCATTATCTTGATGTCCTCCAGACAAATGTCACAAATGTAGGATTGCTTTTGCTTAGCAGAAGAAGCCCTTCTGAGCTGGAGATTTGGGTCCTTATCAGGCCAGCAGGCATTATCCAACAGAAGGTTGGTGCCTGTGACCCAGAGAAGCAGCAATGCTGTGGTGAATGGACACCTATAAAAATGTTGGGAAGGCCCAGAGGTCTGATGGGTTCAGATCTCCAGTGATTTCAGGTGTGAGGGGGCCCTGATCCACCTAACACATTCACAGAAAGTGATGCTGCGGTGATTCTGTTTTACAAATGCCCCATTGGAGAGAAAATGCAGTATGAGAAGAATCCTGGTGAGAACTGGTCTTTAAATCATCTGGTCCAAAAATGAGTGAAATGGAGAACTTTAATTAATTAGACTTAGAAAACTTCCAGAAAACACTCAGAGTGCTTGCCAGCTATTTGGATGGATCCTAGCAGCCTCTCCCTCGGCTTGTAGCCTTCCTGAGGCATCTGCATGGTCCCAAGACTAGCAAGAAGGGTTGTTCTCTGCAGAGCTGAGGCCACCCATGTTTCCCAGCTCCATGCAGGGACACAGCAGTGCTCTCCTGCCTGGTGGGATGTGAGATTGGAAGGGTCCCAGTCTGGGAGAGATCCTGTAAGAGGATATCTTAGGCATCCTAAGAGCTTTACAAAAAACAGGTTCTTATTGGTGCAAGGTGGTAGCAAAGTCTGCCAGATGAGAATATTCTGTCATCAGCATGGTCAGGGCAAGTAGCCTGCTCCATTCCTGGATTCTGGTGGACACACAACTCATGTGGAGAAGGATATTTCTGTTCTCAGTTGTTTTCCTCCTTCCCTGATCCCCAGGCAAACCCAGGAGCAAGCTCACATGGAGCGGTGTCAGAGCAGTGCCTGCAAAAACAAGAACTTGACTTTTTGTTTCCACAAACTCTGTTCCTTTCTCTAGGCAAGCACCTCCAGACTGCGGTTAACGGAGTATTTCTAGGTGGGTGTATGCGAGAGAAAAGTTTGACCCAAAATTCTTAAGTTAGCCTCAAATGGGAATCCTGAAGGAGGAGGGGGACAAATGGAGATAACACTTCAGGTTTGTTTTGGAAAAATTTTCTTTTTCATAGAGGAAAGAATATTTTTTTTCAGCTTCTTAACTGAGTTTGTTGTCGCGGAGAATCGAGTCTTGTTTGGAGAAGGGCTTTCAGCAAGTGTGTGTGATTATATTGAGCTCAAAGGAGGTGACTCACTGGCATAAGGTGTTTCCAGGAAACAAATGAAGGCTAAGGTAATTATATGCTGTTTCTTTTACCATGGAATAAAAGAGTAACCCTTCTGCCTGAGGGTACTTTTAGAAAACTAGATAAACGTGAAGCCAGAAACATGTAAATCGATAAGCCTTGTCTTCAAGGTTTCCTTTGGATTTCTGTGCTGTAGTTTGTGGGGAAAAGGCTGGGCTCTGAGAATCAAATTACTTCCAGAGATTTGAAGCCTGTGCTAAACTAGCTAAAATGCTTCCTCTGTGCCTCTGCTGGAGAGGTTTCTAAATATCCGACTCCTTGCAGGAGGGAGCCACTTAAGCAGATGAATTAAGGGGACTGGAAATAGTCATTGTCATGCTGGGTGCAAACTTCCAGGATATTTTCTCTAATGGCCAGTACTGCACATGGACGTGCTGGGATGGAGAGAGCTGCTCTGTCATTAGGCTGATGTTTAGGAAAAGCTGAAGGAACTGGTCCAATTGCTAAGAATCACTTCTGTTTCTGGGAAGTCTTAAAACAAATAATAATTTGAAATCAACCACTCATCAAAGAAAGAACAATTCATATATGCAGATCTCTTTCCAGCATGGAAATCTTTTATATCAAACATGTGAATAGTCATTACAACTTGTACTTTCTTGCTAGGACTGAAATAAAACTAAAAATACTTGGCAACCTGCAACAAATCTTGTCCGTAGAGGAGACATAATTTTTAAAGCTCAGTATTTCTATTTTGGAACAATTATAGAACCTTGTACTATAGAGGACAATGTGATTGTTTTTCATATGGAAACACTGTTTAATTAAGATTTAAGCAGATAGTTAACAAGGAGCAGTATTGTAGGCTCCATCAAAGTAAAATCTAAAGGGCACAATAATATTTCCACTTCAGAGTGGTTTGTTTTGGTTTCTACCAATAAGTAAACTAATTTTATGTGTCAGAGGAAAGGATTTTCACAGAACAGCTAGTGCTTTACTGCTTGCACAGTAGAGCGTGGTTCACAAAACACAGGCTCCATTCGTAACCCCAACACAAATACAAACCTACCAGTTGAATAATTTACTCAGTGATAACCACAGAAAGTGGTGAAACAATAAAAATCTCTTTTCCATAACTGGGAAAAACATACACATGAGTTCAGGGGGAAGGCAAGGACCAGCCCCTCTGTCACTGCTGACAGTGTGCCAAAGCCAGCTGACAGGGAGAGGTTGCTCAGCAAAGCAAAGAAGGATGTTCACGAGATAAGGAAAATGAGAGCAGCAGTGTTCTTATCTCCCCTTACTCAGGGAAGCAAAGGAAACATGGTGATTTAACCCAAAAGCAGGATGGCAAGTCCTGTAAACAAAAGGGAGCAGCTCTCACCCAGACCCTGTGCTGTACTTTGCACTGACCTGCTTGATGAAAACCTGTAGGAAGAGGGAGGTGAGAGCAGCCTGGTTTTGTAGGCAGGGCTCGTTTGCTTTGCCTCTACCACACAGCTCAGCTGAAGAGGCACCATCACAAAACCCCCACCAAACTTTTTGCATTCAAAAAGATGAAAGCACCATATCTAAGTCAAATTGAAATGAAATTTCTGGAGCTTCTTAAGGCATAGCATTATTTTGATAAGAAAACTTGCCTATTGAAAGGGAGAGGCCACGTTGGGCCCACGGCTCACCTCCAGAAGGTGAGAACAGCCATACTGAGATAAGTGCCCTATTTCTGGGCATGGCTCAGCAGCAAGTCTGTTCTGCAACCCCAAAAGAAGATTTCCAGGAAGCAAAGGTCAAAGCAAATAAAACAGTGGTTTAGGAGCTGTCACTCTCTCTGATCAATGTGCTTTCTTCCATCACACTCTAAATGCTGATGTGCAGGTGAGAACAAACCAGAGTTCAAAAGTCACTCTGCTCCAACAAGGATGTATTGGGCAAATGTGCTGGGATTCATCTCGTCCAACTTCAGCTAAAATCTAATTTCCTTGATAGTATGCAGGAAGAAATCACCTCTTCTGGAGGTCTTTCAGCCCATGTGTTTATTCACATTGACTTCCAACAGAGACTGAACATCTTAGCTGATCCCAAAACGCTGGTGCTGCATCCTGGCCACTTCAGTGAGACTGGACCTTCCTCATGCAGACTGGTCTTCACAGAGAGGTAATCTGGGATCCTGGATGCCATGTTAGAATACTGGTGATAGCATCCCAGCACCTGCACAAAGCTTGTGCAGGCTCCTGGGATATTTATGGGGATCCCAGCAATGATTCCCTGCTTATCCTGAAGTTCCTACTGGCTCTAGTTACACCACTCTTGCTGTGTTGCTAGCATGAATATTTATGAATTTGAAATATATAGGAAAAAAAGAAGTGATATCTTATGGGA
Organism: Todiramphus chloris collaris; assembly: GCA_025345505.1. NCBI lineage: Eukaryota > Metazoa > Chordata > Aves > Coraciiformes > Alcedinidae > Todiramphus > Todiramphus chloris. The sequence goes on along the minus strand of JANVCC010000049.1, from coordinate 7,404,346 downwards.
GAGAGGGTAGACGGGCAGTGTGTAATACGCACAGGCTCCAGATGTGTATCTACGTGCCCCAAAGACATCTTGGTCTAAAGATGCCCCATGGATAGGTGAGAACCCAGTGAATCAATAGCAGAGCTGGGAACACAAGGTAGGTCTACAGCTTTTCAGGGTGTTACTCTGAAATATAATAGAGGCAAACCTCACTCGAGACATCCCATTGATAATCAGCACATTGCAAAGGACAGAAAGGTTTTCCCTGTGCAAGACCTAACTGTCACTAAACTTGACAAACATCAGAGCTGCTGGAAACAAATTCCCATCCTTGTCTGGGAATACAAACTCCTGTCTTAAAGTGCTAATTTCCCAAAACGTATAGGTGACAGGCTTAGAAATTGCATTTAGAAAACCCTGCCAGATTTAAAAGGAAGTTCTTTCACTCCCAAAGGCCCAAGTACATAAGCCAATCCTAGCACCCCATAGCTTGATGTATTTAATAGTCTCACTGGTCAAGGTGATAACCAGACCATGTTGAATTTAATATGGGACCATGGAAGTCTGAAGGAGAATTAACAGTACCTAATCCCACCTCGGTCACTTGCTTAATTCTTCTTAGGGTAGCTGGCAATGTTATTTGTCTTCTTGTTTGTTCCAACAGTGTTGTCACCTCTTCCCCTCTCCTTCTTCACCCCTCACCTTCTCCTTGCCTGATCTTCCTTCAGCTGATTTTCAATTTTCATTCCTTGCAGAAGAAGTGACTCACTGGATTCTAGTTGAATCAGCATCTCCAAGGTGTTTAACAGTAGGAGTAACCTGAATATGGCATGAAAGTTAATAGCTGATGAAAGCATAATTTAACATAGTATTAAGAGGCCAGATTCTTAGTTGGTACAAATTGAGGAGAAAATAAAACTGCACCTATTTTCACCAGCTAAAGAGAGGCACAGTGTAGATCTCTTGGTAAAACTAGCTCGTGTAGTTATAATTTCACACTCTAACTTATCTGAAGACAGTGAATTAAACAACAAGACTAAGCATCTTCCAGAAATAGATGCATCAGTGGGAGTTGGAACAGGATTTTTAATGTAATTACTATCCTGCCTGGGGTGTCAGCTCCATCAATAAAAGCAAAGCTCTTCCATTGTATTGAAACATATAAACCACAGCAGACTCCACATTCAGCACTAATTGGTTGAGCTAGACATTTTGCAGAAATACTAGAATTGTGAATGGTGTCCAGATGGAGGGGTGAAACCTGTAGGGCAATTCTGAGTAAGGACAGCATGGTTTGGCCTCTTGTCTTTCCTTAGGGAGCACCAAAGAAATGATCACTTTTGGTGTGGTGCCTCAGCCCTCTTCTGAAGGCAGCAGATGGCCAGGGTTGCTCAATCCCAGATTAATCAAAACTCCATTTGGAAGAGGCAGTGCATTTGAGGTGCAGTCCAGTGGTGGGATTGGGCTGACAGGAGACAACAGGATTACATGTGCTGTGAAAACCCACATGGGATCAATAGAAAACATCAAAGAAAATAGTTCTAGGAGTGGGGGGCTGCAAAATCAAGGGGAAGGACAACTTCCAGACATGATAGGCAGGAGTTGGGGCAGGAGCCCCAAGAGGTCTTAGGCTTTTTCCAGGACAAGAACATATCCTACAGCTTTTGAAGAGCAGTAACGTCAGAGTGTGGTGTTGTAATAGCAAGGACCTGGAGCTAGAGATGTTGTATGTTCTTAGACCGCAATGACAGAGTTGCACTCCAGGGAGTAACAAAGACCACAAGACACTGGGATTTAAGGAGGTGCACTTTTTACCATCACCTTTCTGTACCCTAGGGAAAACAGAGTCCCAGACAGACTGTGATGTGATGGGTGGTGAACACACCTCTGAGTCCTGATGTCAATGACATTGCTGATATTCCTGCCTAAATGAGGGCTGACGCTTTTGGCAGCAATACATGTGCCCTGGAAAAGTGGGGGAGGATGCTGGCGAAGACACCTAATGTCTTGTCATCCAGAGCATGTACGAGGCTCTTGTTACTGCAGATAGCAGCAGAATAGGAGTAAGTTATATTTGGGAATCCCTGGTTAAATGTGGTAGTTGGGATAGAATCTGAATTGTCAGGGTTGGAAGGGACCTTAATGATCACGTAGTTCCAACCCCCCTGGGCAGGGACACCTCTCACTAGAGCAGGTTGCTCAGAGCCCCATCCAGCCTGTTCTTAAAAACTTCCAAGGATGGGGCTTCCACCACCTCTCTGGGCAACCTGTTCCAGTGTCTCACCACCCTCATGGGGAAGAAATTCTTCCCAATGTCTAATCTGAATTGACCTATCTCTAGTTTTAATCCATTCCCTTCAGTCCTATCACTGCCCCACAGCCTAAAAAGTCCCTCCCCAGCTTTCTTGTAGCCCCCTTCAGATACTGGAAGGCCACAATAAGGTCTCCCCAGAGCCTTCTCTTTTCCAGACTGAACAACCCCAACTCTCTCAGTCTGTCCCCATAGGAGAGGTGCTCCAGCCCTCTGATCATCCTCGTGGCCCTTCTCTGGACACGCTTTAGCACATCCATATCCCTCCTGTAACAGGGACTCCAGAACTAGGCACAGTGCTCCAGGTGAGGTCTCACGAGAGCGGAGTAGAGGGGGAGAATCGCCTCCCTCGACCTGCTGGCCACACTTCTCTTGATGCAGCCCAGGATACGATTGGCTTTCTGAGCACACTGATGGCTCATGTTGAGTTTCTTATCCACCAGTACTCCCAAATCCTTTTCTTCAGGACTGCTCTCAAGCCAGTCACTGCCCAGCCTATATTGGTGCTTGGGATTGCTCCGACCCAGATGGAGGACCTTGCATTTGGACTTGTTGAACTTCATGAGGTTGGCATGGGCCCACCTGTCCAGCCTGTCAAGGTCCCTCTGGATGGCATCCCTTCCCTGCAGTGTGTCAGCTGCCCCACACAGCTTGGTGTCATCGGCAAACTTGCTGAGGGTGCACTCAGTGCCACTGTCCATGGCACTGACAAAGATGTTAAATGAGACTGGTCCCGGTACTGATCCTCAATGGATTCCACTTGTCACTGGTCTCCACTTGGATATCGACCCATTGACAACCACTCTTTGGGAGCAGCCATCAATCCAGTTCTTTATCCCCTCAATTGTCCATCTATCAAATCCATATATCACCAGCTTGGAGACCAGAATGTCATGTGGGACAGTGTCAGGCTTTGCTCAGGTCCAGGTAAATGACGTCGGTTGCTCTTTCCCCTTCTATTGATGTTGTGACCTTCTCATAGAATGCCACCAGGTTAGTCAGGCATGATTTGCCCTTGGTGAAGCCATGTTGGTCACAGCCAATCCCTTTGTCGTTATTCATCTGCCTCAGTAGTGCCTCTAGGAGGATCCACTCCATGATCTTACCAGGCATAGAAGTGAGACTGACTGGTCTATAGTTCCCAGGTTAGCTGGGTTAACTGGGTTATCCCAGGATACTGCAGGACTGGTTGCATTGTTTGGTCTGTCTTGCTACTGACCTTTGGAAGAAGTGTTACTTACCTGCAGAAAACCTGGGATTTTGGTGTTTCGGAGAATTATGCCTCCTTCAGTTACCAAAGAGAATCTGATTTAGTCCTCACTTTCTAAAAAAATTGGTTGTATACTTGTCTTATGTCACTGCATTGTGGAAGAAATGCTTTTTTCCCCTATCTGATTAATTCTGCAATGGCTTTTAAGGGCTGTGGGAAGAGAAGAGATGAACCAATGTTAAGGCAGAGTTTTATGGATCTGGGTTTTAGGATACTGCATGTGAGTGGGTGAGGTGCAGAGGAACGTGCTGCTGACCAGTTGGAGTCCCAGCAAGCAGATGTCCCTGCATGGGCATGAAGAAGTGTTACCAGAAACCTTGGAAATGGTGCTTGAGGGAGATTTTTTTTATAGCACATATAGGTGCCTTAGTGGTTTTAAATGAGGCAGACAGCCACATAAGCTTAGTTAATAAACTTCACTATAGGTATGCATGACTCATTGGTAGCTTGTTAATAACTTCTGCTCTTGATTTTAAAGCAAGCTCTTTAATTCTGCACATGATACTACTGGGTGAGGCTGGTTCACTGCTGCATATAGTGGATCTTGCTCAGGGTGCCACTCTGCATGTGTGGCAGCTTCTCAAGGGATAATGGGACTTCTAGCATCATTTTGACTTTTGAGCAGGAGAAATGGCTGCAATTAGGGACAACTTGTTCCTCTACCCACCCTGCAGAGAGAAGGATTGGAAACCCAAGGGCTAGTTTCAGCACAGGTTGTGCCTGTCAAGCAGTGTAAGACAAAGAGGGCTCTTGGGAGTGTTGGCTCACAGTGTTTGGTATTGCGTTCAGTGATGACCAGGGTTGGTGCAGTAATAAAAAATATTCCATAACTTTTCCTCTGGGCTGCCTATCTCATCGAAGGCTGTGTAAATCCTCTCCTCAGGTTTGCAGTAATGCTTTGGCTAACTTTCTACAGGTCATTTAAAGTGTGTGTTTAACAAGATTCTCTGTGCAATGTTTCCCTTGTTGTTTGAATGTCCTTTGGCATTCAACAAAAATCCAGACTGCTTATGCTAATCTTATTTTCCCAATCAAGCCACCTTAAAGTGCATTCATTCCTGTGTGGGGAGTCATGCTGTAATGATCTGACTTGTAGATCAGGCCCAGGTTCTGCAGGGTATTGTGCAAACATGAGATCATTTCTTTCTCAAACATCTTCAAAGGCACTGCCTCTCTCTTCCATGGTAACAAAAGAAATTAAATCATTTTTGACTACACCAAGTGGAAACCAAAGGTTCCAGTTGTATTTGAAAACAAAATTCAGAATGTTTTAGTCAAAGGAAAGCATGTATGAAAAATTGTCGTGTGAAATCTAAGATCCCAACTGGGTGAAAAAAGTAAAAGTCTCACACTTCAGTAGAAGCTACGGTGGGGAGTAGAGATGGCAGAAGTTGTAGCTGTAGTAACCTGTGGACAAGGAAAATGTGTATTGAAAAACAAGCCAGGGCAACTAATCATGCCTAAGTTATCATGGACATAACACTTGCATTTCTCTCTTGCCCCATGTCCCTCCTCCAGAGTTAACAGGAAATTTGCTGCTGTTGCTTTGGTGTAGTCCATCAGTTGACATCAGGTGACACTGAACAGGAGCTGTAATTTCAGTGTATTAATTGTTGTTATCGACATTTTGTTTCTGAACCGCAAGTGCACGTTGAAAGTGTAATTTAAATGATGGGATTGGAAGCTGGAGGCAACACAGCCAGCAGTGCTGAACTCGATCTAATTAACTTTGCTGTGAGACAGACTTATTAGCTCAGGCACTGTTTCCTAAACAGGGAAGATCTGGTTCATTTATGAAGGAAGGGGCTGCTAATAATATGGGGGTTGCCGATCACTTGTAGATCACATAGGAGACTGAAGAATTTTTAAGTCCAAGCTGGACCACTTTGGGTCCACTTGGCTGCCCTGCTGCCTGGAGGGCATGCAATGCCTGACCATACATCACCCATGCTGGATGACACTTCTGCTGGTCACTGCCCTTCACTGTGTGCAAACAACACCCATGCACATCTTCCCTGGTGCTTCCTCAGAGGTGTTGGTATGCTCTGAACTTCTTTTCTTGTCCAAATCATTTGGGCAGGACTGAGGATTTCTACCTTTCCTGTTATTGAAATTGGGAACAAAATCCCTGACTGTAAAATCAAGGTGCCAAGGAGCTGCTGCTCCTTCATTACTGATGGACACACACACTGGCTGCTCTCCGTGAACTGAGCTGCCACCAGCATGTCTCATGGCTTCAGGAAGTTGTTTCTGTGTAAGGGTAGAAATCTTGTGGTTAAATGTGTTCCCTTTTTCAGTGCTGGTATTTTGGTGATGTACAGATGGAGCAATATCGTCGGTGGAGACCTGCAAGCCAGGCAAGGGCCAGTAGCTGGCTCTGGCTCACAGAGGGTTGCTTGTGCTTCTGGTGAGAAAGGTCTGCATCATGGTCAGAGCCAGTGACTGTCACGTGGGAGAGAGGAATGAAAAACATTTGTCTTTGCTGTGACCTTAAATAGGAATATCACCACAAGTTCTCTTCTTTGATCCTGCTGAATTGTCAGCCTCTTTTCCCTTGGAAGACATGGTGAGTTTTTCTTTGCCTTACGTATGTAAGGGCATGTAATTTGCACTTGGAAAAATACTCTTTTTCTCCTTTCTCTATTGAATTGTTTTTCATAAGCACCATTTGCTCAGGCTAACAGCTGTGGTCCTCTCCTTCCTGCTGCCCTAACACCCATTGCCAGGGGACAGATTCCAGAATTTGCTGCTTCAGGAGCAACGACCCTTTGCATTTGTTTCAAGTCACATTGTTCTTTTTCTGTGATAAAGCCTTGGAACCTCAACCCATATTGTAACAGTCCCTTTTGGTTACTTTAATCCTAAATGCAGAAATTTCATTAAATCATTCATTCTCCTCCACTTTTCATTGTGATCACCAGCCACGTCAGTCACAGCAACTCTTCAAAGAGGGAGGCTGAACTGCACATCAGATATGACTTCATTCTTTGTATTTATAAGGCAAAGCATAAATTCTAACAGGTCCACTAGTTATATCTATTGATTTGGTACTTAATCATATGAACATAATGAATATTCAGTGCCTCTATGATATAAAAAGAACAATCAGAATAAGCTATTATAGGTGCTGGAATCTCATTTAAAATCTGATTAGGTCTAGAACAAAACTAGAGAAGTCCTGTCTGAGTATGAAGAAATGAATTTGTCTATATAATGGGTGAAATGTCTTCTTTTTTTAACCCATCTCTTGGCATGTGTTAAGAAACTAGCAATTTTTTTTTTTTAACTCCTACTTAGAAAACCATTACTCTGTCTAGCTCAGACAATGGCTGGTACCCTCATGCTTTAACTTACAGATTAAACTGCTCAGTCCATGCTGTGTTAACTGCTTTATACATAGCGTGGTTATGGGCACAGTCTTAGGGGTGGTCAATGCAACTCAAGTATCGATTGTTTTGTAGCTGTCCCACTGCATTGACTGGCCTAAAGCCTTAGGATTGCATTGCCCACAGTGCTAATGGACCAGCATCCCTACTGACCAGCACCTCTGATGTGCTCCAGGCTAGACCAGATGCTTGCAAGTAGTGAAAAGAGTCATTGCAGCAAATACTGTGTGCAGCAAGCTCTGTCTGCCTGCAGCACTGGGGTGTTCCTTTCCCCAGCAGCATTTGACCTCTCCCTGGGCAGCGGTGCCATGGAGAAATGGTGCATCATGAGCTAGATCTTGGGTGGATGCTCCCAAACTGAAGCATCACAAAGATCCTTGGTGGGCTCTGAGACCTCTCCTCACAGGCAGCTGCAGATGAGAAAGTAGCGTGGTGAGGGTGTCAGAAAAAAAGGAGCCACAGGGAAGCTGAGGTTATCGCTTGCTGTTAGAGTCAGTGCAGACCTCTTTCCTACAGCTTTTTTCACATGATTTATTGGCCAGCAGCAACAGGGTGACTTCAGGTACAGATGTACCACCTCAGGAAATCCAGCTGCCTTTAAAACCTGCACAGAGCGGGGCTCGACCAGTAGCTCTTTTATAGTAAAAAGAGTGGGAGATAGGAGAATCCTATCCCATACTTGAAATCCACTTAGGGTACTAAGATGTCATGCAAGAAATCCTGGGGAATAAAAATAGCATCTTGCAGGCTTGATTTTAAAATATATCTGTTCAGACTCCCAGATTAGGACAGAGCTCGCCTCATCGTTTATGAAAGGAGATGTATAGATGGATGTAGCTCTATCACTGTTATACACATGCCTGGGTGATTAGGTAAAAAATAGATCATAATTTGGTTCAGCATTTTTATTTTGCAGGAAAATGGAGTACCATGAGTATATGCTCATGCATATAGATCTTTGTGCAAGTGAATAAAACGGGTTTTCAGAACACGTATTGATTGCCTCAGGGGCAGATGAAGAACAAAACCAAGGAAAATAAACACCTCTCAGCTATCCGTGTTCTGCAAATAGGACATGGCTTTCTGACTGCAGGGTATATCTTTCTGTTAAAACTGTGCCAGCAAAGTGAATCTGTTGTTTAATGCCTGTTCTACTTTCCCCTGTGCCTTTTTCTTGGTGAACCAAAATGTCTGTAGGTGTGCGTTCAACCGACTATATAAGATTATTCACACTCTTGCTGTCTTTCACTTGTTTGCTTTCTTTGCATCATCGATGCAGGAGGGCAGTCAGAGACCAAGACAGGAAAGGCACTTGGGGTTTTATGCCATGTGTCTGTAGACCTCTCTCAGGAAATGTTTTCCCTGCTTTTCATTGCAAGAAAAAGAATTTAAGCTTTGAAATCTGATTTAGCTTGAAACTCTAGCTTCAGATGTCTGCAACTGGCCATACCTATTGCCGGTAATGGGGATTTTGCTTCATGAAGGGTTGCAGAAAACTGCTTAAGTTTAGCATTCCCAGGAGATTAATCAAGAGTTAAAAGCCTCTTTGGATGCCTTGGGGGTTTTGCAGTTAAATACAAACCTGACATCTTTGACTTAGCTTTCCTGCAGTGATGTAATCTGTCTGTCTGTCTGTCACAGGCTCTCTTCACTGTGCCACCCACGCAAGGCAGCAACAGGAGAGAGAGCAGGTCAGCATGCACTGAGAAACCCAGCCCTGTCCTCCCCAAACCAGGGGCAGGGGGAGAATTTGTGTGGTGCTGTCGTTGGTTAAAAACTACCCTGGGCACGCCATGGTTTCGCAGTGATGACACCATCTGAAAATACCTGTGGGGAGGGTGCTGGGAGCAAATAAACCCCCCTCTCCTTCTGTGCTGCCTCGCTGCAACCGACCCTATAGCTTTCCTAATTTTATTACCATATCAGATGAGTGCTCTGTGTTGCTTTTTTGGTTGGGTTGGTTTGGAGTTTTTTTCTTAATTAATAATAAGATTGAGAAAAATTTCAGTTACTTAAGGTGCTTTTATAAAAGTATTGTCACTGGCTTTACACAGGTTGTCTTCAATGAAGGCAGATTTGAGCTTGGTCGGCTGGGCAGAGTTGAGCTGGTGAACTATTTGCTCTGCTTTAACAGTTTGGCTGGGTCTAATCCATGCTTGACTCATCAAGCTGAGGCAGGCAGAAGATGTGAACGGAGGTCACCCTGTAGTGGGACACTGACCTCTGTGCCTGTATGGGAGCCTGTGGTTTGCTTGACGTCAGTGAACGTGGCTTTGACTGGATTCAGACTTTCCTGATCTGGGAGGTGGGCAATGTGGACTGTGCTGGTCCTCCAGACCCTTGAAGTCTGAGCAAGAAAGCCTCATAAAAGCCTCATGCAAACCTATTCCCTGACTACAGTTAACTTTGGATCTTCCACAAATGGCAGTAAGAGTGCAACACTCACCTACACACTGCTGCAGGGCCCTGCAAAGCAAGGCAGAGCCTGGCAGAGGAGGGTTGAAAGGCTGCAAGAGTTTTCAGGGGAAGCTTTGCCACCCTGCATGTGGTGGGATGATTAGATGACTGTACTCAATGTGCTGAATTTACACTGCTGTCTTTAATCATCCTTTATTCAGTGACTACACCCAGGTTTTTCTCATCCTGTGTTATTTCCAGACCATAATGCAAAATCTCATGTTCTTCAGGTGACAGTTTCCACCTCACTTGTGAAAGGTCAGATTGTGCAACTTTACTCTTGAATGAAGTCCATGAATGGGACCATGGTTTAGCAAACCTGGAGGTCAGAGTTTGCCCAAGAAGCTAGCTAAGAACTGCTAAATACACACCATGCTAAATGGTAATTTCCTGAAAATACAGCTCTGGGTTCAGAAATGACATTTCATTCATGAATTCATTTTGTTGTTGCTGAACATTTGTAGCTAGAATGATCTTTATGCTTTGGAATCCTATTCCTATCCCACCTTTGATGGGTTTTGACGGCGCAGAAGCCAAGGCAGCTGTTCTAGGGAAAGTGCCATTTACAATGATGTACTTGGACTGTAAAAGGCTCAGCCTGAAGCAGTGTTGCAGTGAATTCAGAGCTGCCAACTGCGAGTAATCCCACCCCAACCGACTGGCTAAAATATCTTTATTTCCAATGTAAGGAATTCTATTTACAAGTACATTGCTTCACATGTAAATAGAGAATTAAAAGGAATCAAGAAGTCATTCTGTTATTCTGTCCAGATATTATATTCGCATAGGGACTAAGCAGTAAGGATCTGCTCCTTGCTAGGCTTTCTGAATGCTGTATTAACATTGTGAATTGTAAATATTAATATTTACAAGTATAACCCAAGTTGTGCACATCTTCCCACATGTAGTAGCTGTCTGGTTTCACCATTTTAGCCCTGCAAATTCAAGTTATTGAGACTTAGTTTAACCTCCATACTATAGCCAGTCAAGAGAAGTCCCAGGATCAATCTTTGCAAAGCATAGGACTGCCCAGTGTGGCAGTCACCTCATGAACCTACCATGAGGCCATCAGCTATAGGCCCGAGTCCTACTTGATGTTGGGACAGCTGCACAAGGTGTTTCAGGAAAGAAAGTTTTCATTGCTAGTGAAGAGGTTTAACTGGCATGAGATTAATTCCTGAATTAGTGTGTATTCTTCATGGTTTGAGGAGGATGAGGAAGGTCATTTGGTATAATGATGGTTTTGTTGCTTTTCTTCTCCTTGCTCTAATGTATTAAACTCTACAGAAGTGGGCAGTTGTTGGATATGTCCCCAGACTTTGCAGGCTGCTGTGTATGGATCCTAATTTTTGCCTGATATATATTGCCTTCCACAACTATATTGTTCCCAGGATTTGATTTTGATCCTGTTCCATCACATCTAAGATGAATGGGTTTAATCAGAATCTCTTAAACCCACTTCATTCAATGGTAACCCTTTATAAGATGCTAAGAAACATACTGCAATCTTCTCCTGAAAAGACAGGAGGCTAAATGAAGGGGGGAATTTTAGCTACTAACTAGATTCTAACTAAGAAGCTCTGAGGTTTTATAAGATTTTTCCAGTGATAGCCTCATTTGGCCTCTATAAATGGAAGCTAGGCAAGAAAATACAATCTATCTGTCTGCTCTGAAACGTACCTATTGATTTCAGCAGTCGTACTGTAATTGCTCTCACAAATCAGCTAATTGAGATCCTTAATGAAAGGTGACTTAAGCAGCAGTAAATTTTGCAGCTGCCCCCCCAGTGGACAGCAGCTGACCAAATCTGGTATTCCTTGTTAACCACATACAAATCTTTAAACTCATTCAACCAAGTGACTGGAATTAATGAAGTTTATCACAGCTCTTGACACTCTCATTCATCTCTTGTGAGTGGGTTTTGTAAGGCTGAGCTGGTGCTGGTGTCATTGTTCTCTGCCACAGAAGTGCTTTTCATCAACCCCAGACAACGGCTCCTCCGTAGAAAGGGCAGACATCGAACACTGGATGTGAAGATGCAATCATGCCAGTGCTCTGCAGTCATATGGGAGCATCAGGTCTCATGCCTAAGGCATGGATGGGTCATCCTTACAGCTGATACAGTTCTCAACTCGTGAGATCCTTGGCACCAAGGTATGCACAGGATTGGCCTTGGGGAGGCTAGGGTGTCAGGTCTGGAGACAGAACCATACCTGAAAAATGTTCCTTCCAAGTCAAGGCAGTAGTGCCTGAGGTTTGTGGCTCCTCAATGCAGCTCTGCACCTGGAGCATGTTCTTGCCTCAGGGACCAGGGAGCATCTCCCTGTTACATTAGCGTCTGCTCCTCGGGCTGGGAGGAGGGAAGCATCCGAAGCCAGGGCATGAAACGCGGGCACTGAGGGGGAAGGTATGGAGAAGGGCACCATGAGAGCTTCTTGTTCAAAGCCTGAGATGAGGCAGCTCTGTTTTGCAGCCATTTCAGAAAGGGTTTAGCATCTCTTTGTTCTCCAGTTTGCATGTGTGGTTTTCTGCCTTTGTTTTGCAGCTCTTGCTGGTAGGAGAGGATTCTCTGAAGTTCTTCTGAAGGTTCAGAAAAATTAGCATACTTTCTCCTCTGAACTTTCAAAATCCAACTAAAGGCTTTTAGGTGATTATCAAGTCTCTTCTCTCTAATGACTTTCCAGTTTCTTGATGTTGAGCAAAAATCAGTGGATAAGTCTCCCTATTAGATAAAATTATTTAATATATATTGAGCTTGGGAAATTATTCAGTTAATTTTGTCTTTAGCCTTCCATTTCCTGTTAGACGTTTGAAGCGTAAGCCTGCAATGCTCTCTTAATTATTGCATCCTGCTGATTTATTTTCACACTTTTTTAAAGATAAGCACGTGCTTAAATGGGATCCTTTGAAAGAGGGAAATAAAAAGTCTCACAATGTGTGATTGTAGTTTGAGTGCACAAATATCACTAAGCTGAACCCTGATTTTTGATTGGAAAGTCACCACTGATTTAACAATATTTTTTTCAATTCTTTTTTTCAGAGATGGCAATGGGCCAAGGGGGAGGGCATTTGCTTTAACAGGAAGAAGAGTGTTTCTCTTGATTAGATTTTGCTACTGCCTCTGCACATCATGCTTCCAGTGATGAGTTCTTGTTAAAGTGGGGCTACACTCCTAAGAATGATCATATCCCATACCTAACTGCTTTAGGTATTTTTTTTAACACTTAACAACTGTTTGGCTGATTATAAAGGAAGTATTAATAAGTGAGCACATGCAAGAGAAGGAGACCTTGCTGTGGGTTTATGAAGCTGCAAACCTCTTGCAGCCCTGCCTACTAAGAGACTCCCATCATGGAGTAGCAGCTGGGATCGTGCTGTGCGTGGCAGAGCTTTTGCTGCCATATCTTGTCTTCCTAGTGGATGAGGAGAAATCTTTCCTGTGGGTTTTTCAAGGTCCCCAAAACAATTTTAAGACATTTTTGTTTTGGGGTTGCCTCCACTGTACTTATCCTTGTTTTCATGGTATAGTGTCACTGGGGAAACCACCCACCTGTGCACTGGATTTTGTCACAGGGCTGTTAAGAGAGATGAGGATTTTGTCCTATCAAATTGCAGTCCAGTAGCTTTTTTTTCTTCTTCCCCTAAACAGTACTTACATACAATTTAATGATTTAATTCCTTTGGATCATAGACCAATACATCTGTTCTTGGATTTTATTCTACTCTGAACAAAGCATATAATTTTTTCTTTTTTTTTTTTTTTTTTTTTTTTTCTTTTTTTTTTTTTTTTTT
>JANVCC010000049.1:7255024-7391051 GCA_025345505.1 Todiramphus chloris collaris | reverse complement strand
TTTTTTTTTTTTTTTTATCCTGAGAAGAACACATTACTACATGTTCATATTCTCAAACAAGCAACAAAAATATTCAGTTAGCTCAGCTGAGAAAGTAGGTCTGGGTCTCACTGCTGGATTTCCTTTCCTTGTCTATCCCTGATGCCTCTTGTTCCCTCTTTGTGAGTGCCAACTTCACAGAGTAGCCTGACAGCAGGGATGTGCTGAGTTCCTCTATTTTGATATTTCTGTTGTGATATTAGAATGGAGTTGGCAGAAAAATCCATCCCTATACCTCCAGAGACTCATTAAAACCGGGTAACTCTGAAGTACAGCAAAATGATTTCTGTTTGGACTACATTGCCAATTTAACAGATGTGTGAAAGGTAATATGATTAAGTAGTTTCTTGTAAGGAAATCCCTCAAACTAGGCACTTCCTAAAAACTTCCAATAAGTGTTTGCTTATTAGATCAATTTTGTAGACATAACTTCCCATAACCATGTACTGCATGCATGATATTTTTTAGCATCACGCAGTTCCTTACACAACTTATTATAACTGCAACAGTTTGTGTATTTGTTTAAAACAGAGGATTGGGAGTAACATCACTGCACCATTGCAGGACACTACTGGTTGAACAATGCAGCTGCTTCCATTAGATCTATCTGGCCTGGATCAGCTTTGCCTCCTCCAATTCTCCTTCTCCTGGAGCTCGCACAGACCTCAGCCTCTCATTTCCCTCAATCAGAGATGCTCCAGCCCCAGGTTCAGGAGAGCAGCAAGCACATGGGGCACAACACTGTCACTGCATTATCTACTGAGCATATACAGTTTTGGGGGCAGTGGATTTAGGAACTGCACATAAACAAGCCACTTCTTGGCTGGGGTTTGTCCGCAGCTAGATACTCCAGTTGAATTCAGACCCCACTGAAATAGTTCAGATTTTGAGTTCTTTCTCCCCTCTATCTCTAATTATAAGTGTTTTACTGTCAGGTGACAGAGAGGAATGAAGAGCTGTTCTGAATCCCCAGGCAAACCTGCTTCAATCTGCACTGGACAATTTTAGCTCAAATCATAAAGGAATATCTACTATGGTTTTATTTTAATCCTTCTTTGTGGAGGTGGCAGACTGAAACTGCGTGAGCCCTGACACCGGAAAGGAAATAATACCCCTCTTGCAGGCTCAGTCAAATGGAGATGTCACGCAAGAGGTCAAGACAATCCCACTAACACATTCAGAGCCGAGATCTCCCCTCTGGCAAATTCACAGCTGCCAGCTGGGGTGCCCAAATGAGTTGCCAAAAGGGCAGATGCTGCAGATCACCATCTGGGTGGCTGGACCCCCGGAGCCGTTCCAGCTGCGCCAACGGGGACCCTGCCAAAGCACCACAGAATGTTTCTGCAGCACAGGCAGGTTTTCCTAATTCTCTCTTACGCAGAAAAAAATCAAACAGGAAAATATTTAATTTGACAGGGCAAACAAATGTTACTTGACTGGAGAAATGATACTTTAAGCATCTGATAGCCATCTGCCTGTTCCTCGCCGTGATTGTGGGGAGTTATAATTGGACACGTGGTTTTGACACCTACAGAGACTGGCTGGCATTGCCACGAGGCAATTTTATGTGGGACAGAGCATTTATGAGTGTGAATTTTCACTTGGCTGCCATCCCAACAGCCTTGTTAAGGATCGTTGAGTGACCGTGGATAGAAATGGTTAATAAAGATTCTGCTTCGGTTAAACCTAAATGTATACATTGCACACAGTTTGGATTTAGAATTAATGAAGATTCTTCCTGGATTAACCCAAAATGCACTATTTTGGATAAAAAAGTGTTTTGTATTTATACATATTGGTGTTCACAGTTAAAATCTGACTGCTCATAGGGCCAGGTAACAAACCTTTGGGTGTCAGTGAGGGTTTTTTCACCCACTTCATTTGATCACACACCATCCTGGAAAACCCAGGCAGGAGTGATGCTGCCTGATGTGCCTGATGCAGGCAAACCCATCAACATCAGCATCTCAGTGTGCTGGTTACTGTGCTCTACAGCCCACTGCTGCTCAGGCCACCTCTGAAATTTTAGTTCTTTTCTCAGTAAAGGGCAAAAATGTTTTCACTGATTTTTTGTTTGTTTGGTTGGTTTTGGTTTTTTTTTAATCATTTCAAAATATCAATTTTTAGCTCAAAATTGTTGCCAAATTCTATTTTGGTGCTCTAGGCTGTTTTTTGGTTTTTTTTTAAACTGGAAATCACTAAATTCAGGAATCTGAATTATGTGGAGACAATACTGATACTCTCCTTCTACAGTGTACCCACAGAACATCTACATGTGGTGTTTATCCTCTTGGTGTGTAGTGCCAGTGACAGCAACCAGTCCTGCTAAAAGCTGCCTCTTTTACAGGGAGCTCTGCAAAACACTGGCGTGAGCAAGAGCATGTAATGGATCTGTCATGGGAGTGTGTGGGTGGAGGGTGAGGAAGGATGAGGGGTGAGCAGAAGTCTGTTCTGCATGTTAATGGCTATAATGAACAGAACTGCCTGAAAATCATGCTCCAGAGTCCTGGAGGGGCTGATGGGCACCTGGGGACCACCCACAGCATGCAGCGCATCCTGGCACATCCTTCTGCTTGTGTGAAGGGTGGTTGGGAGCAGCTGGAGCAAGTAAAGGGGATGCTATAGTGGGAGGAGAGGAGGCAGTGCCCTATCCTTGTATCAACTGCACAGGGGAGAGGAAGAACCCATGGAACAGTCCAGACCTTTCAGGTGGGTTTTCTGCTGCAGTGACTCTGGACATCAGGAAATATCTCTTCACTGAAACGGTTGTCAAGCCCTGGAACAGGCTGCTGATGGAAGTGGTTGAGTCACCATCCCTAGAGGTATTTAAAAAGACATGTAGATGTGGCCCTTAGTGGCATGGTTTAGTGATGGACTTGGCAGTGCTGGGTTAACAGTTGGACTCAATGATCTTAAAGTTCTTTTATAACCTTGTTCTATGATTCTATGATACAGGTCTTTGCAGCCCTTTTCCCCAATGCACAAGTGGAGTTCATACCTTTTAAGCTTGGAACAGAGGCTGCCTAGAGAACCCCTGGTTTTAACAGATGCTAGTGGCCAGGGGCTTTGCCATAGATCTGAATTTTCCATGGGCAGTTTCCTCCCACATCCCCCAGAAGTCACACAGGCCAGTGCAAGGAGCTGGCTGGCTGCAAGTGGTCCTTCATGGGGGTAAGTGTTCCATGGCAAGGCACTGGCATGTCTGCAGTGTGTGCAAGTTGTCCACTTCGATTCTGGGTGTGCCTACTTCAGCTGGAAATACAAGTGGGGATGTAGCTCTGGCATATGTAACAGGTTTGGACGAAACAAGCTTTTAATATGGTGTGCCTGGCTGATCTTCTTTTAATATTGAAGGGAGCTGCTTTAACAATGCATGATGGAACAGTCATTTCCCATCGGGTATTACTCACATATTTGAAAGGTGACCACTCTCTCTGACAGTCTACATTGAGTGGTTCATGCCCAGGCAGAGGAGGGTCAGTACAGCCTTCTTTTAATTGCTGGACAAAAGCTATGCCAGCACAAAGATACTCTTTGGCACCACAGAGTGCTGCCAGGGCCAAGACCCAATTTCTTTATTTATTGATACATTAATTCTTGAAAGCAGAAGAAGGCATGGCCCTGACAAGAACTGCCCTGAACTCCTCTGGTCCTCTACCAGCAGTGATATGAGGCAGGAGCACAGCTCTGTCCCTGCCCTGTAGGTGGACGTTAGAGAGGCCACGCTTTGTCTCTGGCAACTAAGGGTGGTGTAGGGTCAACAAGACTGCTGCTGCCAGACTCAAGTTGCAAGGTTCGGTTTTCTTTGGTGCTTTTAATGGAGATTAGAGGGTTCAGGAATGGTTTAGATGCATTTAATTCTAAACTCTCAAGAGGAAACTCATCAGTGACTCTCAGGTTTAGGATATCGACTAATCCTAAATCCCAAGCCTGCTATCGATTCCCTCCTTTGCTGTGTTTCCCTGCTCTGTCCCAGGCACTATGTAGCTAAGGGATGGTACTGCCCTAATTATGTACAAAAATATGAAAGCAAACAAAAGTACGATTCTGAAGGAGGATAATGGGTTTTCTTTCCTTTGTTAAGGGAATGATGGCTTTTGTCCATGCATTTCAAGGCACACTGTTGTTCATGAGCAATTTGAGAGAGAAATATTTGATACTGCAGGGGGGTTGATAATGACTTAATCAAAGGCAAAATACCCCTTTGCTCCAGTTCAATGTTCATATAGTTTAGTTCTTATTAGCATTGATTTTCTCCAAGCCTTTAGCGTCTTATTTATGAAAGGCAGCATAATGAATTTTAGCAATAAACACAACTGTTGGAACAACAAAATCGACCATTCTTCCATTTGCTGATGTGTTGGTTTAACCTGCTACTGCATTTCCAGAATTGCAAAAAAACCCTTTGCTGGCTCACATTTCCTCTAGTCACGTGGCAATCATAGTGACCCCATCTCCATTCATGTGTAGGACAAGAAGAGTCAGAAATCACCTGATATGTTGAGTATCCATGTCTATATGAGCAGACACAAATCCCACTCCAGTCAGTTCACCAGCTGCTGAGCAAAGAATCCCTTTGGTGCCTCCACTCCTACCAATACCTGCCTTGAAGAGCCTAGGGATCCCCAGTGTATGCCTGACCTTGTGATTGTGGTTCATGCAAGAAGCAGTGATCCTATGCCATACTGTTGGATTGTTTTGGGTTTTGTTTAAACCAGATGAAGGACATGCTGAGTTTCTAGTCTGATGATGTTTTTATTTAAGTCAGTTGGGAGTCTCTGACATTCTCAATTACAGCTTGTTTGCACTCACTCTTTGGAATTGAAATGCAGTTTGCAGCCAGTGCTCCTAAGGTCTGCTCTGGGACAAGCTAAAATCTCACTCTCAAAGGTATGAAAG
This sequence comes from Todiramphus chloris collaris, assembly GCA_025345505.1. Lineage (NCBI taxonomy): Eukaryota > Metazoa > Chordata > Aves > Coraciiformes > Alcedinidae > Todiramphus > Todiramphus chloris. The sequence goes on along the minus strand of JANVCC010000049.1, from coordinate 7,386,113 downwards.
TGCGTGGCATTTGCAATGCTAACAGAGGAGGATCTGAAAAAAATGCCTAAACTTTCTTTAGACCTTTCAAGCAATAACTTGGTCATCAGTCCTTTCCACAGTTCTTCACTGATGTTCTAATTACAAACCAATACCAGCGTAAGCTGTCTAAAAATAAACTTCACATTTTCATTTAATCAGTTGGACTGTCTGCTTCATTGCCATGAAAATTACACAGAAGAAAATATTCACTTAAAGGGGTGTCCTAAGTACAAACTCTCAGACGTCCCAGATAAGTAATAAATCCATACCAATATGTGTTATTCTCTAAAAAGGCAGTGGGAGAGCGAGTTCAGGGTGGGGGGAGCCAAATGCCTGTGGTTATTTCCTGAGATCCAAAGCTCAGCACCCTGCCTCACTGGAGATGCAGCCCATCCATGTCCTGGCCTTTAAGTATAGGATCTCGCTTGTTCTTGTGCAGACTTCCCTTGACAAAGCTCACATAAAACAAATAAATGACTGTGGAATGCAATTTTTGTATTCAGCCTCCAATCAGAGCCTGCCCCAGGGATAGTGCTCAAGCAGCAAACTCTCCTGGTTGTGTGTTTTGAAGAAGAATGTTGTAATTTCTTTCTCTATGAGGAGATTGTGGCACGTAAATAATAATGCAGATAAATGTCTCTGAAAATGCTGCACTGGGTGCTGGGCATTGTGATGGCTTTGCCATTGCACTGCAATATTCTGCTGATCAGTAGCAGTTTCCTCAACAAAACATTATGCCCCTCAAGCATCTAAAAAGAAACAAAACCAGGGATGGTGATGGTTTTTATGTTGACATACATATTTTATAAGATTCTGGGGTCTTTGAGGTTGTATGTTAGGGAGCAGGGATTTGCAATACTGCAAAAACAGTCTTTCTACTCCCCACAGAAGTGTATGAAATGTTCAAACAACACAAATAAAACACCTTTCTCAGGGATATTAGATGGGGAGAACTTGCGGATGGGGATACAGGGGAGAGACCCGGGTCAATGGAAGTGTCTGAAAAGCTTATTGGCCTCAGCAAATGCCAGGATTGATATCTGAAGGGTTTGCAAGGATAGTTTTTGGCTGCACTACATGAATGTAAACTGGGAAGCGACTTCTTCTACTGATGAATAGTGGAGTTCCAGGACATAATTCACAAGGCGGAAAAAAAAAGGAGCTATAGTTGAGAAGTAAACTATTCCCTGAATGTTTTGCTTAGCTGAAAGACATTGCTGGCAAAAGTGGAAAACCTCAGGTAATTTTTATTTCAGATTTATGATGAATTATTACCCCAGTAATCAAAAAAAAGACCATCAAAGATCAATATAGACCATATAAGTCATTAATGACCGAGACTGTCTATCTTTATTTAATTCATGTCCAGTCCAGCTCCCCAAAATTTGGCCGTTGGTGACTCTATCTTGGCAAGATGCTGTTAGCAAAGCACCAAGCCTTGCCTGCCGTTGGCCCTGAGGAGATGTTTGCCAGAGGACAGTGTTGCTGCAAGAGCCTGTTAGCCCAGGCAGCACATTGGGAGGGAGGGGAACCATGCCACCATGCCACGATGCCACGTGCCCTGAGCCAAGCCACGTGAAGCCAACTCTGGTGTTCCTCAGAAGCAGAAGCTCTGCATGGATGAAAGCCTTGCAACACATTTTGTGTGAAGCACAGAGCTTCAGGTAATGCTACCCTTGAGTGTCCAGAGATTGTGGCAGTGGCTAAAAATGATGCCTTTACCTTTTTTTTTTTTTTTTGTGAGAAGAAACACCAGCTGTTCTGCTTCATATTCTACTTTCTAAGCCTTTAAAAATGACCAGCCTAATATAATTAATAATTTTTGTTTGTTTGTTTGTTTTGTTTTGTTTTGTCCTGCAAAACTTTATTGACAATAAGCCTTTTCACATAAAAGAAAGATAAAAGCAGACTTTTCGGGGGGGGGGGGGGGGGGGCGGGACGGGACATATCCCAGTATCAAGGTCTGTTGCATAAATTGACAAATCATCCTGAGATGTGCATTAAAAAGCACAGTGTTAACTACCCTAAAGATCTAATACTGTTAACACTGTTGCTTATGTGTTGCTCAATTAATCAACAACCGTAATCAAGCCTTCAGAGTGGAGGTTTGCATGAAGCTCTCGGAGGAAAGCTCTGCAGCATCCTCCTGCAGCATGGATGCATCCTGCTCCACCTCCCAGGGCAGGCTGGCTGCTGGAGGATGAGCAGGTCCACCCATTATTTCTAATTTCATGCACTCAATGATCTCAGCTCCTTTCACCTATTTGGAGGCAGCAGGATGCTCCTTTCTCTACGTGCTGAGGTCGTCCAGCTTTTTTTTTTTTCTGGTCTTTTCACTCCTGCTCCACCTGACGCGGGGCTGCTGAAGCCCAGCCCGGAGGGAGCATCATCTGCACCACGTGCAGAGAAAACCCTCTTCTCCTTGTGCTCACCAGTCCCCGAATCATTTTCCTCCCACTTGTTTTTCCTCAGAGGCAGCAGGGCGAGGCGGGGGAGCTTTCCCCGCGGTTTGAAAGCGCTGGTGCGATTCCTGCCATCCGGCTGGAGCGGATGTGAGGGGAATGAGAATCACCAAGCTCAGTCCTCACGCAGCGCTTTGTAAATGAATCGCTTTGATCTCAGGCGGATTTCCCCGTGCTATTTTTAGATATGGTGAGGATAACCGAGGGATGTCGATTCTAACGCAGACAGAGAGGAGTTTCGGAGGCAGTTTTCCTCCTGGGGCAGGAGAGAAGAGCAGAAGGAAGAAAACAAGGCAATCTCCATTAGCGTTTCGAAGTCTTCTGGAACAGAGATAGGTTGCTAAGCCCTCGAGGCTAGAGGGGGATGTTCCTCAAATACAAAATTCACTACATATCTGATAATTCTCCTTACATTCCTCTTTGCTGCCTTTTGTGCCTCTGCTACAGTATCTGTGATTAAATTCAGCTTTGTAGTGGGTAAACATAGATAGAAGGGCTTGCTAGATACCCTTCAATTAAAAAACAGTTGCAATGTCTCTCACTTCCCCTACTTAAAGGACATATTGTGAGGGTCTCAGATTGCTCAGTTTTGATCATGCCAATTCCTGCTTTACATTTCACCTTCAAGAATAATAAAAATCTTAAGCAAAGCAACAAGCAGGCAAGCAAATCAAGACTGTCTTCCATGGTGCCAGGAGCGTGTGTGTGTGTGTGTAGGTTTGCATGCAGGCTGCTGAGAAGACAAGAGTGAGAACCTGTTTACAGGGATAAAGCTCTTCTGAAGGGGTATTTTCTTCTTCTCCCATCTCCCGTTGCTGGGGAAACCGCCATCCGCGGCACTGGAGCAGCTGACTCACCCAGCCCGGGCCTCTGCCGCACACATCGTGCCTTCAGCACAGGAACAAAGGAAATACAGACTTCAGCACTTCAACATGAAACACGTAAAACCTCCTTTCCCTGTGTCTTCGGGACATGGCTGGTGACAGCCGGCTGTAAGTGTTCAACCAGGGGCTGCAGAAAAGATGTGGGAAAGGCTTTTGTTTGGTGCCCCAGGGAAGGAGGAGGGGGTGGTACCCGGAGCGATGCGTGTCCCAAGCCCTGCAGCAGCCGGCAGACCTGCGGGAGGGTGAATCCATAGGGAATCCCGTAGCTACGAAAGCTGCTGAAGATGATGGAGAAACCCCCTATTGATTCCCACTGGATTTCATACTTTTCCGTAGAGCTGTCTTCCCCTGCTCCCTTGTCCCCTGTGTTTGCATCTTTTGGAGTGGAGCTCAGCTCTGCCCAGCTGTGAGCTCTGAGGCTTGTAATGGGTGTTTGTTTGTATTTAATTGTGGTGCCCATGGTGCCTGTGGTTAGAGGATAGCTTTCCACGGCCAAATGCACTGGTGCAATGAACTTGGTGATTTGTTGGCATAAATCAAGATGCTAATATACTTAGGTTTATAAAACTCAAAGCATGAGGTCAGCCAATTAAGCTTAAAAGCCAGAAGCCTAAAAATAAAAAAAATTGGGACCTACTTTGGTTTTGTGGTGCATTTATTACTGTTTTATTCGGCTTTTCGCTGTCTGAAGAGTTAGAATTTTAGTTGCTACTTTGGTGCTTTTGGTTTTCCTGTTTTCTTTTTATCCAGTGCCATAAATCTAGGGAGAGGGGGATCCAGGAAGTGTGATGAGACTGCAGGAGAGCAGTGAACACAGCAGGACTGGCAGCAGCCAGAAATCAAGCTTAGCAGGTTGTCATTAGGCTGGTGTGTTTGTCTCCTGGCCTTGACAAGCTCTGGGAAACTGAGCAATCTCTGGAAATTTCCCCTGCTCAGGCTTCTGGGCAGCTTGTGATGCACATATGTTTCTAACATCTGTATCTGGGATCAGAGCCCTGATGTTACAGTTGCCGAGTTCTGAGATGGACACTACTAGCTCCAGATTTCCAGTTCTTTAAACACAACTTTTCCCTCCCGTATCCTTTCTTTTCCCTTTACAATGCAGGGGTGCAAACCAGTTCTTCAGGTTGAGGTAACCCAACAGCTGAAGCAAAAAGGTTCAAAGTTGGAAAAAAGAGTGCCAAACACAGTGTCTCTTTAGTTACACAAATGTGGGTGGCCAGACAGATTGGTTAAACATCCTTGCCACCCCCACCCCATGCACCATACCTGAGTGATCTTTATCAAAGCCTCTTTGGCACCTGGGATGCCCCTTCCTTGCTATCATCAGGTAAGTCTTTTCCCTCTCCAGGCAGTTCTCCATTGCCCGAGGTTAGTCCTGGTGTCCCTCCATAGTGAAACATTCCCCTTTTGTTACCTTCCTCCTGCTTCAAACTTGCTTTTTCCACTGGAGTCCCCCTGGGTGTGATGCTATCAGGAACACTGCCTCGCTTTGTTCTCCAGCCCAGAGAAAGCCCATTCCTGTGAATCTGTGCTCTCCCAAGAGGAGAGGGAGAAAATGAGGCTGTGAGATGAGCACCTCATCCTTTTTTCACCCCAGGCAAGGGCTGTTCAGGTGCTCGGGGTCAGGCCTTCTTCATAGTCAGACAAATATTCCCTTGTTCTTTTGCACACAAAGGAAGAAATAGAATGGAAGAAAGCTGTAATACCAGCCCAGAGTTTGCAGTTATACTTGGACAGATCTCTCAAAGGCTCACTGCTGGCTGTCCCAGGGTCTTGTGCCTAACTGGTGCTCCTGCATAGCCATTGCAGAGTTGCTGCTCTCCAGCTGCGACAGTCCTGCCAGGATGTTGCATTTTGCAGGTATGATGTGGAAGGAGAGACTGGCTGGGGAGGACAGAAAGCCACCCACACAAGCTGTCTAAATTTTGCACCTGCAGGATTAAATTTGAGTTTTGCACCTGCAAATTTAAGGTTTGTGTCTCTTCACTGGCTCTTGCCAAGTCCTGTTCTGGTAGCTGAGGGGCAGAGTGGGGCAGGCACATCATCCCTGCAGCTTCTGGAAGCTCCAGCCACCCCCTGACGCACACAGCCCCATCCCTGACTCCTTCCCTCCGGCTCCTCACATCTCAGCCCCGTTTCTTACTGTATATACAACAACATACCACTGCTCACTGTGCTTTGGAAGGCAGATTTGGGTTTTTTCTCCCCATTTCTTGGCAAGGTGCATTAGCTGCACTGTGAGCTGCTGTTCTGGTGCTGGAGCCCCTGCTTTCCTGAGAGCCTTTTGCCGCAGCTCAGCATCATCTGCAACACACTGTGGAGTGACTGGGTGCAACCCGAGTTCTGCCAGAAGTCAGGGCAGGAGGAGAGGGTTTTTAGCTCCAGTAACGAAGCAGCATTTCAAGCTTAGTCATAAGCCAATACTGGGTTTTCACAACAGAAATTTGGATTTACAGGGTGGACTGTCTCCTGAATCCTAAAACCCATTTCCTGGTGAATTCTTTATTCTGCAAGTAGGTCACGCCCGCTCTCTCCCTGTGGGTACAGCAGAGACTTGGTAGGGCTAAATAATAACTCTTTGCTCTTTGATGTCAGATGTCACAAAGTTGCTCCCTGCCATCTGCTTTTCATTTCTCCTCTCCAATTCCTGTAAAACTCTGCTGGACACACAAGCTACTGAAGGATAAGGCATCTCTAGCCCCACCATTTTCCATAGCATGTGGTCTCTCCCCCAGCCCCGGTGTGACCCATCGCATTGGCCTGGGAGACAGGATGGAAGGACCACGATGTCCTGTGGAGTCACAGGGCATCCGAAGCTTGTCTTTAAGATGCAGTTCCAGCATGCAGTGCCCAAACCTGACAACTTTCTGCCTATAAAAGAAGCCACACTTTCTGCAGGATGTGGAACTTGGTGCTGCTGGAGCACAGAGGCATTGTTAATGCCATCAGTACTTCCAGTTCCACCATACAATGCGAGTACATTTTACCTATTTGCCTTCAGCCGAGTCTCTGTCACTGAGGATTCCACTTCTGCAGGGAGCCTTTTAAAGACCTTGCCCTAATTACGAAGCAATTCCAGTGACATTTTAAATTATGGGTGAGTTTTACATAATTCTTTTGATATGTGTTGTTATGACATGTAAAATTCCATCTTTGCCAGTTGCAGTGAATTATGTAAGATCTTTGGTTTTTTGCGTTTGTCAGGATAATCCGAACCATTGCACATTTAACAAATGCACTTTCAAAGGACCCAGTCCTGCACGCAGCTGCGATAGTACAGACGAGCTTCATAAACTTTATTCAATTGCTGTTAAAATATATACAAGCCAACAGGCAAATTTATATGACAGTGTTCAAACTGCAAAGTCAAGTGTGCGAGGAGCGGGAAAAGTTCCGTCCTGAAGTACAGCCCCTTTCCTGGGCTCCCAGCGATGGCTCATTATATGATCAAGTGCTGTTTTTTCCACAGGGGCCCTGCCTCAGTTGCTGAGCAGACTGCCTGATGCAAAGCAGTGGGCAACAATTCAAAAATCTGTTTTCTTCCCGTCATTCAGCGTGTGGCCTCAGCCCTTGTTTACTGCATACAGCTCAGCCTTGCTGTAAAAAGATGAAATACTGTTTCTGCCCGTTGGTTTTTTTTTTTCCGTGACACTCATTACTGCAGTCATGTTTGTTTATTTCACATGCGAACTATTAATTAATTTGTCTCTGTGAAGCCCAGTAAGGCAGGGGAGAAACATTACTGCTTTATAGATAAGGAACAGAGACACAGAAAGATTCCGGCAAGAATGTCAATTAATTTGGGATGTTTGACTGGAGATGCTCACAAGCTGGTATCTCCATGCACACAGGATTTATTTGCTTTGCTTTAATGCCGTTGTGTCTTGAGGCATGGGCAGGGCAGGGCTGCAGTGGGCGGCTGCTGCCTGGCCAGAGAGGCTGCCCCAAGCACTTCCCAGGGCACAAGACAAGACACAGCAGTCAGGTGGAGGGAGGAGGATGGCAGGACACAAGACACGTCTTCCTGGCCAAGATTTGCACAGGCTTGATGACAAGGGGAATTTTACAGCAGGGGGCTTAAGGAAAACAGTGATGTGACTTTTCTTGCCATCTGTTTGCTCTGTAGCTGTTCAGGCACCAGTTCACAGGCTGCAGCCTGTTACCGGTCATCACATCCATCATTAAAGGAGTCTAGCACACTGTGCAGGTATCTTGCAGCTTGTTCAAAAGAAGACAAAAATCACCCCTCTCCTCCTCTCACTTGGACTGCAGAATGCAGCAGTAAGGCAAATGAGGACTGGTGGCAGGCAGGAAAGCAAACAGCCACACGCATGGACCCAGCTGCAGGGTCCATGCTGAGCTCACCAGCCTCCTTGGCTTTCTTTAGCCCATAATTTGCCAACTTCCAGACCATAAATGAGAGACTTGAGAATGGCCGCAGAAGCTTTCATTTGCCCAAGTTCCAAGAGTATTTATATAATTTAATCGATAACGTGCATTGATTTATTTGCACTAAGTAACTCCTTGGGATATGGATAATAGATAAGGGTGTGCATGGTGCTGTACAAACACATCATAAGTAAATGTAGCTTGCAAATCTATTGCCAGATATTAGCGATTAATCTTCTCATAGTAAAATAATGTGATGTCTCTCCATTATGGATTTAAAAAAAAACCCCAAAACTGACCTAAAAGGTTTCAGAGTGATTTATTTCAGGAAGGCTGCCCTTTAAGCCAGATCTTACACCTTTTAAAAGGTCGTGGGGTTTAAATATCATGGTTACTCATGAAGCACAGCTCCCTGAGTGGTTTGACAGCTGCCTTCCTCAGAACAAATCAAGGTCCTGTTCAAATAAGTGCTCAGCCACCGAGGCTGAAGGCTGGGCTCTTGCAGGGAGTTTCACACTACCATCCTCTTTGGCTGTTCGTGCTGAATACATAAAGCACTGTAAAGGTTACTTCAAAAGCCAGGAGACATTAACACGTGTGAGGAACAGCACAGACATTTTCCTTCATCAAATCGCTGGCTGCTTTGTTTTCTGACATTAGTGAGAGAGCTGGGAGCAACATAATGGGGTGTGTTACTGCACTGCATCTTGTGTTAGTTTTACACAGGCAAAAGACAAATCTCTCTGACCAGAGGCAGGTGTAATTCCAGGGGTGCTGAGCCAAATAACTCCCTTTTTCAGGAAGCCAAGCTAGACTTGATTGTGGCCATCAGTGCCATTGGTGCAGCTTGGTACTCCCAAGCTGAGTACAGTCGAGCTGCCCTCCTATCTCCTTTATCCCCATGATGCATATAGAAAGGAGATGATCCATAGCCTCATGATCCATACAGCAAAGAGAAAAATGCTTATTCTGTATCTGTTCATCAGGTTTTCCAAAAAAAGGATAAACTGCTTTGTCTCTTTATTTTCCTCATCCTCTCTTAGCACATGCAGTGCAGCAAGGCAGGGCCACCTGGTCCAGACAGCTCCCTGTCATCTCTGCAGTTTGAGTGGTCCACATGGCAGTTCACTTTTTTTTTTAATTATGAGAAAAGGGGCTTTTAAAGTAAGTTATGTCCAATTGTTTTTCATGCCCAAAATGCCTTCCTTTTCCTCTTCTCTTCTGCTCTCTTTTTTCACACACCTTCAGGCACATGTCACTTTATTTTATAGCACAGCACTCCCTTTTAAGAAGGGCAGGTGATACTTGAGCTATTTGGATTAGGATGGCTTTTGCTCTAAGAATATTAATGGGACAGGGGAAAGTGCTAAACTTTTAGTTGATTCTACTGACATGTTCACAGTGATAGCCTGAAGTTCACTTGGACACAGAGAAGGTATTTGGCAAAGCACTGTTATCCACTGCATATATGAACTAACAGAAACCATCTGATTACAACTTTGGCTTACAAATCAATACCTTCCTTCTGGTTATAGAGCAATAACATGGGTTTAGCCCAAGGTTTGGCTGATAAATAAGACGGATTAATGCCACCGTTGCTCAACCACTTGCCCTGGGCCTGTTTGTTCCAGGATGCAATATATTTGGCTTGATGATCTCATTCATTTTGGTTGACCTTTCTGTAACTACAGTGATTTTTTTCTATTTCCATGGCAGGAGCCCTTTTGCAGGAGGGTGAGGAGGTGTCTTACCCTGAGCTTTGGGCAATCAGAGCAGAGATAGGCTTTGGCAGTTCAGAACCAGATGGCTGAAAGTTTTACTGTCGTGTAACGAAGACTTTCGGGACTAAGACAAATGCCTAGATCTGTAGGCAGCCCAACTTTCAGTAACTTCTTCCCCACTTTTGAGTCATCATTAATACCATCCCACTCAGTGGTTATTCCTAGGCCTACTCTCTATTCCCAGACTTTTTGTACATATACTTTTAATTTCCTTTAACCCTACTGGTGATTAACCTTTACCCACTCCCCCTGCCTCTTGTCTCATCTTGCCTGCAAGCTCTGGCCAACTCTGTGATTGTCACCAGTTGCTTAAACCATTCTGTATGTCCATGGCAGTTTTGTGAGGCTTTTTCTGAAGTTTTAGCAGCTGCTTCCTCTCCCTGTTGCTATCTTGGTAGAGAAACTGGAGTCTGCTTTCCTCTTCTTCACCATTGAACTTCACTCTGACTGATCAAAGCCTTTCCCACTGCAAACTTTGATCAAGAAGTAAAGACTCCCATCAAAGCATCTGTCCCTTCTTGCTCACTGTACAAGGTGGGTCAGACAGTACCAAAGGGAATATGAGACTTGTGAAAGTGCTTGCATGAACAAAGCTTGCAGGCTTTTCATCTCCTAAACATTTTCTAGTTTATGGTCTTGGCAAGGTGCATTGCTGTGTGCGCTAAGCCCGCTTTGCACTATGAGGCATTCCTTGAGCTTGCTGGTGCTGATGCCAGGCAGCTCTTGTATGACAAATAAGCTGCTATACATACATAGATCGATATACCATCTCTCTCTCTCTGTGTCTATCTACTTATCCATTATATATATATATATAAAAATGTATGTATTGTGTGTGTCCATATATTTCATGTGTGTGTATATCTATGTAATACATTTAATGTGCTTGTGTGAGGACATTTACCCCCTTGGAAGAATTTGAACTCTGAGTGGTCTGCTGTCTGTCTCATGTGGAGCACGATGGAAGAATTCTGCCTTTAAATCATTTCCATTTTCAACAGAGATAGAGTTGGCTCAGTAGCATGCCATCGTGAAATGTGCCAGGGGCCAGCTCTGCTGTGGGTGAGCAGCTGCCAAAGCTCTCCTGGATCCAGATGTGTAACTGGGTAGGTACAGTCCTCTGCTCTGCGCTGTACATGTTGTGAGGGGCTACACTGAGGAGGAGAAGGACCCTTAGGAAGTGAACTCCAGTGGGGAAACACTGTTGAGACGCTGGCTTTGTATGACAGCGGGGATGCTATGGACCTGCAATGGGAGGCTGACATGTGCTTGGGTTCCCCAGAGTGCATCTTGAATGTCGATCAAATTTGCAGAACAGGATACAACAGGACCAAGCATTAGTGACCAAGAAGGTGAGATGGCTGACGTGTACTTAGGCTGAGCCTTAGGGATCATCCAAGCAGAAGGGGATACTAGCAGATAAGAGCAGCATCCATATTCCTGACTGGTTTATGATTTCCTTTGTTTTGCTCAGTCTACCCTGATTAAGTGATCATGAGATCCACTGTTTGAAACTCCTTAGAAAAACCTCGTTATATTATTTAATACAAAGCCTTTGTGTTAGTTAATGCAAAGTAATATTTTCGCCAACATCTCTGCAGCAGGTAAGTTCCCAAATATTGTAATTATTTTCAAAGGTAATAATTGTTCTTTTAAATGAAGAAAGTTAAAACCCAACCCCTTTAAACAACAACAGCAGTTCTGCTTTTACTTAACAAGGAAAGAAGTTTCATTTTTAAAGATCACTCTATATTATTAACTTGCTTAATTATCAGAAGGGATGGTTGGATGAGCAGACAATTAACACAGGGAGAAGCTCAGAAGGAAAAGTTCATCAGTGCATTAGACAGACAATGCAGGAAAGTAAAACTATTTCAAATACCATTTGAAGGAAACCATTTGGGAGGGAAAAAAGGATTAATTAAGTTTTGAACCAGTTAATTTTGTTATCTAAAAATATTTCATAGATTAACACTGTAACATACTTATGCATGAGGTAATGTCTGAGGTCCTTCAGCAACAGAGTTGCTGGTCTAGATAAAGGTACTTCAAATCAGCATAGGACTTCAGACTCACTGCAGTTCATGGTGTATTCTGCAACCAAGATCAGGATCAGGCCTTGAGACATCCACAACAGAGGAAGATGACCTGTGCCATATTATATTGCTGTACTGGTCATGCTAAACTCAGTAAGTGGCAATGCCTGTCATGGAGAATGCATCCTACTCTACATCTTTAGCCTTCCTCCCCTCCTTCAGTTCCTTTTGTTATCTTTGTCGTTTTCATTGGCAGCAAAGTGAAACTTTTACTTCATTACTCTAAAACACCTTTGGTGGAGCTGAACAGTGACCTGGAGGAACATGCGGTGAAGCTGCTGTCACCAGAAATGATAGAATCATAGAATGGCTTGGGTTGAAGGGACCTTAAAGATCAACCCCTCTGCCATGGGATGCTTCAAGCGTCCTTTGGGTTTCTGAGTATAACACTAATTCATGTAAACTCTTTTTGCCTTTTATTTTTCCCATTCCCCTTGAGAGGGTGTCTGAAAAACCTTCCTTCCATAGATTTGTCTCCCTGAGGGCTTTTTTGTAGGGCTGATCAGTAGAAAAAAAAGACAAGACAGTTTTCACTGACTTTGGCTCAGACTTCACTATGGTTTTCTTCACAATATATACTGTACTGTTTGAAAACACTAAAAGAGCCCTGAGGTCTTGTCTGTATGAAACTTCGCTGCTGCAAAACTTTGGACAGTGGAATAGGTGCCACTACTCCAAGTGCAGAGACCTGTTTTGTATAATCAAATGCAATAACCAAATTAAATCAATATGCAAAGCAAGGGCAAAAGAATGATCTGCTCACCCCAGCTAGATAGGGTTTTTGTTTGTGCCTTAGTTTTTGGTTTTTTAAGGTGTGGTTGATGAATCGTGACAAATTACTTTTCAGAGCTTTACAGTCTATTCACTAACGAATTAATTTTAACAGGTACAAGCCATGGTCCTCCCAGGGCTGCTGCTGCTGCAGCCGTTCATTTTGCCATCAATGCCTGAGCAGTTCTGTCCATTGCAAAGCCCCTGAGTCCACCTCAGGCTCCCCTGGGAGCACGCTCTGAGCAGAGACATCTCCATGCAGGAGCAAAGACAAAGTGTAAGAAAGCTGTTGGTCTGCTGTCTGGTCCCCAAAATATGTCACCAACAGCTCGGATCAGCCCTCATCAACAGCTCAGCAAATCAACCAGGTCTGTGTGCTACAAAAGCCAGGATGGGGACAAGTCTTCCTCCATATACAGATGTGATGGCCCTTGGTGGAGGATGGCCCCATGACCCTATTCTCAGCAATGGAACAAGTTCAGAAAAGGAGTGTGACAGCCAACGTGCAATGCTGAGGAACACATGGGAGGTAAAGGCTTCCATCCTGCCTCTACAATTGTTGAATTTAGGTGAGAAATGCCAAACATATGTGTCAAAAAGATTAGGCCTATGGGTGCTTGAAAGTAAGTTTCCATATGTGGTATTTGAGGATCTGAACTTCCAAATCATTAATAATGATCTTTGAAGGGAACCCTACAAACTGCCTTCCAGTTCCTGATGTGATAGAATAATTTATTACTTCAATTTCTCTGATTAATGTAAAAGGTGTTTAAAATTTGGGTTTTCCTTCAATATTTAAACTTCCTCATGAGAAAAGCTGCAGAAGGGCAGTGTGATTGACTGCCCCCCCAGACTGACATGGTGTGGTCCCGAAGCAGACTAAGCTCAACTATCAGAGCTGATCAGCAGTAAAAACCATCACGCAACAGCAAAGCCAGCTCGGTTCAGGACCCTGCTCTGCAAAAGGCATGAACCTTGGTGTCAGCCTGCCAGGAAAGGGCAGGGCCCCACAGCTCTGCTCATTCATGCCATGGAAGAGTTTCTTAAAAGTTTACCCTGTGAACTGGGAGTTTTAATTTGTCAAGAACATCTCCACCCAGAAAAGCTGAGAAGAGCCCAAAGCTGTTGTCATTCAGGGCAAATTGCATGGTAGGGTTTTTCCCCAAGGAAGTGATTTATTTTAAATAGGCTTGTTATCAGTCTTTACTGTCATTTTTGCAGAGCCCAAGGCAGACAAAACCATGGTGGTCTTGGTCTCAGATCATGTAGGAAACAGCCCTCCAATACTTAGAGCAGCCATTTTCTGAGCTGGTAAAATGCATCACGCTCTCTGTGTCTTCCATGGACCATGTTGAGGCTACAGCAAACTGAATGATCCATCTGTGATGGTCTTGGCATGACCACTCAAGTTGCCCCTCTCTGCTTCAGGAAGATGTAGGAAAAGGACACTTTTAATACAGAAGGAAAGGAAAGGTAAGCAATGGCAGTGCACCAGTGGTGGGGTGGAGAGCCCTTAAATATCTGCAGTGATAAAAATCAGAGCCCAGACAAGAGGGAGTCTGTTTTACAGAGAATTATTTATTAGAAGATAGGAGGTTGTTATGTACAGATTCTGTCCTGCAAAAGTGTCCTGGTCACGGATACATCAGGGAGACATTTAAACCCGTTAGAGCTGGCTCTGGTCTCCACACAGAGATACTCAAGACACAGCAGAGCTCTGCCAGACCTGGCTCTCGTGCTGGTGCTCAGCTGGGGAGAGGCCTGGCATACCACAGCATCCCTGAGCTCATTACACCGTCTTTACTGCACTGGTAAACCTGGCCCGTGGTCTGGAAACCAGTGGTGGGGACAACAGACGGTGCTGCAGAAGGGGCACCGTTCTTCCCTGGGATACCTTGGAGATATTTCCCCCAAGGAGGGAATTGTCTTCCATCGTGCCAGCGATGAACACGGCTGAGCAAGTGTCTACGGAGATACAACCATGCTATGAGGTAGCATGAGGTAAATTAAAAGAAAAAAAAGAAAAGAAAAAAGACAGATCTCTGTGATACAGAGAAGAGCTCTTCCCACACCCCCCCTCTCACCCCAAAACCAGGCCAAGCAGGCAAAACTTGGGCCCCTTTCAGAGACCTCTGAGAAAGCAGCTCTGACAGGTGGGTCACAAAAAGGCAGCAATTTTGCCTCATAGTAGTTGTCTCCTAGCAGTATTCCTCCCAGTTTCATGACCAACTGGTTTACTTTTGGCTTGGCAGGTATTTGTCAGCCTTTCATACAGCCTCTGTACAGCTCCTGTGGTGGCTCAGGGCTTTGCCAAGCGAAGCCCAGGTGCATCAGAAAGCTGCTGTGCTGGTTTTGCACCTCCTGAGCCACATCCAGGGCCATCGTATGCTGTGGGCAGCATTGCTGGAGAGGCAGGGCCAGGAGAAACAGCAGAAGAAAGGCATCAACCAGCACACTGGTTTGTGTGACCTGTGACCAAGCCTTCTGCAGATGGTTAGTGGCTCACAGCCAGCACAGGACTCGGTTTCGTACCAACCCCTGGGCTTTGTCCTTACTCCAGGTGTGGGTCTTACTGTACTCTGCCACTGTCTACATGGCAGAGCAAAGTGGGTTGACCAGTGTCTGGAAGTTTTCTTTTGATAGACAACTGTCAATATGGACTCTTTTTCCAATGTCTAGCAGATTTCTTAAAGGAAGGTGTTAGCCAGGATTCATCTGTCTAACTTTGCATTTTATGGGTGGTGCAGGATAAATAAATACTCTGGAGTCTGTCTCCTTAATCTGGTCCTCTGCTGAAGCCACATTCTTGTCCACCCAAGGGACTTCACTGTCTGGGTCAGAATATCACCTTCACTTTCTGGTCTGCAAAGGCACATTTAACTCTATTTTTCCTTATTAAATCGCACTCTGTGGCTTCAGGGACTACAAATAACACCCTGGACATCACACCCCCCCCCCCCCCCACTTTCTCGTAGTGTACATGAGCTTTTCTCTACTATCAGGACTATATCAAGAGTATTGCCCTTTCAGTCCACAATAATCTGAAGGAAAAACTATTGTTGGAACAGGTTTGTCAGAGATGTAATTGTCGTGAACAGCTGTTTATGGCTCATCTATCACTGTATCTCTCTGCTCATCTCAGTCCAAGAGTGGCCTTTGTTAGCTTCACATATTAGAAACCTTTGAAACTAGGGACTTGGCAGTGAATGTTCACAGCTGATACCAACGTCAACACAAAAGATGGGTCAGACTACAGACCTCAGACGGGACAGTTTGTGAGATGAGCGTTTTTCTTTCACGGCAGATGACCTTCAAGGTTGGAGGTAGTGGGAATGGCAAATAAAAGTGAGATTGCAGCTATAAAGCAGCAGACCTCCAGTCATCTTTAGCATAGTAAACTCTCAGCATTGAATTAGCTCTGCCACAAACATGCCTATATTTTTAACCAGGTTTTATGTTCCTAAGGCACTCGGACTCCTTTCGTTGACCATGCACTCCAATAAATTCAGTGTTAGGGCTTGGGAGGGTTAAGAGAAACATTCCACAAGGGCACACCACACTTAGTTGAAGGGAATGGATGCTCCAGACCCTCGGAGTTATCAAAACCTCTGGGGCATTCACATCCTCTTCTTTAAGGACTTCTGTGGCATTGGTTGTGCTCCCACCTTCTTCACCCTTTGGGAAGGGATGAGCTGAAGACCCTGCGTCTGAAGGGCAGCAAGATGGTGGTATGTAGGAAAGACAACACCCTGCTCCAATGTGGGAGCTCAGCAAGCCAGAGCTCTTTGCCTACTATTTGCCACAAAACAACCAACCTGGGGAGTTGATCTGAAACATAATCTCCTTCCCTTCTCTCTCTGTCCCAACATTAAATAAACTCACACTGTCCCAGTCTGGTCTGGGGTCTAATTCCAGCTTGATCAAGTGGGAGGCACACAGAGCAGACAGCAGAATACCTGATTTTCATTTCAGGCTAACATTTATAGTAGCTTTTTGCCTCCATTTCCATTATTCCCTCCCCAAACTGGTTCTTCAGCCACCCATGATGAAAACGTGTTCCTCCTAAGACTTCTTGAAACACCTCAATGAGTGAAGCTCACCTGTCAGAGCTGCCTGGATGTTGTAGATGAGGAAAATTCTCACTGATGTTTTCAGAGAGAGAAAAGGCAGGAGAGATGTTTTTCTCTCCAGATCACGTGCACAAAGGTGGGAGGCATGGGACTCTTTTTCTTTGAGCCCAGATATCACTGGCCCTTGAATTGTACCTGCAGTGATGCACAGCCAATGCTGAGCATCCTCAAGGTGCCACCCTGGCACAGGCAGCGCTTGACTTACCGGATCTCTTTGGGACCCACTGCAGCGAGGGTTCTGGGGAGGTGTGCTGCGAGGTAGCGCGACGTGGCTGAACTAAGGGAAGTCTAACAGGGAAGGCAGGCACGGAGAAGTTGGAGAAGCTCAAAGCAGAGGAGTGCAATTCACTGGGGCTCCAGCAGCACATGGCAGAGGGGCCGTTCCCAAGACTTTGTGGCACTTAATCGTCACTATGTTTTGAGTATCTCAGCTGGGCACGGGAGACCAGTTCTAACAAAATCCCAAAGAAAGAGCATGTTCTCATTCATGTAGTGTATGGCATTACAGGGGAATAACCCATTACATAGAAAGATTTGGAACATTAATTACAGTATCTTTTATAACTTTAGAATTTAACGGCCAACTCTTTCCCTTGAAATTAATCAACGGATGTACATCAGATAATCAAAGAAGCTTTTTTAAAAAGTACATCTTAATATAAATAGTTTATTCAGTGCATGGTTGTGTATACAACAAATAATAAACAACTCTTTTGTACGAGGCAGAAAGCTGCCTGTACAGATCTATGTCAGTTTTGGAGCACAGAATCCAACGATGATTAATACACAAAATCTTACACATCATGCAACTCTATGCCAATATTCCAACTTTCTCCCATGCAACAGACATGATGACCTAAATGGAAACCTAACTACATTTTTTTAAACAATTGTTTCCAATAGCATGTATAAGTATATGTTGTTTAGGGGTAACCTGTCCTAACGCTTCCTCCTACACAATATTCACGTGCCCGTTACAGTGAAAGAAGGACTTTTACAAATAAGACGTTTCTTATAAAAAAATTAAGTCACCTTAATTCCACAGTTTCTGTCTTTAGAAAAGAAGCCACAACAATAGTTTAACATGACGCACAAAATGGAATTAAGAGAAATCTACACTGGAGGATAATTTTATCCCTTTCTGTTAACTTCCACTTGGGATAACAAAACAACTCAATTCCTACAGACTGGGGTTAGCACAAGAACTTTACCAGAAACTACAAATCTATAAAAATTTATATTTCATTGTGTTTAAAACCACAAGAACACTGTTTGCTTGAGCCTGAGACACCAACTCTCAGTTCCAACCCTGAATTTTTAGTTATTTTTTTTAAAGTCATAGCTTTAAAGACCCATTGGAGTTCAGAAATCAAAAAGTTGCACTATTCCAAATTAAAGGATACATTTTTTATCAAGCCTTAGATATAAAACGGTAAGCCAAGGAAACAACAGAGTTTACATATTTGTTTTTCGTTTGCCCCTATAAAACATACAAGCATTAAAATTTCCTTTGAAGAGCAAAAGTGGTCTTTTTCTGAGTTGGAAAGCAAATTCTTATCAGCAGTGAATGCTGTGAAATGTTTTTGTTTCGTATTCCACAAAGCATAGGAGAGAGAGAGAGAAAGAGAGAGAGAAAAAGAGAGAGAGAGAAAGAGCTGGACATTTCTTCTCCAAGATTTATTCCGCAGTTATGTTTGCTGGCTATCCAAGTGCCTTGTGATATGCACAAGCATATTCTACAATATTGGGGTATATCCTTTGACAACCAGTAGATCTAATGGCTGATAAACAAGTGACCTATGCAAGTTCGGTGGCTTGTCCTGGGCAATTGAACGTTTGGATGAAAGACTGCTAGTAAGAATTCAACTGCATCCAGAGGTAAGGTTCTGTTTAGAGAGCACTTGGCTTGCCTGAACCTGGCTACGTAGACTCGTTTTGGCTCATGGATTTACCCCCATTTAGCACTCCTGAAACACTTCTGCTCTTTGTTGGGGTCCCACTTCCAGATCTTGAGAACTCTGTGAGATCGTGGAGAGAAGGCTCTTTGTACATGGCCACTGCAAAGCAAAAGAGAGGCAGCACATCAGTACATGATACGGGCTACTCAGTCTGTGACTGCAAAGTCTGGCTGTGAAACGCTGGGATTTTTCATTCAGTGATAGGCAATGTAAGGACTGAATGAAAGAAACATGGCAAGGAGACCTCTTCCATTGCAAATACTCCCTAAGAACCTTGGACGTCTCTTCAAGGGAATGACATTTTAGAGAAGGAAAAAAACACAGCTCCCTCCCTCTCCCAGTTAAATCACCCACCTACCCACTGGACTTAGAAAACTCTGCAAGACAGACCTAGGCTGCTATAAATCAACATTTCCTTATCAATGGTGAAGTTGCACTATCAACAGCTCTGATTTGACCTGTTCCTTGTATATATAGCTTAAGTAGCTGGGAGCCAAAATGGATTCTCAGTCTTCTCTTTCCTTTGTTTTCACATACATCACAAGTGAGGATCAACCTCAACAGCAATTGCCTAACACCTAGTCCTAAATGTAGGTTGCCAAACTAGTCCAGCATCCACCCAGAGCAACGTACCTTCAAATATCCTCTCTGATGTCAAAATGACACTGCCCTAAAAGGCTACCTAAGAGTATAACCCAGAAGTAGAAAGCCTCATTCCTCTTAAGGGTGGAGCATATGGAAGCTAGTTCTTCTGGAGGAAAGGAGCACCTCCACACATCAACTGAGATCTCTCACTTTGCATTGACCAAAGAGGGAGCCAAGTCTGACCACAGTCCCTGCTCAGATTCTTCAGTTAACTGGGATGACTGTACATCCTGGCTTTTAATCCACAGTGGTATACGTATGCTGCGTGCATTATTACCTTTAATGTCATATGCTGATGCCACATTAATTGTGGTTTAGTAAGCACTGCACTTTAGAGCGTTATCCCAGGCAGAAACAAGACAAACAAACACCCTGTAACATAAAGCACAGACTGACAAGCTGTACAGCAAGTCACTAATGGCCTGTGAGCTGGTGTTTGAGATATTCCAGGAAGAGTCTTTATTACCTATAAGGGAGACAGTGTGAACTTCGGGCACAAAGAAACTAGTATTTAGATTAGAGAAATGCAGAGGTAAAGTAGAGAAACCTAAAAAAATAGCAGCTCTGGTTAGATTAACAGTGTGTTACAGAACATTATACTCCCGTTCTATAAGTAGCTAACCCTTCAAATATGTATGCAGGGTGATTAAACATCTCTGAGACAAGATAATGTCAGTTCAGAGAGATGGAGCAAACCCAAGCAATTACCTTTTAATGGTTTTGGAAGAAAATGTGCTGCGGGTTTATTTTTCTTCACGTGGTTTCCTTTCATGATTTCTCCTTCTTTGTTAAGACCCAAATACCAACCCCGGCCAGACTGTTGCTGTCTGTAGATCATTGAAGAATACGTCACATAGTAGTTTTCAAATACTGATTCTTTGAACTTGCATTCAGGTGTAAAATGTTCCTGTAAGAAAGTAACGGATCAATATGTGCAGTGTTGAATCTCACATCAGTTAATGAAAAAGCAGCCAATATCCATTGCTTTTCCGACAGTTAAAAGACATAACCCCTCGCCCTCCACTATCCAATTATGAAACACGGCCCCTAAAAGTATTAACAGAAGAGTAACGCAATTTGAAACCTGCGAAATGATGCTTTGAGCAGCTCAAAGTAGCATAATAAAATTTGTTGAACAACAAGCAAAACGGCCAAGTGAAGAAGTATCGATTGCTGTAACTAAAGGAGATGAGGCAGGCACAGCCCTGATGCCAACCCCAAGGGAGCAGCTCTGGCCCAGCCACACAGAGAAGGAGCGAGGCCACGTAATGCCTTTGTGCATTAACTGCTGGCCTTAACTGCTTGGGAGGAAAGTGGAATAAAAATTCAAAGCCAGGATGCCATGAGTAAATGGTTGTCTCTCAGTAACCCAGCAATATTAAGTTAGCTTATAGCAGCTGTCTCTTTGGTCTAACCTATGCTCTTTTGCTGCCCAGCCTACCAGCCCCTGAAAGCCCAGCTGGCAGAGCCCTGCTGCAGGCTTCAGCCTCTGCTCTGGGACTGCACCACAGCTGAAAGCCTATAGGATCAAGCTTTAGTCTTTATATTGAATTGCACTGCTGCTTTGGGGAAGATGGTATTGAGTAAATAGTTAAAATAAAGAGCAGTAAACCAGAAGAAAGCCTTTTTCTTCCTGCCAGTGGTGCAGCTGCCTTTCCCCGTGCAATGGTCTCAACAGAATTGATACCTTTTGGCACTATTGCCCAGATACAAACCAGGATGCAGCCACGAAACGTGGATTTTAAAGGGCTCTAAGGCCAAAACACCAGGCCTGACAGCACCACTCTGCTGCTTCAGGTATTTTAACATTACAAATTCTGACAATATCTCACATTTGGACACCTAAAAGCCCATAAAATACGAAAGAGCTTGGTCTGGTGCTGCAGATGTTAATATCCCAACCCTGCCTGTTGTCACACCGCACAGCAGCCAGATGTCTGCTGGTCTTTCCTTGCCAGCCAGCTTCAGTAGAGCTGCCCTTGAAGTATCCTACAGCAGCACGGAAGGAGGAAAAATTGTGCTTGTATAGTGATTGCAATTTTGATTTTAAAAAATCAAAGAAAATTAAATGTCTCGGAAGCTTAAGATGTCCTTATCTAGTTTCTCAAATATTCTTATGTGAGAAAAAGATGGTATTTAAAAAGAAAACACTGCACATTTTCTGCACATCTTTTGCCATTCTGTCCTCTCTTCGGAGAAAGAAAAAAAACCCTGTCCTCTGCTTGGCTTCAAAAAAGAATGTGAAGTAAGCAATTTTCTTCTTTTTTTCTTCAAGCTAATTGTCTGTTATTTAGTTAATTGACAATTGGTTTCAATTGCTGTCAAATAGGGACAGACCCTGCATTTTTGCTGTTTCTAAACACAAGCCTTCCATCCCTGCTCCCTGCCCAGCTCTAGCCATGGGAACAAAGACTATTGCAAGTGTATCATCCAATTAGCAGCAAAATGGAAAACTACAGTGCTCCCGCTGGAAGATTATGGTTTATGTACAGTAATTTGGAACTGTTTTGGGTACAAAAGGCCTGCTAGTACACAGAGGCAGAGGGTCAGATTGTAAACAGAACTACAACATTTATTCTGGGTCTCTTAGGAAGCAAGTTAACCTCGGTATAAGCAGCAGGAGCCAGCAGCCCTCAGAGTCCCTTGAAACAGAGGGGCAGAACCAGTGGGGAGACAGAAAAAACTCCTTCCCCCCTGACCTTTCCCTTGGCTGTGGGGCTTGTAAGAACAGGCCGTGGTGGAAGAGTGAGCTTGCAGTTGAGCCCATGTACAGCCAGACACCAGGCTGATGGTGCACCCAGCCTGACAGCCACCCCGCTGAGCATCACAGACACTGTCCCCTCCCCAGAGCACCCTAAGATTCAGTGATGGTGATTTCACCATGGCTGTGATTTCTCATGACAAACAGTGGGGCATGGCAAAAAAGATACCTTTCTATAACGTGCTCAGGTAACGTGACAAATTCCCTCCCAGTTTTTCTGGCACTGAAGCAGATCACCTCATTCACCTGACTGGCTTGGCACAGAATCGTGCCCTGTTGTCTTGACTGACATCTGCTTCATTCCACATCTATGGCTGCAGCTTCAGAAAGGTGCTGCACAGTGGGAAAGGCACCCTCCTTGCCAAATAAAAGTAGATCCCACATGAACTGTTTGCAGAAGCTGAAGTGCTCTGCTTGCTCCTGAATACTAAGCAGGCTGCTTAACTTTTGCAAGAGTTTGTTCCCACCCATCACTTGCCTTTAGTTTAGTCCAAGGTGGGTCTTTCCTACTCATTTTGAAAAGAACTGGAGAGGAGAACTGCAGAGGGCAGCTCTGAATGAGGGATGATAGCAAATGTGCTCCTGATTTGGAGGCATTACAATTAAAATGTAATTTTTTAGAGCATGGCAAATCTATGTACCAACCCAACTAGGTATGGACAGGACTTCTATTAGCACATCAGTTCAAAATACAGCGCAGAGCAGCAAGTGCAAATTGGCCATTATGTCATTTTTGCTGGCAAATTCTTTAATAATGTACTGAGGAATGGCAAGTTTAAGTTGGGAGAGGGCTGAGTGCCCCAATTAAAACTGACCTTTTCCAGCTCATATAGTCAATCCTACTGAAAACTGAGAAATATAAATAAGTGTTGAATTCTAAGGCCAGTTTTTCCCTGTCTCTCAGCTGTCCTCTTTGTCCATCTTTGCTGTGAAAATAATTCAAATGAGTTCTGAGAAGTCCAATGTAATGAATATACTGTTACACGAAACAGATGAAAAAATAGGTATTTGTGTGACATAGTATTTCAAACTCAGCTTATACCTCAGAAGTCAGGGCTGACAGTACCTACACGGCAGTGAACTGCACTCACCCAAGCCCCTCACACATTCACCCTAACAATGAATGAACGAATGAATGAATAAATAAAAGCTAAAGAAGCGTTGGATTCACTGTAGTCACGACTCAGGCATGCTTAAGCAAGCAAGAAGATGAACTGTCAGGAGCTGCTGCTTGGTTTTGAGCTGATCAGCTGAACTACTGAAATGTTCCTTCATGAATAGATCCAGCTGCATTAAATATGGGAAAAAGAATTCACAGAATCACAGAATGTTCAGGGTTGGAAAGGACCTTGAAAACTCACCTAGTCCAACCCCCCTGACAGAGAAGGATCACCTAGAATAGGTCACCCAGGAACATGTCCAGGTAGTTTTTTTAATGTCTCCAGAGAAGGAGACTGCACAATCTCCCTAGGCAGCCTGTTCCAATGTCTGTCACCCTCACCATGAAAAAGCTTCTCCTCATGATTATGTGGAACCTCCTATGTTCCAGCTGGCACCCGTTGTCTCGTGCCCTATCACTGGACATCACTGAGAAGAGCCTGGCTCCATCCTTCTGACACTCACCTTTTACATATTTATAACCATTAATGAGGTCACCCCTCAGTCTCCTCTTCCCCAAGCTAAAGAGACCCAGCTCCCTCAGCCTTTCCTTGTAAGGCAGATGTTCCACTCCCTTAATCATCTCTGTGGCTCTGTGCTGGACTCTTTTGAGCAGTTTTCTGTCCTTCTTGAACTGAGGGGCCCATAACTGGACACAATAATCCAGATGAGGTCTCACCAGGGCAGATTAGAGGGCAAGGAGAACCTCTCTCGACCTACTAACCACATCTCACATCCCTTCTAATACACCCCAAGATGCCATTGGCCTTCTTGGCCACTAGGGCACATTGCTAGCCCGTGGTCACCCTGCTGTCCACCAAGACCCCCAGGTCCCTTTCCCCTGCACTGCTTTCCAACAGGGCACTACCCAGCCTATACTGGTACTTTAAAGAGAATAATTTGGTGTATGATAATATGGTAAAAAGAATCACAGAATGTTAAGAGTTGGAAGGGACCTCAGAAGATCATCTAGTTCAGACCCCCTGCCAGAGCAGGGTCACCTACAGCAGGTCACACAGGAATGCATCCAGGTGGGTTTTGAATGTCTCCAGAGAAGGAGACTCCACAACCTCCCTGGGCAGCCTGTTCCACTGTATCAGTGTGTATCAGTTTTAAGACACTGTCTCCCATAACATCCTCACAGCAAACTTAGGAATTGTGGGTTAAATGAGTGGTCAGTGAGGTGGATTGAGAACTGTCTGAAGGACAGAGCCCAGAGGGTTGCGAGGCTGTGGCAGTCTAGGTGGAGGCCTGTAGCTAGTGGTGTTCCCCAGGGCTCAGGACTGGGTCCAGTCTTCTTCAATTTATTCATCAGTGGTCTGGATGAAGGGACAGAGTGTACCCTCAGCAAGTTTGCTGATGATACAAAACTGGGAGGAGAGACTGACCTACCAGTGGGCTGTGCTGCCATTCAGCGAGGCCTGGACAGGCTGGAGTGCTGGGCAGAGAAAAACCTAATTAAGTTCAAAGAGGTCAAGTGTAGACTCCTGCACCTGGAGAAGAATAACCAGTAGAGGTTCAGGGTTGGCCTGCTGGAAAGGTCAAATGGAGAAGGACCTGAGAATCTTGGTGTACAAGTTAACCATGGGCCATCAGTGTGCTCTTGTAGCCAAGAAGGCTAATGGCATCCTGGGGTACATTAAGAAGAGTGTGTACTCTGCCCTGATGAGGCCATATATGGAGTAACGTGTCCAGTTCTGGGCTCCCCAATTCAAGAGAGACAGGGAACTACTGCACAGAGTCCAAGGGAGGGCTACAAAGATGATGATGATGGGACTGGAACATCTCTCTTACAAGGAAAGGCTGAGAGACCTGGGTCTGTTAGGCCCGGAGAGGACTGAGAGGGGACCAGAATAATCAGAAATCTTATTCAGGTGAATTTAGTGCTAGGTGCATGAATAAACAAAGAAGAAAGAAAAAGTAACTTTGAAAAGTGTTTGGGAAAAGTATTGGGTACTTCAGAAACTCAATAACCGTTCTTATATATTGAACATGTAATTATGTTCCATGTGATCAGTGACTTTGCTTGTGGGATTTATTCTTTATTTTCTCCGCCTAATGAAAATTGGACTTTTTTTTTCTCCACATGCTGATTTCTTTCAGAACTATAATGTAGCCCAGGATTCCATTCTGTAATCATGAATTTTTGAAGGCGTCACTTTAAGTCTCCAGAGTAGTGATTTTCTGCGCCACTGAGCCTGCCTTTTCTTATTAACAGAGATTGATTTTCTCCATCTTGGCATGTGAAGTTCCAGGGTGTATCCTCTGGATCATCACCCTGTAATGTGCAGTGATATCAACGGCACAAGATAGGAATACTTCAGTGTTAATGTTATCAGAAATAACAGCTTTTAGATCACCAGTGCGAGAAGAATCTC
Organism: Todiramphus chloris collaris; assembly: GCA_025345505.1. Taxonomy (NCBI): domain Eukaryota; kingdom Metazoa; phylum Chordata; class Aves; order Coraciiformes; family Alcedinidae; genus Todiramphus; species Todiramphus chloris. The sequence goes on along the minus strand of JANVCC010000049.1, from coordinate 7,360,676 downwards.
TGAAAGAACGAGTTTTTCGTGAAGCCACCAAAAGCTGTTTGCTATAGGAATGGAAATTTACAATTATCTTGAAGCAATTTATTCTGGATCAGATATATTACAGTTCCCACAGATAGGTTCCAGTACCACAACATTTTCCATCTGGCTTAAATTTAACTATTTTGAGGAATCCTAGCGATTTCAGCGAGAGTAACTCACAATATTTGAATATGTACAAGTCTTGTAGGACTGTAACTAGGAAGACTGTTTTACTCTATAGAATCAGAACCATAGAATTGTTTAGGTTGGAAAAGACCTTTAAGATCATCAAGTCCAACCATTAACCACAGAATTGCCAAGTCCACCACTCGGTGTAACTGTGACTGTACACAACAGTTGCCAGTGACAGCAAAAGACATGCTCATCAAGAAGTTGTGTGGGCTTCTGAAGACTGCATCTACCCATGCAGTGGGGAGCTTTGTCTTAGCACCTTTTCCAGACAAGTTCTCGTAGAGACATCATAGGTAGCATAAAGCCTTCAGGAGGTACTTTAAAGCCAAACTAACTGCTGCTAGAACAAAAAAGTACTGCTGAACAGGAATTTTTGGAAGGCTGTTAATTCCCCTTGAGCTCACTACAATCTGAAAGCATGTGTACTGGCCATGCGACCATGCAAGGAAGAAAATGAAATTCATAATTATATGGAAAAGATAGTCTCCTTATTTTTTTTTTCATCAGGAAAAATACTTACTGACGGGACTAGGCACAATTTTCCTAGAAGGTGACTCCAGACAACTCCGTAGGATGGAATTGCCTGGGATAGTGCAATAAGCATGAATTCATCAAGCGAAACACAAACTGTCAGGGGTGTGTAAATTTATTTAGGACAAAGCTTTCAGAAAGAGTAAAATGGAGCCCAAGGAAGCAGCTGGATATCCAGCATCTCCAGAGTGAGATTTTAGGTTGTCACCAGGTATTCTCTGAATTTATCAGAAAAACACTGAAAAGATCCTGTAATTATTCCCCTGACATTGTTCTGCACAGCAAATCAAATGCACAAATTCAGGGGAAAAATGCACGCAGTGAACTGAAGCAGAAAACATATTAATTACAAATACAGAGATGCAGAGGTTTAAGTTTTGTTCATGACTCTTTTTCTAGCCTTATCAGTGACTAAGTTGTGAAAACTTGTCCAAGTCATCTTTGCCCAGGTTTTTAAGTGGCATTTAGGCACATCAATAAATACCTATTTAAAGCTTGGTGCGTCACCTCTCAGCGTGCTCTGCCCATGGAATGGATGCACTGCCTGGTCACCCCAGGGAAAAAGACTCAGTGACAACAATACTGAACTTTAATTGAGATAGGAACTATGCATGATCATGTTATTGTTCCCCTGTCTTTTGGTGATGCTTCACTTCTACAACTGTGTTGATTAAGTAAAGCACTCCTTAATTGGGCCAAGAGAACTCATGCATTATACACACAGAAAGAAGACACTCTTCTGACTACTGCAGAGGAAATTAATCCTGTTAGAGAAAGCCTGTCATCTGATTTAAAAGTTCTGCAAGATGCCCAGGAGAACACCTCTCAGATGTCAAACACGGGGCCCTTTCCTAATTCATTCCACAAAGTTATGAGATGTAATTTACATGGTATGAATTAGAAAGACAGAAGATCCACTTTGCCCCCAAATGCTTCTCTTCTGCATTAGTGCTTCTGCATCATGTGCACTTCTGACGGTCCTGGAAGCATGGTACAGGGGAATCTCTGCAATTATGTGAATGATCAACTCCTCTATAAATATTTTAATACCTTCTAATGCTTGCACCTAACCATTTTTAATTTCTGTGGCTTTAGGGCACCAGACTTGCCAGTCTTAGTTAAAAGCAGTGAAATTATAATAAGATAAAAGGAGAAAATAGTCTTTACATATTGCCTGTTTTGTGAAACTTGGGAAGGTTCATTAGGCAGTAAGTGCCTGTCAGGTTGTCTGAGGGCTCTAAATCAGACTAACAGAGAAGATCAACATATGTTATACCATGCTACTATATCTAGAAGTTGTTTTTTTAATCATATTTAAATGTTATTGTTTCACACATACAGAGGTGCTGCTACTACTTTGAAATCTGTAAAGGAAAGGCTCTCTGTTAATCTGTAATTAAGCCTCTTTGGAGAGACATCTTCTGTACTTATGTAAGCATGGGTTTGGGAGTTAAAAAAAGAGATTAGTATAACTTTCTCAAATGTCTAGCCAAAGGTTGTATTGCATGATAAAGCCTTATGGTTGATGGACTACACTCACAGGTTTGGCCAAGGACTGGTTAACACCACTACAGCCTCTGGCTAAGGTAATCCTCAGATGAAAAACAGGTCATGGAAGTATCCTGCACGCTGTCCCTGTACTTCCACACTCTGATCAAATACTCTTCTCTAGGTGTGTGCCACTGACCATCTTTGGATGGTGAACTTCCTGGATCTTGGATCTGATCTGGTACAGCTTCTCATGATCCTCCCTCCTACATGACTGAGTCAAGCAGAGGAACTAAACCTCCTGGCAGAGCAAAGCACCAAGAGCTGCCCTCCAAGCAAGTCAACTGAAAAGCAAGAGCTGCCACAATATATGACCTGCCATGGACAGTATGGAAAATGGGGATGTTGGAAAAGATGTGGTCCCTGAAAACATACTGGGAGAGATCCTGCCTGCTCAACCTGGATGAGACATCAAGTTCTCTTACATCACTAAAGGCAGCTGACTTAGGTAGGTAGCTATACCTGGTGCATAGGTAGTTGTGCATAGTGTATGAACACCCAGGCCCCACTGAGGCTGGTGATTCTTTTCAGCACCCTTGGGATCATGCCAACTGGTGAGTCCTGCTCCCACTCACAGCTACCAGAGAACTCTCTTTTCCTCTCAGTAGGCTCCCAATTTTCCCCAGAGCAGCCAATCCTTTTCATAATTTTCCTAAGCTCATTATCTCTGTTCCTGTGACAGTGGCTTCCACAGGTGAAGCCAGCACTGCGGAAAACGTATTTAAATTGAGTCCGTTGTTGTTTTTTATCATAAGCAAATTTCTTGTCTTATTATTTTGCAGCTTTCTTCTCTCAGCTTTTAATTTTGGAAAACAGCACATAAAAGTACCCAGTGTGCCTCTTCTGTGCCATTCATTACCCCACATCTCCCTATCATGTCTCTGCTTATTCATCTCTTGTCTTAACTAAGCGGGCCTAATCTTTTTAAATCTCTCCTCATATGAAAGGTTCTCTGTGCCTCTAATCATTTTCATTACCCTTCGCTGAGTCCTTTCAATTTTTTTTCCTCTATCATTTCCAGAACTGAAACACAACATTTAAAAAGAAGCTGTACCATTGAGTTGCGTAACAGAGGTAAGGTATTTTCAGTCACTTGTCTTACGACACAGTAAAATGGTCTTTGCTGTTCAGCTTCACTATTGTGCATTGGTACAAAAGTTCTTTATCTTTTAAGTTGTGTCTCTGATAAATACGGTCCAATTTTATGGTATTTCTGACCCTCTGATCAGTCAGTGTACCCAAGCCTAAATATTAAAGGAAGGGAGAAGGAAGCAAAAGGCAGATAGGACAGCTTTCTTCCCCAGAACTAGAGCAGAGAGCCCCAAAGATGCTAAGCAGCCTATTTTATAACATACCCATTATTACACAGATAACCTGCCAGCTACTGCAATCAGATTTCCAGCAGTTATAACTGACATCAAATCCCAGTATTGTCAAATCTCTCTGACACAGCTGTTGTGCAGAATGTCCTCAGCTTAAGTGTGTCAAACATTACTTTAAAAAAAAAAAAAAAAATTGATATAAGTTGAAAAACTCCTTTTAAAGTATGGGGAGCATGTTCTGCTTTCAGTTCCAGACAGCTCTGCATCCCACTTGTTTCAATGGCCGAGCTCTGAGCCCATTGCCATTCACTGAATGTGGCCAATTGCAGGAGATGATGAAGGACAAAGAGGAGCCTGAGCTTTAGGAGACACCTGCAACTGCCTTGTTCTGAGTGAACTACTTGTGGTTTGTTCCTCTGAGCTGCTAATTGCCTGACAGCTCTCCCTCTGGCTTTGCATGCCACCACCTCAGTGGGACAGGAGGATGGAGAACACACATGAAGTCTGGGATCTTCCACCAAGCAGCAACAAGCTGCAGCAAGAACGCACCGAAGAAAAGTTGCAGATGAGCATGGCATGAAAAGACATTGCTTTGTCACAGCCCGGCCGCTGCACGGGGGAGATGTTGGTGAGCTGGCAAGAGCAGTTGAGAAAGAAGACGCATTCCTGTCCCAGTAGCCCTGTTACATGATTACTTCGTATTCGCCTCCATGATTGCTGCCACTGGAGGAAACCCACAGTGCTGCTGCTGGGGCTGCAGGGTACAGGGTGATGGCCAGGGGTTAATTTGCTCCTCGAACAAGGTGACTTGGACAGCATTTGTTAGACCACCACCTGGGAGTGAGGGGCAAGAGGGCAGTACAACCCTTCTGCTGTCACACTGAGTGCCTTGGCCTCACCATGCCAAAGTGCTGCTTGCAGTTGTGTGGTCTGTGAGGGGCTGCAGGAGGCAGGTAACGTGGGGTGGGGGTCAGCTGCTGCCGAGGGGCTGCGGGAGGCAGGTAACGTGGGGTGGGGGTCAGCAGGCAGCAGCAGCAGCCACATTGGGGCACCCCAGCCTCAGCAGAGAGGATGGGCAGAGATGCTGGAGCATTGCATCCCCAAACGCTCCCCTGACACTTGTGGGCTCAGCTCTCCTGGCACCAGGGAGCTCCCCAGACAGGCTCTGCAGAAGTAGAAGGACTAATTAGAAGAGGGTGGGATTTACTTCTGTATCCTAGATACAGGACACCAGCCCTGGGGTAAGGAGATGGAAGAGATCTCCTTCAGACTGTCACCCATGAATGTATGCAGATTTATCTGAAAGTGCTGAAAAACAACAATCTAATCAGTGTTTGCAGCAAGCTCTAAATCTGTCTAATTACAAGCAGAGACATGACCCTTTTAGCAGCAGATGCTCCTAAAATTCTATGGAAAAAAGGAAAGCATGCAAAGGTTTCTCTTTTTTGGGGGAAGGGTGGCTGAATGCACAACAGTCAGAACAAGTGCTACAGTCCTTCCCGTGGGAACAGGTGATAAGGGGGAATGTTGTTTCTGTGGTTACCTGCAACCTGGCTGAAAGCCTGTCTGTGCAACTGCTCTGAGTTACGATGGGTAAATTGATGTGGAAGTGATCTCCTTGTCCTCTGCTGCTCTGGTGAGGTGCCTTCCTATGTTTCTGGTCGCAAACTCATGGAGGCAGTGCTCTTCCACCCAAAGGCTGGGCAGGCAGCTCTCCCAAGCACAGCCTCATCTCAGCTTGGACCTCTGCAGACTACCACCAGCTGCCTGGCTGACACTAAAGAAGAAAGATGGGGTCCGCCCCAGAGGAAGCGCTTAGAGACAGATGCTGCTGAACGAGCTCTTTTTCTGCACACTAGAAATTGCCTCTGCTCACTGACTGCAAGAAGCTGCAAGTGGAAGATAAATAACAGCATGAGCTGCAGGAGAAGAAATAATGCCACATTACATCAAACAGGACCTTGCTTCACTGTCAGCTTAGAGTCTATTCCGCACGAAAGGACAGCCCTGCCATTTGGCCTGTATATTTTATTAATGTGGATGCATATTTATGGTGCGATGGATTAGCCGATCCTTTGGCGTTCAATACCGTCCTTTTACGCTGTAGTTCTCAGCAAAGACATTTGTCCTGCCTGCTGCTATTCCTCGTGTGCTCTTAGCTCTCAGAAAACTGCTGTTCTCTCCCCAGACCATCCCCCTTGCACTGCCTGGGCTGGAATTCCTGCCATAGAGATGCCTCACCTATACCAATACTACCAGACATGGGTTGGGAACCCTCTGTGAAGTCCTAAATGCAGTATAGTCTTTGGATTGGAATTATGTACTAAAAATAATATTAATGCTAAACTAATAGGCCTATTAATCAGGTTTTTATTCTGCAAAGCACGACACTGTATGCTTAATTTTTAACACAATAATGCCAGTCTTGGGAAAGTTAAGCAGGTTGTTACACGGAATAAAAACAGTGACTCTTTCAGGACCTGATCCAAATATATAATGACCAAGGGAAACACTACTCATGACTTCACTGCATTTTGCTTAGCTTTCTATTGTCCAGATAGTCTGCAAAGAAACACCTCTGTCTCACTTTAAGAAATAAAGGCTATTTGGTATTTGTCATTATTAATTAAGCTTACTTCCTTATTATGAGGTGCACGTAAAGTAGATTAAGCTTAATAATAATGGGAATGTCACCGGTTCAAGGAACTGGTTAGCTCCACCCTGACCAAACCAGCATCTCTGTATGACCAATTGGTAATGAGACCTTTCCAAATGAGCTTGATTTACTGCAATCTATTTATTCATGAATGCCATGGATGGATGTTTTTGAAACCTCCGTAGTTTGACAGTGCCAGGGCATTGCTGGCAGCCAGACCTTGCTTCTTGATATAGAGTGGCGATGCGCTTTGGAATTCCTCCGCCCTCATGGCTCCCTAAATTAGGCTATTGAACAGAAGCTGCTAAGAGGATCTCAGAGGGATGTTTGTATTTAATGGCAAGCTAATTGTGGGATTTGGGAGATTTTAGATGGCAGAAACTTTTAATAACAAGATAATAAAGGATTACACAAGGGAGATGAGATGTAAGAGTGACCCTATATTTGAGAGCTGATGCTGACTGGTAGAAAATATTTGTTTCAGCATATAACAGACCCCACCTAAGAAGGACACTAGGCAGACAACAGGCTAAATTTCTCACTCTAAATGGCATGCATATGCTTTGAGAGTCAAATTAATGGAAATTCAAGTTTGGGGGAGTTTTCTATCACCCTGAACATGAAAAACTGTTCAGCAGAGCAGAGCCCAATCTCCCCTGCAACAGGCACAGGTAACAGGAGCACATACATGCCTGTGTGTAATCCAGGTAAGTCATGCACTAGCATTTAAAACACAGCATTGCTCTAACAAGCAAGTTGGCACAAGGTAGCTTGAGAAATAGGAGGCTTCACGTTACAGTCAGCACTCAAAGCACAGTGCACTCTCTGGCAAAGCCTGAAATACAGCCCCAGGAACAGCTCAGACAGACGAGGAGTCAGCAAACAGCCACTGCCATGTCTCACCAGCCCCTCAAAAACCAGCCCAGGCAGAGCTGCATGGAAACCTCACTGAAATGTCAGAGTCCCACGCAGCTGCCTCTAAAACACAGTTTCTTTGGGTTTTATAGTTGTTACTCTAAATAGGGGCCCGCAGCAAGCCACATATGGAGAAAGAAACAAACATTTCTAATACCTCCCTTCATGATATGGCTATGTCATTAATATTTAGTGATTGGGCTGAATATTAAAAGTCTTCCAACAATGGTCCAAATGAAGTTAAGAATACATGCTTTTGTCTTCAGTAATGGCAGGTTTTTCTCTAAACCAAATACACAGTCTAAGAGGAAACCCAGTCCTTCCAGGAGACAGCCTGAGCAGAGAGATAAGCTTATAAAGCTCTGTTTTCTTTCCCGCACAGTGATATGGGCTTTGCAAGGGTCTGTCCTTTGGCTACTGTACAAGTCCCTGCCACCCCTGGGCAGTGTAACAGATTACTCTGGAGCCAGACTTTTGGGAGACACCGTGCTGCTATTGTCAAAGCAGGAGAGGAGACACAGGTCCCTGGTAAAACACTTGCAAAGCTAATTTAAACTTGGAAGACACCCAAATGTCTCTGGGAGGTGCAATTTAAAACCCTAACCTAAGATAGCCCGGGCTGCAATCACCAGTTTCGGGGAATGGTGTGGAACAGTTGCTCCATCAGCCAAACGTTGCAAATCTGAGTTAATTCTGAGTTAATCTGAGAGAGAAAAAATAGTAGCAAATCACTACATTCAAACATAGGTATGACCACTCCCTGGCATCAGCAAGTCCCCCAGACTTCCTAAGAATACGAGTAAGGGAACATTTACAATCTCAACTGCAATCTCAGCTTTTCTGAAAGTGTTACATGTTGAACACAGAGGGAGGTCCCTGAAAGGATTTAGGAGGGTTCTAGTACAGAGAAATCTTCGTCCCTGAATCGTACAGAAAGTTGAATGGTATGAGCACTTCAATTTTAAAACCAAACCTTGTATCTCTGCTACAGGAAGCTTTTTGAGCACAGTTAAAGCAAAGAACTTTCAGCACTAGGTTAACAGAGACCCCCCCTGCCATTGGCAGGGGGGTTGGAACTAGATGATCTTTATGGTCTCTTCCAAACCCTAACAATTCTATGATTCTATGTGTTGTATTGCACGGAGCAATCTGAAAGGTTAAGTCCAAGGCTTAGTTAGAAAATCACAGTTTTATTTTTATTTGAGAATCTAAACCTCCTTGGATCAGTTCTGCTTCTAAAATCTGGTTATCTATTTCCAAGTGAGCAAATAACAGTTGGCTGTAGTTAGCCAGACAGAGAGCAGAGACCTGAACCACCCTGCAATTGAACGTACAAAGGTAATCCTGTCCATCACAAAAGGTGACCGTCTTTCAATTTACCCACTGATTGATCTTCCATTTCACTGTCCAGGGCTACCCACTGTTAGCATAACCTAACAAGCAGCAAAAAAAAGGCTGAGGGAAGATGGCACAGCAGACCAAGGATTCAAGGGAAATGCTGATGAATCCTATCACCAGCCTACTGAAGTCTGCACAGGGAACATGGGCTGGCAAGTTTTCCTGCAAGCAAGGCTCCTTGGACAACTTTGGTCCTTGAGGGTTTTGAGGCTAAGCCTGTGGAGACCAAATGGGGTAACTAAATGCCATTTAAATTCTATCACTGAAACAAAGTAACATTACCAATGAAATAAATGGGATTCATCTGTCTAAATATCCCTGAGGATCTGAGTCCAAATTTGGACCTATGTGTACAAGTCCAAGCTTTGATTCATTTAATCTATCTTCAGGCACTTAAAAGAAGCAGGAAAGGTAGGAGCTGGGCCAGTCTGGGATTTTCCTGACTTCAACAAGCAAAGGTGGGATAAATTACCCCTGGACAGGATACAGGAGCTTGGACCTGCTGTGTTTGACTCCTACAGCACAGACCCAGCTCTGCTAAAGCCTCTGGTCCTTTCAGAGCACGATAAGGGTGCAAAGTCCCAGGGCAGCACTGCCATGCCCTGTGTCACCACAGTGCCCAAGGCCTGGAGACAGTCATGGCCAGAGCTCAGCTGGGGATGCTGTTCTATGGGTGGGGAGAGAGAAACAGGGAACCCACAGGGAGCTGAGGGTAGGCATGGGCAGGATGGGAATTGGCAGAGATAAGACCCATGTGGGAATGGAGGGAGAGGAGAGGAGAAGGCGGCACATCAGGTGAAGCAAACAGGGCCAGACTTTTCCTACCAAATCACAAACTGATCTGCAGAGGTGCTGGCCATGTTCTTCCTCCAGTGTTACTGGCAGGGGCAAGACCAGTCTGTGAGCTATGTTGGAAGCCTTGGCAGCACTGGTCCATCCCGGCATGCTACAGCTCAGCAGAGCAGCACAGACTGTCCCCAGGTGGCCCCAAGTTGCTGTTCCCCATCATAATATAAGACGGGTTAAGTGAGCTTTAGTACCAGGCATCGTATAGAAGAGGATTTCAGTTCTGCTCTCATCCAGGTCAGGGAAAGCCTGGCCCAGATCAGCCTTGGCATCAGCAGTCTGGCTGCTGAAATGGAAAGAAATTACCTTGTGTACATCTGAGATACAGTTTTTGCTTTGCAATATTTACAGGGATTTCTTTACCCTTCACTGGAACAGCCCCCAGACCTTACAGTCTTATTTTGGCAAAGCTCACATTCAAATGAATCACGACTTTGCCTGAGTTGGTGTTCCAGGACTGAGCTCTAAATTATTAAAAGCGAATTATAGGTAAGAATTTATGTCAATTTTCAAAACAGCTCAGCAAAGGTAGACAAAAATCCTTCTTTAAAACTAGTAGAAGGTATGTGGCTGAACTCCCAGTCTGCTTTGAAATCTCAGCTCTAGCTTTTTAGTGAAACTCAGTGCCTTTTAAACCTCATATTTTAATCATTGGGCTTCTGTCCAATGCAGAACTCTTGCCTTGTTTCTTTGGTTCAGATACAACCTCCACCACTTCTAGCTGTACAGTGCAAGTGAGCCCCTTGCATCGCGAGCCGACGCTCTCCGTGTGGAGAAGCTGTAGGCTCGTTCCTTTTCTCCCTTTTGCAAAATAATCCACTGTCTGAGCAGGCAAATGCACCTTCCCAGAGTGACCTGCTGATAGCCCTTCTTGTTCCTACACAGCACCTTTGGGGGACTCAGCATCAAATATTGCATTTGTAAAATCAGCCGTAGGTACGGTGGTGTCTGTAGCTCACCGGGTCATTAACTCTCCCCTGTACCTGGGGGTTTAGTCTGGGCCACCTGCACAGCCAGGTGAGCTGCTGGAAGCAACGTAGATCAAACTGGGGCTGGCAGAGCTTCAGGTGCCTAGACTGGTCAAGACTGGTCTCTGGGGTACATGGCTTGCAAGAAACCTTGAAGAGTGACACCCCAGGCCCTTGACCCCAGCCTCAGCCCTTCATCACATCCACAGGCACTCACAGGGACCATCTGCTTGTGTTTACTTAATTCAGCAACACCACATAAAAACAATAATTTTATCAGGGATTCCTAGAGTTTCATTACAGAGGAATGTTTTTATAGTTATTCCTAACTACCTTTGCCTGGGATGTCTGAGTGCAGATTAATTGAGTATACAGAGGAATTATTTTCTTTCTGTAGGATACAACAGTTTGGCTGATGTTCTCTTGTCTTTTTAAGCTCAAATTGGTGAAATCCACCTCTTTGCTTCAGTGCATCCCATCACTGGAGGTGGCTTCTGCCAGAGCTGAAAACACAGCCACAGAAGCACAGAATACAAACTGTAAAATGATGTGGAAGAAAAAGATTAATTTCTTCCCCTAGATTTTGCAAACATTACCTGCTTTTGAATGACATTTCCAATTCTACGCTGGGAACTGCTAAAGCATTTACATAAGAATGCAAAAATGCACACATTATCACTGCAGGAAGCACTTAAAATTTAAGATAATTATATAGTATGGAAACGATTTCAAAGGACTCAAACAAAATAACAACTAATTCTAGAGAGTCACCCTTTAAGATGATTATTACTCTGCACTAGCGCTGATCTCCCACCAAAAAAAAATCCTTCTCTTTACAGTTATAGGCACATTATAAATTCCTACTTTGTTCTTCCACCATCAAGCTCCTACAGCTGCTGCTGACAAATGTGCATTCTCTGAGAGCTTAACTAGACAGCCAAAATATTCACACTGTGAACGGAGGGGAAACACACCATTGCCATACTGGGATGCAATCCTCCCTTCACCCTTGCCTTACAGTAGGTCCTCTTTTTGTGGGTTTCAACACCTCTGGTTTTCAACACCTCTGCATCTAGGTGCAGGCAGAGACTTTGCAACAGGGACGCGGGGAGGATCCCTCTAAGGGATTTGGGATTTTGCTGCTGTGTAATGAACGGCAGAATAGAGCATCCCACACTGGAGGTGATGCACAAAACCTCTAGCGCAGGGTTCCGGGGGAGAATCCCTCTCTGTCATTCATCAGTGCTGCTGGGCATGCAGCGAGAGGAGCAGCCAGTAACCAGGGATGCTTCACAGAATGTCAGGGGCTGGAAGGGACCTCGAAAGATCATCTAGTCCAACCCCCCTGCCAGAGCAGAACCACCTTACCAGATTACACAGGAACACATCCAGGGGGGTTTTGAATGTCTTCAGGGAGGGAGACTCCATAACCCCCCTGGGCAGCCTCTTCCAGTGTCCATCACCCACACAGTGAAAAAATTCCTCCTCATGTTTGCATGAAAATTCCTATGCCTCAGCTTCCACCCATTGCCCCTTGTCCTATCATTGGGCATCACCGAGAAGAGCCTGGCTCCATCCTCCTGGCACTCACCCTTTATATATTCATAAACATTGATGAGGTCACCCCTCAGTCTCCTTTTCTCCAAGCTAAAGAGACCCAGCTCCCTCGGTCTTTCCTCATAAGGGAGATGCTCCACTCCTTTAATCATCTTTGTCGCTCTGCACTGGACTCTCTCAAGCAGTTCCATGTCCCTCTTGAACTGGGGGGCCCAGAACTGGACACAGTACTCCAGATGCAGCCTCACCAGGGCAGAGTAGAGGGGCAGGAGAACCTCTCTCGACCTACTAACCGCACCTCTTCTAATACACCCAAGAATGGCCTTGGCCCTCTTGGCCACAAGAGCACATTGCTGGCTCATGGTCAGCCTCCCATCAGCTAGGATTCCCAGATCCTTTTCCCCTTCGCTGCCTTCCAACAGCTCAGTCCCCAACCTATACTGATACCTGGGGTTGTTCTTTCCCAGGTGCAAGACTCTACACTCGCCCTTGTTGGATTTCAGTAAATTTCTTCCTGCCCAACCCTCCAGCCTGTCCAAGTCTAACTGGATGGCAGCACAGCCTTCTGGTGTGTCAGCCATGCCTCCCAGTTTGGTGTCATCAGCAAACTTGCTGACAGTGCATGCTGTGCCCTCATCCAGGTCATTAATGAATATGTTGAACATGATGCTTCTCCTCCTCTGTGCAAACTGATAGAAAGCAGTGAAGATTTTTTTGGTCAGCAGGTTTCTAGACAAAAAACCCCATATTTGAACTGAGGAAAAAAGTCCTGGGAAGGGAGAAGCACACTTGTGTAGATGAAAATCTGCTGCCCCATCATCCTCTCTCCACCTTCTGTTTCCATTTCCCTCTGTTCTCACTCCTGCCATTCCCCTCTCATCTTTTCCCCAAGTGTCCCAGGGAGAAGAAAAAAAAAAAAAAAAAAAAAAAAAATCCATTCTGCCTAGTTCTTTTGCTCAAGGCAAACTCAGTTAGGGAAAAACTTATCTGCCAAACCCTAATATGTTTTTATTGGGTATCTGCAAAGAGAGATTTACAGAAGCTCATGCCAAAGTCACACACTATCTGTTTTTTTTTTCCCCACAGCAAGGGTGAAAGTACATACTGAAGTTGCAGCAAAGGTAAATTTCTTGCCTTAGATATTATGGAGACATAAGAAAGTGCCATCCCATGGCTCTGACTAAATATAACTGGAAAAATAAAGTGTTCAGAGTTTAATTCTTGGAAATAATTGGAGTGATAGAGCTGAAACTTCCCCACAAACTTCAACCTGAAATGGAAAACTGATAGATTTTAAATCTTAAATCCTGACAAAGTACAGAGCAACTGAAAATAGTATCTGGTAATGGGAAGTGCAGCCAACTTACTAATAGGGGTTGCTACCTGGGCTGCTGCTGGTCTTTCACAAAACTGTCTGAAATGAACCAAAGCATTGGAGGTCTGACCAAACCGAAGATGTTTGATTGGCAATGGGGTTCCTGTGGAAATTTAATTAGGCTTCGACTAGAAAACATTTCAGATGGTGCTGGCATGAATTCATGTCTATTAAATAACACTTTGCATGAGCAGAACACCAAAAGCTTTTGCAAAACACCTTACAGATCTATATGAAGCTTCATCGCATAACTCTGAGCAGGTCAACATAGGGCATTTAAATCATCCAGGGATATAGTGTTTCTTTTTTACGGTCACCTTGGCTATACCAACTACTGAACTCCAGAGACTAATTCTGCTAGCAGGAAATGTGATCATGAAGCTCTTATCCTTCAAACAAGCAGGGTGTATGAAGTCCTGTTTCCCTAAACACAGCGGGGCTCAAACACAGGAGATGCTTTGCTGGTCCTAAAGGCAGAACTCACTTTCCCCCCAGGCTGTCCCCACAGCTCCAGTCCTGGTGTTTGTTCCAAGAAGGCTGAGACTGCCTTGTCACCTCTTCTCTCCGTGAACCTGATTCTTCTGTCTCACTTCTTTTGGCATAGAAATGGTAGCCAGAAATGGTAGCCAGAAACACTCCCCTGCTTGCCTGTACTCTGGGTGGGTCACTGTGGTGGGCAGTTGGTACCAAAGTGGCCTCTGCTCTTGACATACCTCATCCCATGAAGGAGGCCAACCATCCCTCACAACTGTCCCAGATGACAGAAGTCAGGAGGCACCAGACTATGACACCACATTTAGAAGCAGACTTGCCCTACTCACTCTAAAATGAACTGTAAAAGTCGAGCTTAAACCCACCAGCTGCCTACCCAACACCCAGCCTGCAAGGCCCTGTCTAGAGGGGGAGGTAATTATACGGAAAACAAGACACCCGGTCTTTGCTGCAGAGACCATGGTTTATGTGTTGCTGTCACTGAAACCTTATTACTATTGAAAAAGACAACAAACAAACAAAAAAAACAAACAAAAGAACAAACAAAACTGAAAAAACCCCAACCAAAACCAAAAGACAAAAAAGAGGTGTGCTAAGTGATGTCTAAATGTCATCGGCTGGTGTGGACACAATCTCATCTGCCCCAATCTCATCTGACCTTCCAAATCAGTCAGCACAATTTGGGGTCAGGGCCCCACAACTGCCTAATTCCAGTTTGACACTTCCCAGCGTGGCCTGGGACAAGTCTCTTTGTAACAGCCTCATTTCTCAGGGACACATGTTGGGGAGCTGCACATCTTAAAATGAGCAAAGCACCATATCCAATTTCCTATTTTGTAAAACAGCAGCGATTACAACTGTGAGAAGTAATTAATGTTTGCACTCCATTGTGAAAATGAAGACTACTAAATAATATCTGAGTGTAATCACATTTACATAGCTGAAGTGTGCTTAGAAAAAAAATAATCTTTTAAGAGATTCACCTTTCCTACTCCCAGGAGCTGCAGTCAGTAGTGATGCCAGACAGGAACGCACAGGCTGAATTATTTCTGAAGATAGAATATCTATTTATTTATTTTTAAACAAGTCATGTGAATGATATCAAAAAAGGCTTATAACCTATCAAATGATGTGTAGGGTGGCTCATCATCAGGGTTTTAATACGATACCTCCAAAACCACAATTGCATATCGTTCAGTGATTTACTAACAACCTACCTTTACAACACAGGCACACAGAGAGGTGCAAAGCACAACTAGTCTACCCCTCCTTCCCCCCTTTTAATTCTCACTGCTAAAAAGAAAAAAAAAGTATTTAGACTGAATTGGTTTTTTTTATCCCCTCACAATTTTTAATCCGATAGTGGGCTGCCCTCTACCTCAGCACATAAATATATCAGTCTTTCATCATCAGAGACCTTCATGACGTTGTTGTTCATTTACTCTCTTAGTTTTCTGGATGTGCTGTGCATTTCCCAGGCACATGAGAAGGACCCACCTGCCCAAAGCAACTCCAAATCCAAGAATTAAGATTATAAAGATGAAAAATATTCATTAGAGGCAGCAGAAAAGAAGAGGTCTTGGAGACAGGCAGCATTGTAATGTTCATTGAGAACATTAGAGATGATGTAAGTGCATTTTAGCTCCAGTAGCAACTTCAGCACTCAGGGTAAACTTGTGGAAGTGCTGCAGTGATTTAGGAACATGCTTCTCCCAGTTTATTACGAGGCTTGGCTCCCTGTGTTCCCTCCTTGCTTTCGGAAACAGGACTTGTCTGCCAGCACCACCTCCCAGTGCTCAGATGGTTTTCCCACATGAGCAATTTTACAAAGGAGGAAATGGAAACCAAGTTCTGGCATGTTTTGCCCAAGGCTAATGAAGAACTGATCTCCCGGCATGGATTAAAACCCCAGAACATTTCTGGCACCACTACTGGTTTTAATACAGACTCCTCCTGTCTCCCCTGCACATTGAGGCCACTATAAGTTTGGAGACTCTTGCTTTAATGTTTTTTAACCCGCTTAAAAGGTCCTGAAATAGCCTCAGCCCTTGTGGTCTCCTTACTGTCTCCTGCTACATTGCTAAGCCTGTGTTTTGTCTTTTCTTTTAACCTTTTCACACTTGGAAGGCACATGAAGGATTTAGCCAGAAGCAGTGGAAGAGCATCCAGTCTCAAGTTCACCCAAGGAGTAGGGCCACATCTCCCTTTACAAATTAAAAGCCACAGGAGTAGCTGCTAATGAGGCTCCAAGCCTCCTGCCTGCAGAAAAGTAACACTCTTCCCAGCAAGGAAGAGACTCCCTCTGTGTTTACATTACATTTGTGTTTACTTCTGTATCAAACATTTACAACTGAACTAGTTGCATTGTCCTCTAACTTCTGAGAATGATAGAATTGCTTGGTTTGGAAAAGACCTTTAAGATCAAGTCCAACTGTTAACCCAGCACTGCCAAGTCCATCACTAAACCGTGTCACTAAGCATGACTACATGTCTTTTAAATACCTCTGGGGATGGTGACTCCACCACTGCCCTGGGCAGCCTGTTCCAAAACAGTGTTCTTAGACAAGGTAGACAAGCAATGCAGGGGCATCTTCAGACTGACTCTTCTGCAGCTTTATTACTGCTTTTTGGAGTGAGAGTTTCCTGTAAAACCTCCCTAGTGACCTCCACCTATGCAGTCCAACTGCAAAGGTCAAGAGGGCAGTGAAATTTTGAGGGTATTTTTACCTGAGAGAGCTTGTTTCACCCTGGGGCTGGCAGCACACTACTAACCTCTTGTCAATGGCAAACCACTGGCACCAGGGCCTGGTTGTCTTCAAAAGAAATCTGGGACACACCATCAGCAAGGTGCTACCATGGTTTCAGAAATTAATTAGGCACTGTGCACTATAAAGCTTCTCCCTCCCTCGACAAAAATGAGTCCATGGTGGTGTTGGAAGGGAAATCAGTTAGAGGATCTGTTGGTACTCACAGTATACCAGTAGAACATGGTTAATGTGTACCAACAATTACACACCGCACCAGTTGCAGTACGTAGCTACAAGTAAGTCAAGTACTTTGTGTAATTACAAGGAACTGATCCCTGGGGGTCATACAAATAATTCAGTATAGTAGCTAAAAATGAGCTTTCTGAGAACATTTACACTAGTATAATCTGATGGGATGCAGAGTTCTGAAAAATAAATGCCAAAAGGGATAACAAGACAGCTAAAGTTAATTTATTTTTTAAATCAAGTGAATATTCACTTCCACCCCCCACCCTATTTGCTCAGCTTTAATGAATAGCTTCTTTGCATCTTCACTGCTGTCTCTTCCATCCTGGGCAATATATCCTAAATTGGGGAATTGTATCCAAGGCTCAGCACAACTGCCAAGGAGTGAAATGCAGTTAAAATAAAGCCCTTAAAATACAGCTACACTGCACTGCACATGGGAGACACCTTTATCTATCACCTGAATGGACAGCCGTTTCAGAGACCTTCTAAAAAATAACCTCTGTTATTAAATTAATCATCTTCTGTCAAATGGCAGAGTGACAAGAGAGAAAATGTACCTGGGTAATAACTCAGCAATAAAGGTATATACAGGGGAGGAGGAAATTGGGTTGTTGCGGACACAGCAATAACATCATGAAGCAAAATCCAATATTGGAAGAGATAAAAGTTTTCCATCCCAATATTCCTCGGTGACAAGTATGAAAGAGTATGCATAAGAACAAGGGAAAAAGATGAAAGATAGCATCAGTAAAAAATGCCGGTGAAAAGTGAGCTAACAGGTAATTAATCCCTCAAAAGAAAGAAGATCAGAGCGTTTGGGAAACTTGCACAGATACGGATGTTAGTAACATATGCTCTGGGTCCTCCCTGTTTAGTTTTGCTAAACGCTCTGCAAAGGTGATTCAAAGAGATCCCTTCCAAAGCATTGCCTCTTCCCCCAGGAGAAACCTGCTGAGCTTTCCACCCGCCTACAAAAATAACAGGTAAATGGGGGCAAGTGGGGGATTTAGGTGGCAGTGGTGGTGAAGAGGCAAGCCAGAAACAAAATGTATGTAGCGGTGACATGTTTTCTAACAGCAATGACAGATTTTAATAAGCAAGCTATTCTTAAGTTTTGATTTGAGGTGTATATAATTAGGTAATGTGGGCGTTGAGTGATAAAACCCACAAGAAATACACAAATTAGAAGCACTGAGTTTTCAAAACCACGGCCTGTTTCATACTAAATGTCATGACCTATTTTCATTGTATTGTTATATTTGAAAAATAAAACGAAAAATTTCCTTTTTCATCTCTTCTTCAGCGTGGAAAAGATATATTGGGGACAAATGACACTGCTTTTTCAGGCCTCCTCTTTCAAAACTGAAGAACTCTTATTTGTGATGTGATTTACTGTTACCTGGCTTCTTCCTAGGAGTTACAGATGAGATCTACTTTGCCTTTCCCTAGTTTTCCAGTGGTCACTTTCACAAACTTAGCTACAAGCTCAGCTAAATATTACCCTCTTCCAGACTCAAATAAAAAAGCTTGATAAACCTCTATGACTGCTGATCAAAAGCAAGAATTTACAATTAATTTCAAGAATGTCCCGTTGAAGGGAATATGTCTACTCAAAAGATAAGGACTTTTTGATCCAGTCTAAATTTTCATGTGTTTACACACGTAGCTATAAATGTGAAGTAGGTAGGACAACTTCTCAGGCAGATTGTAAGAGCTGATATCCCTTACAATTGATAGAGCAACGGTACCAAATACATATTTCTATCTATCTCAGTAATTTAATCAATTCCTTTTAAAATAAGCTAGATTACCTTTGCTAAATTTGTAATGTGTGCTGGACAGTGTCTTGTTCTAGTATCTTCATATAGGCTTCCACTAGCCACTAATTTGTGAATTACTTTTTTTTTAGAGCAAGATACCATCTTTCAATCACATGAACATTATGTAATGACACATCTTTATCTATAGCGCTTGCTATGAGCAAATCACAGTATTATTATTTCCCAAGAAACCCAGTCCATCTACTGAGAATGACCAAAGATAGGTGTTATTGAAAACACTATCAAATATAGATCTCGGGAAATGTAATTTGTCCGAATCTCTTCTCCTACACCCCACATCAAAGCACTGACCCACCTTATCCAAGTTCTGCTCTATCAAATATGCTGCACCTCTTCAGCACGTGGCTTTCCACCTGCTGTGCCATCCTCATCTGGGGCAGAATATGCAAAGCCTGAGATGCAGTGAGAGCTGCAAACCCCTACACAGGCTCCTCTGAAAGCCAAGTGCTCCTCAAACAATCATTCATTTATTTTTGCAATGTCAAATGATAAGCTACGTTTACAGCCAATATGAACAAATTTAGTCCCATGGGAAACACCAGGACTATAAAGTCTGTTCTTTCAAATCAACAGTAAAAAAATCAGAATCTCAGATTTCTTCACAAAACAAACATCAGAAATCATCTCTTGATATTCTTAAAATGCTTCATTTAGGCTATTATATCACATGAAAATCAAAATTGCAATGTTGAAATGTTTTTTTAGCCATTATACAGTGTTTTCATAATCTTCCCTCAGAAACTTTAGGAATCAAAACTTCCATCTTTTCTCCTGGATCCAGTTATCTTTCTGCCAAGCTCCTAAATGCTATTTTCCTGAAGTCTTTGTTTATCTTTATGGATGAACAGCCCTGTTTTATAGATGTCTTTATAGACCAGCTCATCCAGAGGATCCTTGATCCTGGTTCCCAAGGATCTTCCTAAAGCTGTCTTCCATTCAAATTCAGAATAGCAGTGATTAATAAGGATATAAAGCCAGCAGCAACAAGAGCTTAGTGGGAATGCTGTATTTTTAAACGAAAGCTGATTAGACTCGGCCGTTCCTTCCTGGCTAGCACTGAACTGTAACAATTCTGGATTCTCTCTGCTTTACTGCTTGCGTTTTGTAAGGCAAAAAAAAAAATCATTTTTATGACCAGGAAGGCAAAGTATCAGTGTTTTCAGTGACCCCAAAGCTATGATCAACTCAAGAACAAGCATCTTGGCCAACAGTGTGCACAAAATTTTCCTTTTTGTTTTACTGCCTTTCTACTTAACATGCAATTGCACCGGTGGAGAACCTCAGAAATCCCCTCTGCCTGACTCATTTTCTGCCCCAGTATTGCCAGGAATGATTGTAGTGACCCTTCCCAGCCCATGCAACCTGGCACCATTCTGCTGGCCAGCTCCTGTGTGGGGATTGCTCCCAGTGCTGCTTCCTGGCTTTGATAGCTTCCTCTGCATCCTCTGTGCTGGTGCTGGATGAACTCCAACTCTGCTCCGACAATTTCCAACCCGAGAGGAGTGTGAGGTGGGGATGGGAAGCTGATTGCTAAAGGAAGAGGTTTCCTTCCACCAACAGCAAGGCACACTGCTCTGTTCCACTGGGAACAGCACCAGCCATCCAAATATTTCAAGGACTTTGCAGAGAAAACATCACTGCAGGTCAGAAGAACTGTACTGGGGGGAGGAGACCCTTGTCACCCAGTATGGGAATGCTACAGTATGCAGGCATGGGGCTCAAATCGCTGCCATACCCAGGGAGGCTTAGTGACCCATACCCAGGGAGGCTTAGTGACCTTCACAGCTACGCCTGCGAGATGCTGCACGCTGACGGGATGATGCTGTAAGTAAAAGCCAGGAGCAGTAGGAAATGGACTGCTAAGTGTCTCATTAACTTCCATTAAAGGGTCTAACCACTGTCCTTGGATTGACTGTCAGATGGAAAACATCTGTTTCATTTAATGATTTCTACTGATGCTATTCAGATCCCAGCAAGTTTGAAATGTTGCCCCTTATGCACTTAAAGCACATTTCCCAATTAAGAGTGGAGCGGTTCTTTTTATAGTAAAGTGGGAGATTTGCACTAACTACTGTAACTCAATTGTAAGGAAGATCTCCAGGGCTTGATTAACTTTTTCATTGCAAAAATCAATCTTGCTAAGAAAAAGCAAAACCTTAACTCATGCAGTGGTTTTTCAGATAAGCTCCATCCTGAGTATGCCTTCTCCTAGTCCCACCCACAGCACATCACCAAAAGGTTGCAAGATGTGTCCAGAGGCTCAATATACAGAAATAGATACAGGGGAAAAAAAAAAAAAAGACAGATTCACAGAATTACTTATAAAAAGCCTGACCTGGAAGAGCAAGTGTATTGTCTGATATACAGGAGATTGTTTCCCACAGGAAAACAGTTTCAGGGAGGTTGTAGCTTAGCCCTTATCACTCCTCGACATAAAAAGAAAATGCTTTTACCAGCTAATGGTTCAGAAAAGTGCACAACTGGTTACTGTAGCCACAACAACATACTCAGAAGCAGTGAGACAGAAAATGCAATACCCGATAAGCATATGTTGTTTTTAATACTGAATGGTTTAGTGTTAAGTGGACCACACTCTTTCCAAGGTTGCTTTCTGCAAGCAGAACGTGGTAGGGGGGCACCAGCACCCTCAGGATGCCTCACTGTGTCCCACCCTTCACCAGCTACAGCATCACCTTAGCCTTCTTCCCCCTGTGCATCTAATCCCATGCTTCAAAATAGGGCTGATATCTTCCTTTCTCTACTTTCCCCATGTAAACCGTTCCTCTCTCCCAGGCTCAGCAGAAGGACATACCAAATTCAATGCCTAATATACTCTCCAGGTATTTAGGACTAAGACCACTTGGTCAGAACTGAGATTTGGAAAGACAATTTTGTTCAGGCCTTGTGTTAACTGTTCATTTATTACACTGTAATGCCAATCGCGTGTTATCAATATTCAGAGGTCTGAACGCACCGGGCTCAGACATACCACAGACTGACAGTAATTTATTTTGCAGATTGTCTGAGATGAGATTGGAGAAGCACTACCATCCAGGTGGCTTTCTCAGTACAAGCACAATGAATAAGCCATCAGCATTTTAAAATCCTTCCTGTGAATTTCTGGAAAAGGGAGGGAGGTTGGCCCTTTCCCCACCTGCCCCAACCTCTGCTCCCCTGGAGCCAGAGAGCAACTTCTCCATGAGACAGACTTCAAGAGCTCTTTGCCTTTCAAGAGGGTC
This sequence comes from Todiramphus chloris collaris, assembly GCA_025345505.1. NCBI lineage: Eukaryota > Metazoa > Chordata > Aves > Coraciiformes > Alcedinidae > Todiramphus > Todiramphus chloris. The sequence continues at coordinate 7,338,782 of JANVCC010000049.1, read as the reverse complement.
ATTCTAAGCAGGGCCTAAGAATATCTTTGCTTCACTCTTTTCTTCTAAGACCAGGCCCTGTGAACTCCAGTCCCTGGTTGAAGGGGAGAAAGCCTGGGGGAAGGATGACTCTCCACTGGTCAATGAAGACTGGGTTAAGGATCAGTTACCTAAGTTGAATATACATAAGTCCATGGGCCCTGATGAGATGCACCCAAGAGTGCTGAGCGAATTGGCTGATGTTATTGCCCTGCCACTCTCCATCATTTTTGCAAAATCATGGCAAACAGGAGAGGTGCTGGAGGACTGGAGAAAAGCCAATGTCACTCCAGTCTTCAAAAAGGGCAGGAAAGAGATTCCATAAAACTATAGAGCAGTCAGTCTTACCTCCATCCCTGGAAAGATAATGGAGAGGCTCATTCTGGAGGTTATCTCTAGGCACATGGAAGATAAGAAGGTTATCAGGAGTAGTCAACATGGATTTACCAAGGGGAAGTCATGCTTGACTAATCTAATAGCCTTCTATGATATTGTAACTGGATGACTAGATGCAGGGAGACCAGTGGATATAGTCTATCTTGACCTTAGCAAGGCTTTTGACACAGTCTCCCATAACATCCTTGTGGAGAAGCTCAGGAAGTATGGGATAGAAGAGCAGGTAGTAAAATGGATTAGTAACTGGTTGGACAATAGAGTCCAGAGAGTGGTGGTCAACGGTGCCAAGTCCAGCTGGAGAGCTGTAACCAGTGGAGTCCCCCAGGGATCAGCGCTGGGTCCGGTCCTGTTCAACATCTTTATCAATGACATTGATGACAGGACAGAGTGTCTGCTCAGCAGGTTTGCTGATGACACAAAACTGGGAGGACCGACAGATACACCTGAAAGCTGTGCGGCCATCCAGCGAGACTTGGACAGGTTGGAGAACGGGGCAGGGCAGAACCAAATGAGGTTTAACAAGGATAAATGTAGAGTCCTGCATCTAGGTAAGAATAATAAATTACACCAGTACAGACTGGGAGGTGATCTGCTGGAGAGCAGCCTTGTGGAGAAAGACTTGGGAGTCCTGGTGGACAACAAGTTCTCTATGGAGCAGCAATGTGCCCTTGTGGCCAGGAAGGCCAGTGGTATCCTGGGGTGTATCAAGAGGAGCGTGTCCAGCAGATCGAGGGAGATTCTCCTCCCCCTCTACTCTGCACTGGTGAAACCTCACCTGGAGTACTGTGTCCAGTTCTGGGCTCCCCAGTTCAAGAGAGACAGAGATCTGCTTGAGAGAGTCCAATGGAGGGCTACAAGGATGATTAAGGGACTGGAGTACAGGCCTTATGAGGAGAGGCTGAGACACCTGGGGCTCCTTAGTCTGGAAAAGAGAAGACTGAGAGGGGATTTGAGAAATGTTTATAAATATATGAGGGCTAAGTGTCAAGAGGAAAGGGACAGCCTCTTCTCACTCGTGCCTTGTGATAGGACTAGGGGGAATGGGTATAAGCTGGAGCACAGGAGGTTCCACCTTAACGTGAGGAGGAACTTCATTACAGTAAGGGTCACAGAGCATTGGAACAGGCTGCCCAGAGAGGTTGTGGAGTCTCCTTCTCTGGAGATTTTCAAAACTCGCCTGGATGCGTTCCTGAGTGACCTGTGTTAGGGTAGATTAGGTTGTAGGGTAGATTAGGTTGTAGGTTAGATTATATGATTCTGCCCTGGCAGGGGGGTTGAACTCGAAGATCTCCAAGGTCCCTTTCAACCCCTAACACTCTGTGATTCTGTGTAATATCTTGTTTACAAACCACAGCTGAAACAAACAACATCACCCTTCTTCCTACAGCAAAACCTTGGTAGACCCTGCTCATGGCAGTCACCCTTCCCGTGACACCACATCTAAGCACAGAGAGATTAAACCAACGGGCAGCCTTGGCCAGGTTCTCTGGTCATAATTCAAGACCTTCCTCCAGCTGCATTTCATTGTATGCCTCAAATAGCTAGGTATTACTATTAGGTGCAGACCATAAGCAGGAAGATGTCTAGTGTCAAAATCAGTTCTCATGGCAAGCGAGATCTCAAACAGACCTGTGTCAACACCACCACTCCAGGAACCACCAAGCCACAAAGATGCTGCTTGTTCTGGTTCAAGCAACAACCTCCTCCTTACATTCTTCCCTGAAACAGAAATGCAATTTGTTTCTTCTTGGGAATGGTTGTGAGAAATGTAAAGCTCAGATGAAAGTCTGAATGGGAATGGGAATCCAGCTCCAGAGCAATTATCACCATGGAGCAAACGGGTTGAATTAACAGCAGAACACAAACAACAACAAACAAGCATGAGACAGAATTTATAGAGAAAAAAAAAGATGTTGCCTCATTTAAGTAAGCAAACCACCATTATTAAATTACCACTTCTTCAGCTAGCACTGAGCTGGTCTAACCTCTGCCAACGCCAATGCCAAATGCTCTCCTCTGCAGCAAGAATGAATATAGGGCTGTAATGAAATGCTGGGTTTCTCCGAGCACCCACCTCCAGCTGAGATATGCTAATGTAATGTTTTTGCTTAACCCCAGCACAAGGACCCTGCTTTTGAGATGGTGCAAAAGCAACTGCTGCTTTCACAAAAATCACATCACTGATAAGATGTCGCAGGTTCCACACCATTTCCTGAGAGGGAGATAAGGACAGGGCTTGGACAACTCACATCCTGAGCAATGGTGACTCAGAAAATCCCCCTCTGGGTACAAACATACAGATTCAGGTAAACTCATCAGTTGATATGGAAAAGTAATTCTAGTAGGAAGATGGGAAGTATTTTAGAGTCTCACAAAAACAATCAGACAGAACAAAAAGCACTTAAAAGTATCTATTCAATCTAGCAATGTCTTTTGTCTTCCTTGATTTGAAGGCTAGACTCCTACAGCTCAATAGGTTAGACCATAGGTCAGACAGTAGCACTTTGGGCTCTGAAAGTTCTGTGTTTGTGCCAAGGACTTGAGGGATGTCCAGAGGGACTGGTCTTGCTGGAACCAATGATGCTGCATCTGTGGTGGTGGCAAGGATGCGCTGGGGACAACCCCTGTGCCTGACTGCTCCCACACAGACAAGCCCTGGGGCTTGTCCACTTTTGCTGGCTTCGATTGTCTCTTCCCATTGGTGGGACCAGAGTGTCTGGGTGTACAGAGCTGTGGAAATCAGGCCACAGACCTGGAGACACAGTGCCTGCCTTCACCGCAAGATTTAGCCACAGCTGATCTTGTGCGGTCTGGAGCACCGTGAGCTGACAGCAGCACTGCCACGCCTGACTCTGTGGTTGCCCCTTCCTGATGGATAAAAAAATAATAGCAATTTTCCTGAAGGTTTTAAAATGTTTTTAACATGAGCTACCAATGTCAAGACAAAAATCACTGAAGAAGTCGAAATCCTCAGGTATCAGGGACTAACCCTTTGTGAAACAGTTATAAGTGGATCCTTACCATCAAGTGCAACTTGGTTCAAGGGGAGAGCTCGACTGTATTCCTAATTTAGGTTGGAGAAAACAGTCTCTGTGCTAACCCTCTATTCTCATATTTCACACCACTTTGACAATCTTTAATGTTTTCCACTCATGCTGATACTTTTCTCCTTGGGGTCAAGCTCCATGTCAAAATTTTTGGAAAATTTTGACATGTACCTTCAAATCATCTTCAAGTTGAAGAAAATCTGAAAACTGTGTGTGTCCCCACAAAAAAAACATCCCCAAAATATCTTCCATTACTTCTACAGCCAAAGTGAGGTTTGAAACTTTAGGGAACACCTAAAAAAAATCTAGCAGGATGAACTACACTGAAAATCATCTGCCATCAGTGTGTTCAGCAATATCTGTCGAGATCCTAACAGACCCTGACGTTTCATAACTCGTCTATTCCCAGAGCACCCAACCACCCTGCTAGCAGTTTTCTAGCAGATAGGGATTATTAAAGAGTAATTTCTGACTTTCGAGGTCCCCAGACTCCCATTCATGGGGCTGTTTCTTGCAATAGTGAGAGCTGTGCTCAGCCCGTTGGAAGGACCACGATGGGAGGGCACACGAGATGAGGTGCCTCTGCACACAAGACGTCTGGGCACAGACAAAGCTGTCTGGTCACTGCCCCTTGTCACTTGACATGAGCCCTTCCCAGTCACTCTTGTTTAACCTCAGAAACACGAGCGATGTTTTACCAGGAGTGGATTAAATGATTTTGCAGATAAATAAGTAATGAGTACCAGTGTTGCAGGGCTGTGGTCTTGACTCAGAGGCAGCACTCAGAGCCCTTCTGTCACAGGGGAGGCACAGCAGCGAGCGTGGCCACCCAGTGCAATGTCTTCCCCACCAGCACCCTGGAGTGATGCTGCCTCTGGGACCCACACGTGTGGTGGCGGTGGAAGCAGCTCCGTTAGGAGAGTGGGGGATGAACAAGTAACAAAACCCTCCTGAGAATTCAAACGTTCCCTCTTTGGCTCTCCTGCAGAGCTGCAGAGAATCTTGCAAACGTCTCTTCTCAGCAATTCTGCCGCTAAACTCAAATCCTTAGTGATGTCCCACTGAAAAGGAAACTCTCTCACTGAAAATGAACTACCCATTTTCAGGGAAATAAATTAATTCATTACCAAAAAGGCAGGTAAAGGATTTGCAAGTTTCTTTGGTGAGAGAAAATGATGCAATGGTCTTGCTACCAAAGACTGGTATAAAAAATGGTTTAAAATTTCCTGTGCAAAATTGCATTAAACCAGAGGGAAAAATATATGCATATGTGCAGAGAGAAAATACACATGTTCTGGAGAAAATTTATTTCCTCCAAGGGAAATTACTGAATGTTTTAAACCCATGAAGAAAGAAGACAGGAAACGTGGCCCCATTTAATTCTCATTACTAATGTCTGTATTCACCTGGCTCACCCATGCATGACTCCGTGTGTCAAAGGGTTCCATTTCCAGTACATATATTTTCCCCTTCACTAATTATTCTCTCCCAACACTTCCTTTTCCCCGAGGAATTTTCTATATGAAAACAAGTTTAAATTAATACTTTGCCCAGCTATACTTAGTTAAGAATAATCCAATCTCAGAGGTGATGGATGGCTGTCTGATCTGTAATATACTTACCCTATCTCATATTTTATATTATTCTGCCTTCTTTCTTTCCTTATTTCTGCTGCTTTATTAATTCCTTCTCTCTCTCCCCTCTCTCAGACTGGATTTCCCCCTTTGATAATTCTCTGCTCAGTCTCCAGCATTATTTTTATCAGTGGATTTTTCCATGGCTCCTTTTTATGGCCCCTTGAAGAAAATAACAAACCTAATGATGCCCAGGCCCCAGTCAGACTTTCAGACTTTGAAAGCTGATACACCTGTGCTAGCAACACTTTTTTTTTTGCCCATTTTCACCTTTTTTTTTTTAACAACCTGACTTTCCAATTAAAATTATGTTGTTTAAATGATACAGCTTCTTTTTCACAGAGATGATCACATGCCTGAGCAGCTCATCCAAAGGCTTTGCAAAGGCAAACCCAGCACATCCCTTTACCTGGGAGAAACAGATTGTTATTTCCCAGAGGCAAACACACTCTGATGCTAATTTAAACAGAGCTCATGAAAGTGATCTGCTGTGAATGGCTAAGGATTGTCAGGGCTTACACCACACAGACTTCCTAGCTACAATAACTTTAAATTGCACAAAATATATACAATTTGAGTTGAATATGTACACCTGCCACTCCCACTCCAAATTGGAAATTACTTTCTTTGTAATAAACACCCATTTTGAGCAGTATGTTTGGAGAAGAAAAGCCCTTCCAAGCCAGGGTGTCCTCTGAAATAAGTGGGAGAAGAAGCAGGTTTTCAAACCACTCCTTGTGTTCCAATACGTGAAACATATTGTGTTATTTTTTTGTAGTAACAGACTTGCAAAAGGCTTCCACAAGCTTTGAACCAGGTCAGCAACAATTCAGAGAACAGGAGGGAGGAGGCCATGGGAAGGATATCTGCTCTCTCTGCTGGTAAAGAGGGGGATGTAATAAATTCTGGGGAGGAAAAATGGAAAAGCAGAAATGGAATAAATAAAATATTGGTAAAAGAGGATGTGAAAAGAGGGGAAGTGACAGGAAGAAAGGAAAAGAGAAGTCAGTTGTACTAAAAATTAACAAGCTGCTTATAAAAAAAAGATGCAATAAGAGAAGAGGGAGCTTCTCAAATTAGCGAAAATCAAGCGTAGTCTCTTGTACCACCCTGGCAGGGGAAACAGTCTCTGCTTGGAAGGCAGTAACTCACCCTTTGCTCCCTTTTGCAAGGTGAGGACCACTCCAGTGAGGGTATAACCAACAGCCACAGCAGCTTTCTGCCCTGCTGCTAAGGATACAGGGTGATGCAGGGCAGCGTGTACCCACAAATCCAACTCATGCCCATGGAAAGGGGGAGGTAAAAGCCAGCAGGAGCCCCTGGGAGCTGAAAACCTGTCTGAAGTCCCACTGAAGCCAGTGGCCTGTCTTGTGGGCAGGAGAACAGCCCAGCTAACCTTTAATATCACCCACACAGGATTTTAGCTTCTCTCCCCAGTCTTAACAAGCCCTTAGACAACTTCACACCCTTAGTGTCTTCTTTAAACTGGCTTTAGGCTTTCTCCCAAGTTAATGAAAAACAATTTCTGTGCTACTCATCTAGAAAAGTGCCCTTCTTCAAAGCCCTTTCCAGGTGCCATGTGCAAACAGTAGCAGATCCAGGTTCCCTCTTTAGATCTCACTTGTCTGCATCTGAGGACTGCTCTTGGGAGCTGTTTCAAAGGCTGAAGTGTCAGCATCAGAAAGAAAAGAGGTGTGTGGGTGTGAAGTTACTAAATGCAAAACTGTCACTCTCCTTTCATTTACAACCCTGAATATGCATGCATGCAAAAATGTAGGGCTTATATTAAAGTTTTTACTCTTGGATCAGAAATTATCAGGGAAAAAGAGACTAAAAGATAAGACGAGGTTGTGCAGGTTAGAAATCTCTCTCAACTGATCTTTTCTTTTTCATCAGTAAGGACTTCTGCTAGTAAACCCTGCCCTACCTTGAATTAGATTGTCTTTTACCATTGCAGGGGAGGACACTGTCAGCAGACAGACACGTTTGTGGTGCTGACTGGTCACCAACAGTAACAAACAACAGATGGAATTTTTAGTCTCTTACCCAGACAAAAGCTGAGCAGAGAATTACTGATGCCCAACCCAGAAGAGCACTAACTTACAAAGCACCTAATAGTGGGGCATTCTGGGGGGGTTCACCCCAGAATGGAGGCTGCCTGGGCTCTGCCTTCATGTCCTGGGTGGGAAAGGGTACCCAGCTGCACAGTGAGCACTGGGAGAGCTGTGTTTACTGAGCTACTGAACTCCTGCACAGAGCAGGAGTCCCTGCTGCAGGAAGAAGGTCACACGCCGTCTTGGACACTCAACGCCTGCACCAGCCTTTCACAATGAAAATTCTTGGGGAATATGCATTGCTGCTCATCAAGCAAATACATTCCTTAGCCTAGCTTGCACTAAGAAGGATTAAAACCTACCCCAGCTGATGGGAAATCTTCTGAACTTGGCACTCAGGTCACCCCCCAGACTGTATTTCATCAGGAAATCTGCTGCCTGGTGGTGGCTTGGACGTGTCCCCTGATGAGGGGCATGCCTGCCCACCAGCTCAGCAGGAATATTTGCTAACACCCCCAGGACAGCTCAGGTGTCAGGAACCATCACCACATTGCTGTGGTGCTCCGGGATGGCTGAGGCTCACCGAGCTGCTAAAACACTGAGGTGCTTGGATCTAAATGGAAAAGAGCAGTGAGGCAGAGGTGAAGCATCAAGGACTGAGGTGGAATACACCTTTCATAGACACCCCCAGCATTTAAATGGAATCTACTACTTTGATAGGTGCATTTACTTAATGTCCAGAAACTCTGCTGAGCATCCAAATTTCCAGGCACTTTCCAAATGAGGCAGGTGTTGAATATATCAGCAAGGATGCTGGAAAAGGTAGATGAAGATACCAAACTTCAGTTGGAGGAGTTTTAGAGCAGACACATGACCCCCAGCACCCAAAGCCATTGCTAAACAAATGGTGTTTGTGCACCTTGAAGAATTACATTAGTGTACCTGGGTTAGCAAAGAAACTCTTGCTACAACCAGCAGACTAATGGTGTTGTCCAAATCCCTGAAAGACAAAATATACATGGGGTAAATGGTTCCATTTATTCTCCAACATATTGCATTATAAAAGGATTTCTCAGATGAGATTTTTCAGTATAATGCAATAAGCTACATGTGGGGGATGAAAATTAATGAGAAGCCTTTCCTTTTAAAAAGAACTGTGGTATTTTGATTGATCTACTGGATTTAAAGGGAAAGCTAAGCTTTTCAAATACACACACACACACACAAATACACGCTTTCCCAGTTTCCAATCCTAGAAACAGAAATGTTACAGGTTAGTGTTGTCCTATGGGCTCTTGCTTGTGGGACCAGGGCCACAGCTAGGAAGATAAAGCACACAAATAGACCCAGGAATATTTTTATGACTAAAATCCTCACCTGTCTTACAACAAATCTTTACTTATGGCTGCCATTTAACCTCTGCAGTGATGGTGAATATTACTGACGTGTTCCCAGTGTCTTCCATGACAGACTTTTCCCTAACCTTGATTTTTTGCAACCTTTACCTGTTAGAAGCAACAATGCAGACAAGCAGAGCTCTGGCACGCCACACAGCCAAAGGAGTGGACAACTTCCAAATAGATCAGCTTGCTGGATACAGTTTGCTTATTAAATATTGTTGTACCGTAGGTAACGTAGCCAAGAGCAGAGATTTACTGCACTCCTGGCCTCCGGACAAACTGAATATTTCAATGATACTTTCCTGACTCTGACCCTTCTTCCCCTGAGCAGCTGCAGCTGATAACACTGGAGATAAGCAATGGCTCTAACTACAGGGCTGGGCCTTTAACACTGGCAGGTTCACAAGCAGTCACTTGAATGGAACCACATCTCCCAGGAGCTGGATGGAGCAGTCGGATTCTCTAGTGTCTTGTAAAGCGTGTTGATGGTTCCCAACCTGAAGGCATTCCTGCTGCCCCAGTAGCTCCTCCTGTGTTCGATAAGAGTCCAGTTATGCTGCAACATTTCCTTCCTTAAGGCCATGATCAGGTCAGCTCTCTCTTCTTACCCAGCTGCCTTATTTCATGAAAACTGCAGGAACGCAAGATCTCTGAAGACTGCACTTAGCCTGCTATATTTTGTCAGAACTGGTTAGTGAATTTTAATGTCATTAGGAGTAAAGTCAGATATATCACCAGATGACCAAGCAGGCACACAAATACAGTACATACACTTTAGGAAATAAGGCAACATTGTTCTGATGTACTTCACTTTGGTTAATTTTGTAAAGAAAAGTAATTTAAATAAAATTCTCCCAAACACCTCACTTGCTTTTTGACAGTCTGATGTTACGTTGCAGTACCTACATTAACTTTCATGAAAAAAACAATAGCAAATGAAGAAAATAAAAGGTGAAAAGAGTTTGTGAAAGGTTTTCAACTGGCTGTTATCTGTGCTTAAATAAAACCACAACTTTTGAGTCACTATGGTTTCTAAATCATCCACAATTTCCTTCTATAGCGATTATTAAATACTGCACTCTCCAAGGCCCTACAAAATACACTTCACTGTTGTGCTGCAGTAAAAAAAAATCGTAATACATCATCTGTTTGTAGCAGGATTCATTACAACTGAAATGTTGTACTCTCCAGACAGTGTCTCAAAGCTTTTTCTTATGAAGCACTTCATAGGCAAATTGCTTTATTTAAAAGGAGAAAAGTACATGGATAGGTGAATCTAAATCTACATCCCACCAGATGTCCTTGAGGTCCTATCACCAACCCTACTGATAAAATGATAGCAATGATTTCTGAAATGTAAATAGCTGGTGCTTGCTGCCAGTCAAATCTTCCCACTGTTACTATACAGAATCTGGAGAGTCAGTTGAAGTAATAGAGAAGCTTTAATAACCAAGCCAAGCAAACACAATTTCAGTAAGGCACAAAAATACCAGTAGGTTTTCAGCTAATGCCCATCCCCTTCACACTGGCAGCGTGAAGCACTGGATGTGGCTGTCCCGTCCTCCCTCACCCCTACATGCTTGATCTCAAACAGCTTTCCTGACTGTGCCAGTTACACAGATGCAGGCAGAGACCTGGACTCAGATCCTTAATTTGCTTTCATCCACTGTAATGTACATGGGCAGGGGGCAAAAATCAGTAAGGAATAGCCAAGATCTTGGGAAAGGTTTCTTGCTCCACCCCACAGTGATACCAGCCCTACTGTGCATCGATCACTGGGCCCTAAAGAGGCATTTTCATTTCTTCTAGGCTTAGACGACTGCTCTTTAAACTATCCCCATGTTTGCATGAGAAGGCATTTGCTAAGTGGGATACCAGGAGCCTGCTAAGGACAAAAGGATCACAATATCATCCAGGAAAAGGTCAGCCTAAAAAGTAATAGGATTTTTGAGTAGTTGCTTCCTTAGCCTGTGTGACATGCTCACAGAGACACGTACAAAGAAAAGGAGATCAAGGGGTAGAGGAAAGGAGCTGGTGGAGAAGGGCATGCCTCTTCTCCCTCCAAAAGCTTACAAACACAGCCCTGCAAATGAAAATACCAGCGTGAAAACCTGACCTCGATGGAGTTAGCAACGGCTTTGCCACTGATGGGCCCCAGCTTGGCCAAGCACCAGTATTTCATCCTTCTTCATACTGCAGTTTCAGTGATTCATGTTCAGAGATTTAAAAAGCAAAAGACATGAAAGTATTACTATTGCTCTTATCCTTTCCCCAGGATGCAACCAAACCTAACAGGAGGAGTTCAGTTATTTTTAACCAACGTCTCTCTTGCAAGACCTATGTGGACTTAAGTGCATGAGAACAGAGTTGGCCCATGGACATCTGGGGCTTGCTTTGGCTCAGCACAGAGAAGATTGTCTAGCAGCAGCATTTAGCTCCCAATTTAAGCTCGGATCTTTCCCCACCTCCTTTTTCAATAAAGCCTAAGCTGTTGAGATGTCAGATCTCGCTGCAGGACAATTTCTGAGCTGTTTGCACATTATGGGTAACGTAAACCTGTATACAGTTATTTAATCTGTTTGGAGAAAAGGCTAAAGATGCTGAAGTTTCCTTTATCAGGAGCCTCTGTGAGAAAAGGTCAGGCCAGCAGGACTCAGTACTGTGCGTGGCCAGGCATTTTGGTTATATCCCACCTCACCCTCCTCTGCACCGATGCCTCTCTGGGAAGGGGCAGGATTAGAGCATCCCGAGTCACACCTACACCGCATAGTTGCAGCCTCCTCAGCGTCGGGCAGTGCAGCCTCGCTGGAGATCAGGGCTCAGGGAGGAGGCTCTGCAAGAGCAGCCAAATACTTTGCAAGGGGCAGTTCACTCCTGCCTGAGAGCAGGTATACAACACCCAAACCGATGGTGGGTTATCTACCACATCGAGAAATGAAATGAGCTCTTGGGAGCTGAACCTCCACCTGGTAGAGTGCTCTTTGTGTTGTGCTCGCTGTGATAGGTGGTGTCACCCAATACCACGTGCTGGTAAAACTCCGTAAGCCACAGAGTCACATGGATAGTGATAAATGCTGATGTGACCTGCTGGGAGAGAAAGCAAGGTGTGCAAAACAAATGCTTGGAGAGGTGGATACCAGGACTCTTTGGAATGTGCCATTCCACATGCTCCCTTTGATAGTTCCAGTTTGCTATTTGCACATCCCAGTGCAACCTTTCCTGCATCAGCAGCATACTCTGAAGCAGTGCCCAAGGACACTGCTCTAATCAAGGGGCCTCCCCAGAGCTGCTGATATTAGAAAAGGGCTACAGTGACTGCTGAGTGTCTGACCATAACTATTTCAATTGCAACCTCCTATCATTTATTACTTGACCATAAAACAAAACTGTTGTAGGGACTTGACAGGCAAGGTTATAGCCTTGGAATGAGGTTGATGGGTTCTGGATGTGGGCATGAATGATCCCTGTGACTCTAAATCACAAAACCTTGGGGCTTCTAAGCAGAAATACAATCCTTTACTCTTAATATCCCAATTAACAAATACAGCCTGATAATAAGATCAGCTTGCTCATAAGAATATCTACTTAACAGGCATGGTGGCCTCTCATATGTGATGGCCTGGAAGAAGCTTTCAAGGAAGCAACTGCTGGTCTGCATGCACATAGTTTTTCAAGATGAATGCTCCACTTCTAACTAGCCATAGCAAAGCATTATTCACACCCAGTCTTTCAGAGATGATGCAATTAGCCTTAGGGGCACAGTTGCCTCCTTCTAAATCTTATACACCAATGTGAGCAACAGCCTAATATCTCCACACCAGCAGGAAGTGTTGAGGAAGAGCTGAATGAGTCAGTAAGAACAAATAAATCAAATTGAAATTAAATTAATGCTATGAAGTTGAAGCTCAGAGCTAGCTTTGCGGTGATTTGTTTGGGGAAGAAAAGAAAAAAAAAAAAAAAAGAAAGAAAAAAAGAAAAAGAAAAGAAAGAGAAAAACATAACAAGCAAGCTGTTTTAAATCCAAATTGAGCCTAAGCCAGAAGTTTTACATTTAGAGAGACTGGTACTAGGAGAAAAGCCCCAAGTTCTGGCAAATCTCTATTTCTATAGCTTGTTTGTTGGAAGCTTCCCTGCTCCAAATCTCAGCTGAAGCTTTATTCCAGGTCCCAGCATATATCTACACAGAGCTCCACAACTCTGCTTAAAGGTCTGGGTGTTGTCCATTACTATTTATTCTCTATATATGGATTTATAGCCATATCTTCTGTGTAATGGATATGCTCCTTATCATTGCATTAAGAAACTAAGTGCTTGCAGCATCAGGTTGGTAGTGATGCAAAAATACTATTTCAGAAGACTTTTTCCAAGGAAATAAAATTGTATCAGGCTTTTAGGACCTTGAAGATTAGAGAGAAATGGCATTTTCTGTAGCTTTGTGAACACACTTTTCAGGAAGGTGGAAAGAAAATATATTTATCCATTTTAAAAGTAATCAATATAAACTCACAAAATTCTCTACTTATAAGAGTAGTGTGGGCTATTTACAAATCCCCTGTATTTATTGCTGTCCTACAGAAATGGAAACCTCTATCTCCAAGTGCTTTGATTTTGGTTTAAGAAGTTCATGACATGTAAAACCTCACAGGACTCTCTACAAACAGAGCTTTAAAAATGCCAAAACAGCAGTCAAAGGACCAAACTCTTTCCTACATAATGTGTGTGACCTTGCTGCAGCTGACACAGTGATGGGGAAGGTACAGCCTGAGTGGGTCCAAGACACAGTAAATGGTTCTAGGTTACTCAGCATTTGTTTTGAGAAAGAACAGAGATGTTTGGATTTAGCCTTATTGTAGCAAACGGTCTCCAGAGAGATCGGTCTAATGACAACTTAATTTTACCAACATTGCTTGACTCAGTAAAAAAGTACAGATTGGATAATTGCTATATCAAAACCTAAAGGCCATAACTGTCACAATTACCCACACTAACGCCAATTGTTTCATATGAGAAGCAACTGCTGTTTAGAAGACTGTCACAGCCAGAGGGAAACAAAACAGCTCAACAGAAAGCCTGGTATTAAATGAGAAGGAAAAAAAAAAAAATTAAAAAAAAAAATCACTTGTCTTCTTTTACTGTCATTCCTGTGATAATAAAATGAAGGGCTGCAAGTGCAGAGGGTTTGCCGTGGGGTAGCAAATGAAGCTTCATCAGATGATTCACAGCCAAGCCAGGCTGACAGTACTCATCTCAGTTAACAGCGCAAAAGGAGCTTGGTTTCCTTCGTACAGACATTCCCAAGCCACTTGCAGATCAAGACTGCCTTCTTCTCAGCTGAAAATTTCAAGATCTTCAGGGATTCACCATGGGGAAATTACTGTATGGCCTCTAAACACAGCACTGCCTGGGCTTTGTGATACAAATGGTGCATAAAAAACCCTGTGCTTTTAGGGATATCAAATCAATGCTGTTCAGGAACATACGGCATTAGCACAATGGCTACTGGCTGGTGAGCAGGGAACACCCTCTCTCTGCCACTGCTGCTGGACATCACTTTGGGAAGAGAATTATTATTTGTAGCTTAATTGCCAGAGCTACAAGTTATTTCTAATAAATGCTTGCCATTCTGGTATTGTCCCTACAAGTTAAAGGAAACATAAACTGTTAGTGCAACACTTAGAGAGTACGAGTGTTTTTTGGCATCTCACCGATTAGAAATGCAAATTTGGGAAACAATTAACTAATATGTTAGAAACCAACAATTTGCATAAAGCTTTCTCGGGTCTTTTCTATTACAGCTACAGTAATTTCCCCAAGAAAACACCTAAGGAACCCGTGCTGAACACTACAGCCCATGGAGCAAGCTCCCCGTCTCTCTGTCTAGAATACACATTAGAGCTTTGTTTCACACGGAGGCAGCTAAAGCATAAATTAAAGTCAAGATTTTCAAAAATAGGTGAGTGAAGCTGGCTCCAGTTTCATGACGCCCAATGGTGGTAACACAAACTCAGTCATCCTTGCTCAATCCGTGACACCAGGCATGCACTGCTTTTCACGGGAAGGTGTCAGAAGAAAGTACGCTGTACTCCTCATCACAACGCTCCTGGGGCCATGATAGCACTGCAGGAAAGAGCCTGCTGCTTGTGTTCCACCACACCTGGGGAACTAGAGATATTCATACAGGCCTGCCAAGAAACTTTAAGGTCTAAAACCAAATGTCCTAAAGTACAAAGCGTTTGAAGAGAGGGATTATTTGTGCACAACACAACACCTCGTTCTGCACTTGACGAACTAATTTGTAGGAAAGCATTAGTCCAGCTACTGCACGGCTCAAAATAAAGCCCTGGGCATTTAGTTCCAGAGAAGGCTCCATGGGCTTCGGTGCCCATGACACCAAACAAACCCTCTGGGCATTCAGGATTGAGGTTCACTGCTCTTCCTATTCCTGATGACCATTCCAGGCCTTGGGACCTGTCTCCAGGCAAGCAGAGACTTATTTTAGTCATTAAGCTTTACTGGCTCTGTTCATTTACAATCACACAGAAATTTCATATTGCAAATCAATGGCTGTCTTGTCCAGATCTTGAAAACCTTACTCAGACAAATTAATTCTTCCTCTGGCAGGCAGTCACTGAAACTTCTTGCTTGAGTAAGGATTATTTACATGAGAAAGGGTTTACAGTATCAAGTCCATTAAACTCTAAGTTTGTCAGGTGAAGGGAATAGATCTGCACTTCAAACTGTTCCTATTCACTCACTAGAATTTCTGTGGCTTTTTGTTCTGTTTCAGATCATTCACTTATTTACTCTGAGCTTACTGTGCCTTCTGTCAGTGTCAATATGGCTCAGCTGGCAGCAGATGCTCCTCTAGATCTGAGCACGCTGGTGTGAAATAACGAGAACGGAATAGGAATTGATGCGAACCTTTGCCTAAAACCTCAACTGAAACTTTCATATTTATGGAACTCTGCTTCTAATTTGTGTACCAGCTCCAGAAAGTATCCTCATTTTAAATATACAGCAGGTCTTCCAGTCTCATTGGAGGCTACAGGTACTGGCAGGGTGAGGAACAGCCTACTCTTCTCAGTTTGCTAGACCCATTTTGATAAAACATTAGGTTCTGGAGTGGTCAGTTGAGGAAACATGCCTTCACAAGCCCTTTGAGGTTTGCCTGTCCCCAGTCAGCTCAAATACAAGGTCCCAGCAACACTTGGGTTCAAGAGGAACACTGCTATCTCATAACAAGTTTTTTTTTTAACATCTGAAAATGCTCTGGGGATGAGGATGGAGGATCTAACTGGACTCCCTCACTGATGTGCATTCAAAGGTCATCAGTGTAAGGAAAGGGGCAGACTGCTTTATAAAGCAGACTGCCTCTTGTGCTGTGCTCCTGAAACTAGCTCTCTGATTTTTAGATACCTCCTGAGGCTTTAAATAAACAGAACTGCGCTGGCTGTTTTGCTTAGCTCTCAGTGCTTTTAATTTTAGAAGACCGGTGCCGCTCAATATTCAGCGCTCTTTGGGTGAAATTACAAAACTGAAAAACAATGCAATAGCACCTGTAGCATCCACAGAATCCACGTTAAAATATGAAAGGTCTTATCTGTTCAATTATTTAAAGCATCCAATCTGCCGGTGAAAGATATTACATTGACATTATATCCAAAGACTCCCTAATCCATTCTGAATTTTGGATTCCTTTGTTAATCCTAGATTACCTAATGAGAACAGTTCAGTAAGGAAATGCAAGTTTCTTGATACAATTTTTATTCAACAGACTTGTCTTCTTTCCCAGACCCTTTGCCGATTTTCCACCCAAGAATTCAGCAGGTCCATCTCCAAGAATTAGCTTATTTATGGAAAAAAAGTTTCTGAAACCAAGGTTTCAGAAGCATAATCTAAATATGACAACTTTTCTGTTTCCTTTGTCCCTGCTTAGCTTCCATACCACATGCCATGTTTATTCTGCTTTCTAGGACTCATCCAGGTGTCTCTGGTTTCAGTGCTGCGAAATCATGCCAAGAGGATGGCATTCAGGCTCTCCTTGACTGAAGTAACAGAGTTTCCTTTGGAAACCCCCTTCAGTTGTGCTGCAGTTCCCAGAAGCAACCATAAACCTCAGCATCTTGGGGATAACAACTCTTTTTCCTTGCTCACTGACTCCCCGCTGGTTTTGCTTAGTAGATGCCTTTTGCTTGGTAACCCTGCAAATGCAATGTGAATGAAGTCAAGCTGGATTCTCAGGTTTTGCACCTGATTATTTGCAGTAAAAGTTCTGCTAGGAAAAGGATGCTTTCGTGGGTTTGCAAGGATGTAAACAGTCAGAAAGGAGGAAATATTTCTCCTGAGGTTGCCAAGTAGGAACAGAACTGAATGCACTTCCTCTTAACACTGTCGCAACTGCAGGGCTACGTGTAGATAAAGACACAAAAATGTGTTTAATAAAGTCACTCCGAATACCCACACATGGCAGATCTGTTGATGATGCCAGCCTGGATTGATGGATAGTCATTTTTGGGAACTGAGCTGCCCTTTACTTACTTTTAGCATAGGATCTGCCAAATTTTGTTTGTCCTAGCACTGCAGCAACAGCCGAGGCTCCGGGTCCTCCCCTGCAGCTACAGGCACACACAAGAACAGGCGTAGGAACGTGCATACGCAGGAACAGGCACACTTCCATCTCGTTGTTCAGCTCTTCCTGCAGCCCATTCTCACCCCAGTCCCACTCTCTCACCATGGCCACTTTTTCCCTGTATATCCTTAATCAAGGTTAACTGACACTTTAGGGTATTTCTCATCGGAGTAGCAACAGCATCCTGAAAACTAACCCATACGTCAATGGGATGCAACAAGAGGACTGAGCAGTGAGGGCACATCTTTCTCAAGCCGTTGGCTTGTTGTTGTCTAAGTGTAGATGCCTACAGAAGAGCATAAGAAAAAAGGAATTTTACCCCTTTATTTTCCCAGCACACTTCCCCAGCCTCTGGTGAACCATCATTTCAAGACATTTCTAAGCCAAACATGACATTATCCTATTTTGCAATATTTTTCTTTCAAGACTTTACCTAAATGAAAACCTAAAAGAACCCATCAAAATGATAGCATCCCCACCACCCCACTGCAGTTCCCCAGCTGAACATGTGCTGCGTGGAAAACACTTTCTGCAGCTTTAATAAATGTGATGAATCCTTGTGTTTCAGTGTCATCCTGGGTTAGTTTCTACTCAAGTTCTGAGTTTGTTTTCCAGTACCAACCCACCCCTGTTGGTTTGGGGAGTCCTTGAAGACTGGCTTTGATTGCTCCAGCATCCTTGTTGAGATGTTCATCTTCATGTGGGCATTTAGAGGCAGCAGCAGGCTGCAGGCACCATCGTAGGGGTGAGCCAGCCTGTCGGCAGGTTAGGCAGGGAGCGTAAGGAGGCAGAAGCACTGCTGAGTCACTGTGACAAGAGCTGCTCATTAGCTCAACCTGCAGCACGAGAGGGAGGGGAAGCCCTTCTGGGCAGATGTAGGAAAGGTAGAAAGCTTTCTAGAAGGAAAGGCAAGTGCAGGAAAGAAGCTGAGGTTCCATAATAGTATTTTCTTTTAATTAAGCAAGTCTGGAAAGCTCTCTCGCTTCTGATCTTGAAGATGTTACATACCAGGGGAAAAAAAAAAGCAACAACTCAAATATCCACATAAATACAACCACATATATTTTCCCAGCAACCTGCAAGAGCCTGGCCCTCACCCCACAGGCACTTATGCCACCAGTCACAACACCCCAACCAAATTTAGGAGAGGAAAGCAGCACATTTCTCACTGGCTTTGCTGAATCATAGCAATGTAATCCATCGTTTGGCGATCTGAATGTACGATCCCAGCTGAACACGCCGAGAACCTGGCAGTGCTCTTATTCTAGCACTTTGCAACTCACGCCGTCTGCTCAAGTCCTTATCTGCTTACAACTCTCGCTTGCCAAACATGCTTTGCCACGTGACGGTGAGGAGTTGTGAGTAACCTGGAAGTCTTGGAACTCAGTATTCCTTGTTTGCTGGTGTGGGGCTGAAATGCGATGCTGGAAGCAAGTGGTGTGCATTCCAGGTGCCAAACTGTCAAACTCCGGTCCAGCTCCAAATTCTGCCATGGCTTTTTTTTTTTTAAGCACCATGCTGGTTTTGTGTCACTATGAGCCCAGTGAGCAGAGCAATAGACTGAAAAACTGGGCCTTGTGAGATCTATTGCCATTTTGGCCATATTTCTGAGCTTGCCGAGTCCCAAACTTCTGCTCTGAGCAGCACCTAAGTCTGAGCTTATAAAGACTTTCTGTCTTTTCACCCAAGGACTTTAGCACTGATCAGCAAATGATTAAAAAAAAGTGGATGCATTTTTAGTCTTTTATCTACTTCACATGTATATTATTTATCTTACAGGACATTGAAACTGTTCTTGCACGAACAGCAATTTCACTGCTGATTTTTAACAGCCGGTCTGTGAGGAAACCATTGCAAAGGCATTTAACTGCAGGTCAGTCAGGATCTGTGCCGAGCATGGTCCTGAAGCATCACTTTTTCATGCTTGGGCTCCTCTTATGAAGCCTCATTTTAGAAGGTGCTGAGCATCCTCAGCTCCCACGCCCTGCAGTGAGGGATGGATGCACAGCAGCACCTCTGTGGATTTCAGATGCCTGGGGGATGACTTGTAGAGAAAAGCAGCTTAATAGCTCCAAGGCTTTCAGCTTACCGAGTCTCCTAATAAGTCTCCCATGGGAGGGTGATGCCCTCCCCACTTTTCTGATGGAGACAGAAGGCAGGCTGTCTCCTGAAATCTGGAATCACACTGACCCCAGCAGAGGCAAACACCCGAATGAAACAGCACCCATCTCTCTGCCTCACCACTCAGCAGCATCACTTTCACTAAGAAAGACCAGCACATATCTCATTAAGGAAGACCTGCTGCAGGAAACCACTCTGCTGCCCAGGGCCCCAACCCCCAGGAGTGTCCCACATCACAGAGCAGGGCCAGACAGCGCAGCAAGCTCAGGCACAGGCTGCTGCTCCCTCCAGTGAGTGGGAGACAGGTCTGTGAGCAGCAGGCTCTGCAGCTACACTGCTGGGCACAGTCCAGTTCACAAATAATCCCAAAAAAGGCAGGTTTCCCTGCCAATAGGCTGAGCCTGTGAGCTCAGCCTGAGCCAGGGAGCACACATCTGGGCAGTGTTATCAGGAGCCTGTGATGCTGCACGGAGACCCACCAAGCTTCATGCCTCCATGCCAGGCACTGGCCAGCAACCACCTCTGCACTGGTACGCTGCTGTAAGACTGAACCAGCTACAATTCTTTGCATCTGCTGAGCTTAGCTGCTGGCATAATTTAGAGCAGTGTCCCTGGTTGAAGGTGTCAGAAAACATTTATCAGTTCAGATTGGTCCTACAGTGCCTGGGAATCTCCTCTGAGCATGCTCCTGTCCCAGCGTTGATCCCACACTTTGCCTGCCCTCTCTCCCACCTTTGCTGTGGGGCACCGGGTGCTGTCAGGGCTGTCAGCAGGCACCGGGTGGTGGGAGGGCCAGAGCTGCCCTCCTGGCTGTGAGGATGCTGCACGTTTATCCGTCAGAAAGCAAGGTGTGGCGATGGAAAGAAAAATGGGCTGCGGCTGTATCTAAGATTCTGTCGTTGAAGAGAATGAACTATATTAAGGTATAGTCTGCACTTGAGCATTCATGGTAAAAAATGATTTATACTGACGTGTAAATTTAACTAGATGAAGTTTTTGATTATTTCCCCTATCTCTTGGTTTGTGCTATTTCCCTGAGGTGGAAAAATGCTCTTTGCCAGTAATTCATTATAAATGCTCCAGCCATACCCATTAGCTACAGCAGGTCTCCACTGCACTGCTCAGTATTAAAATATGCACAAACTTCTCTTCTCTCCAACTCACCAAAACCAATTTTTGAATCACTCTGAGAATTTAATCACATTTCAGTTCTCTTGGCTATAATCAACGTGCACGCTTCATACAATATTTACTTTCTGTGCAGGTACCAAACTTATATATGACAATCTGTTTTACATATACAGGACAGTGTTAGCTGAATGCTCTCTCAGGATAAATTATATATAAATTTCTGCACAGGGTATTATATCAAAGTGCTCCTTAAATCCATGTTAGCTCTGCGCCGAGCACATCAGACAAGAAATGGCAATATTAAGCCATGTACAGCAGCTCTATTAACTGAAAAATACTGGACATCCCAGAACAGCTAACAAAGCAACTCTGCAGTGTAGCACACGTCCTAATACCCACCCTACAAAAGGCTGAATGCCCTGAATTTCCAATATATAAGCTGAAAGGCAGTAGGAGGGAGGGACAGACACATAGTCAAGGCAAAAGACTACTCTTAGACTCTAGCCAACCTGGGAAAAACTGTACACTTGCTTGAATATATGACACTATTAAATCAAATGCTTTGGCAAATCACAGGCACCCAGAACAAGATAAGGTGGAAAACAAACACTCCTGCCAAGCTGAGCTGCATAGCTCCTGAGACTGTCCAGGAGGATGCAATGAGCAGCACACAGTTAATTTTACTGTTTCTGACAACGCACCCAGGCTAAACAAGCACACAATTACATGGGATGAAATATTCTATAGGAGATACATGTGTTTCACTGGCAATCATTAAATGATTTTTAAAACTCACTAAATGACTTTTAAAACTCTGGCATGATAGGTGTTCCTAGGTTGTTGGGTTTTATTTTTAATTTGCTGTATTTTGGGTTATGCTACAGCCTGTGTAGAACTGAAGGAGCACACCCAATTCTCTTCACCTACCTACATGCCTTCCCATTCATGAACTTCACTCAGCTGCTGCTCTGGCTCACTGTGAGCCTCCTCTGCCACATCACAATCACTTTAATGAGAAAGCAATAGCTCTAGAACTACGTGCCTGACAAACAGATGCTTACAATTTTTCACTCGTTTGTCCAAGATAACAAAAGAACACAAGGCATTCATAGGGTATGAAACCTGAAAAACTCAAGTGTGGCATTCATGGTGGTCATCAGAAAAGATGTCTGCTCGCAGAATGGAAAATAAGTTAAAACAAAAGCCATCCTAAAATACAAAAGGGCATGATTCATTAAGTGGTTACGTAAGGCAGCAGTACCATAACACTGTTTAAGTCATCTTGCGGCAGCATGACACTGGTGTAAGAGGAGATGAATCAAACCTTGTGTTTTCATTTCAGATGGATGCTCAAGCACCAAACAGCAGGAAGAGCTACGGCTTCAAATCACTCCCGACAATGTGCCTCCAAATAAAACTGGGAGGGTGAGTTTGGCTTGGGAGATGCAGTCACACAACTCCCGTCAACTTTGGTAGGACACTGGCTAACGAAAAAAAAAGAATTTAAAAATTCAAACGTGGTGGTGGTCTGTGATATGAGGATGCATTTTCCAGTTGGTCTGGAGGGGAGGTCCCCCCCTGCTCAGAGAGGGGTGAGCACTGGCAGCACAGCCGGCTGCCAGCTTGACTAAGGTTGCTTCCCCCTTCCCTGCAGTCCAGGACATTTAATGTGCTTCTATAACAAATGTAGATAACTACATATTTATTTTAACATCTTTTTTTTTTTTTTTTTTTTTTGCTTATCTGAGTTGCTGCCTTGTCCCCAGGGAGCTTTTATCATTATATTAAAGAACTTATTTTTGCTCTGACAAATGCTGCAAACTATCTATAAACTTTGGCAGCCAACTACAGATATCTGTTCTCTACAAATTTATTATACATCACTGATCCCTCCATGGAGCAAATTCACCTCATTCTTGATTACAGTCACTGGATCAGAAGCAAACCCCAGTGCAGGCTACGTGTGAGGGCAGATACCTGAGTCCCCACCCTGGCAGAATGCTGAGGAGGAAGAGGTGAGGCCAAAGGCAGAGCTCAACAAATGAGCAAATGGCTCTGCAGATATTCTCCATCTGCCGACAAATGCAATGGATTGTGGCTAGGACGTATTTTCTACATATGCAGGTCACCAAAAATCAACTAAGTCAGTTTTGTTGCTGCACAGCCCAGACCTAAAAAAATATATCATAAGGAATAAACCACAAGAATTCACCATAGTCACTAAAAAGAAAAGGAACTGTGATTTAATACTGCAATTTAGTGCAAGATGCATGGAAATGGGACACCTGGTGTGATAGCCCTAATGCAGTTTCCATTGTGAGTGTGGGAAAGCACGTAGCTGAGCCTCTGTTTATCCACCCGTATGCCAGATGTCTTATTTACCTATTTACCACTGGGGTAATTGCCATGGACTTAGTGGCCTCTTTATCAGGCACAGTGTTTTGGAACTGTTTCAGGCTAAAAGGTGCTATCAGGTTTAAGGCACAGACAGTAGCACGTGGTGAGGAATGGGGGTGGCATGTTAGTAGGGTGCTTTTCAAACCACTCGCCAAATGAATCCATAACCCTCGGCTATGCAATCTAAAAGAAATGGTTCTGCACAGACACAAGCATGACTGCAGCACTAGAGTCACAAAAAACCTGAAAGCAAGTGGTCATGACATCGATCACAACATTCCCTCTCCCTATCACACTGCATCGTCAATGCTAATTTCATTTCTCTCTGGAAATGGTGCACCTATCTGTTACAGTTATCTACAATTTAAGTATATTTCTATTTTTCCCTGTATTCTTGCTTCAGGAATTTGAGAGTGCTGTGCGGGGCTTTTGCTCCCAATCAATCCCATGTTGCCATCTGTCTGCTCCTGACAAATTCCATTCAGGAACACATCCCTGCAAGTGCTTGGAAACCCTCAGGATGTGTAGATGGATGTCATTTACTTGAGCTGATCTGGTCCCCAAATTCCCTGTTGGCATCCCTTGAACAGGTGAGTGTTCAGCTGGTATAAATCAGCCGAGCTCTCCTGGGACTCATTTACATCAACCAAGAACCCAGCCCAAAATATAGAGCTAATTTCCCATGCATCAGGCTGTCAGACTGTATCCCTGGCTGACAGGACCATTATCAGCAAAAGAAGTGCTAGAAACACTTCAAAAAACTGGTGCTGGAACTGCAATTCCAGCAACCTATTTGCATAGCAGGTGAAGTAGGGGCAGATGCTCCTCACCAGCCCTTATCCATTCTCTAGGCACATCGACAGACGTGAGAGCTAGGTTTTGCCCACCAAGGCAAGCTTCTTGCAATTATAGCGAAGGACAAAACAATCAAACCAGAAGATATCACGTGACATACCCAAGATTATTGAGAACTTTGGTGGAAACTTTCTTTGTGAAAGTAGATCAACGTTAATTGGACACCTGTCTTTGTGAACAGTGTTTAAAAATACACATTTGGGACACAACGATGTGACAAAAGTCCATTTAAGGCCTTGCCAAGACCTTCAGGTTCAAGAGGAATAAAAGAATAAATGTAAGAAAATATATCTTCCTAATAAACAAAAATGACCATTGCTACTAAGGGGAAAATAAAGGGATGTCAACAGTTAATTTTGCAACAGCATAAACTATTAAACTCAGAGATACTAAAGAATTCAAGGAAGACACTATTTACTGTGACATATCAGACCACAAGAAAACCTATCCCTAACAAATGCAAATACCAGAAATTACAAGCAAAGTGAATCTTTGAGCTCTGCCTAAGATGCCTAGATATCCATCAAACTAAAAGCAGGATTTAATCTAAGTAAGGGTTCTATTCTGCCTGTCCTCCTTACATTGAGGGATACTAGAAGCAACACTTCATTCTCTCAGCGGTCCTTTTGACTTCGGGGTCATGTCTCATTTTCTCAGGAGAAACTTCTTTGCTGTGAGGGTGATAGAGCCTGGAAGAGGCTGCCCAGGGAGGTTGTGGAGTCTCCTCTGAAGACATTCAAAACCCACCTAGATGTGATCCTGAATGACCTAACCTAGGTGATCCTGCTCTGGCAGCGGGGTTGAACTAGATGACCTTTTGAGGTCCCTTCCAACCCCTAGCATTCTGTGATAAAGAGCAGTTACCATTTCATGCGCCTTTGCTGATTCTGCCAGTAACTGACCTGCTCAAACCAAGCACGTCTGCTTTGCATGGTGATGGAATTTCACTCTATGTACAAACCTCTGCATCCCACCCTGGGATGCTCCCCAAGATGGAGCTGATCCCGGCTCAGCGCTGGGCAACTGGGCAGCCAGCACAGAGCGCGGCTGAGGATGCTGATGGAAAGGAAAAGGCGCCGCGCAGTCCAAGGTATGTTTGCAGTGCACATGTAAATGACAGCGTGCTGTCAGAGGAGCATGACTACTCAGGATTAAGGGGACTTTGCACGATCTGGCTGTGTGGCTGCTGCCCTGCAAACGGCTCGGTGGATTAACTGCACTAAGCAAACAGCCAGAGCAAAAAGAACAGCAGAGTTCGATGCCCTTCACTGAAATTTTACTTTGCTGCACAGCATAACCAGTTCTAATTTGCTTTCGTTCTGGCAGATAGAAGAGGAAAAATATGCAAAGCTGCCCCTTGTCCCAGCTGTCAGGATTGTGAAACAAATGAGAGATTTGAATAAGTTTACTTAATTGTTATCAGTATTAAAGGCACCTTAAGGGAATCATTCATAGAAGAGAATAATTTGTCGTAGATAATAAATTACATTTTCCTCTATTTTCCTCCTTGGGAAAAAAAAAATCTATTAAGTCTTTCTAATTAAAGTTCCTGAACGTAGTTCAACTAAATGTTTTTAATTGATAAATGGTCTATTTTTTCAAATGTCCTTTTTCCTTTTTTTTTGTAATAAACCCACTGTTTGCTCTCTTGAGAAATACCACAGAAAATTATTAACTGACATTCTTTATCAAAACTGATAATAATACATTTATTTAGTCACTCAGCAACAAGAAGACATTAAATTTTGGCACCCACTTCCATTTGGAAATCCTGGCCAAATGAAAAAAAAAATTACTTTCTCTAATCCCTTTTAATAACAGTAATTGAGATTCTATAGGATGATATGAAATATGTTCAAGCAGGCATGTGATTCACAAAGTTGTCGCTTTCCCTCTGCACCCCACACTGATTAGCTCAATCAGTCCACAGTGACCATGAACAACAACAATTTCTGATTGGGGTTTTGGCTGTGGAGTTGTTTTTTTTTTATTTCACACTTCAGGATCACTATTTTGCATCATCAAAGGCACCACAGTTTGATTCAGCACATTCACATGTATTCATAATAGAAATACAGTAATAAACTTAAAACAGACTATCACCACCAGTAAATACTGAATTTGCCATCAAAACTCATGTCTATAGGTTATAACCCTTGGAAGAGTAAATTATCCATTTACTAAGTTCTTAGCATAATTTGAGTGAGAACAAAATTGGAAATGTTTACTTACTGATGTATATAGGTATCCTTCACTATTCATTGCCAGATACAATTTTGTTTGAACCCCCTGAATCGCCACCACTCGTAAACCCACAGGTATGAGGTTAAACAAAGCTAGGAGAGAAAGGAGATGGAGAGCAAAATTAATCCTTTAGAGTATGCAGGTTAGATAGAGAATTAAACCACAATTACCAGAACAAAATACAAAATGCCCATTCATGCATATGTTAATTTGTGGTGCCAATCTGTGGGTGCTATAGAACAAAACTGCTGCTATTGTGTTCTTCTATAGCAATTTCCACCAATAGCTCAGAAATTATCTATAGGGGATAGCAACACATCTTCCCCACTCTGAAGATGGTGAATTAGAGGTACTGAGAGCTAAAAGGACTTACCTCATGAGCAGAATCCAGGGTATGCTGAGTGGAGTTGAACGTACTTAATTTGGTTTATTGGGCTTTTTTTTTCTGACAGTAAGTGGGGGAAAAAAAAAAAAAGGAAAAGGAAAAAGAAAAAAAGCTAATCCAAAATCAAAGAAAAAGTTTTTCAAGATGATAAAACCTTTGTTTTTTGTTGCAAATTCTGATCAAATTCAGTAAATGTTTTTGACCAGAAGGAGCAAGATGAAATTCAGAAACGTTAAAAACCTTCAGTAAAGTCTCAGAATGTTTCCACAAAACTCACTGGGGTTTGTTTGGTTTGGTTTTTTTTTCCTGCTTTTGGAGCAGAAAGGGTTTGAAGAAACAGAGTTAAATAACTTCAAACTGAAATGAAATGACAGCATATTCTTTAGATCGAGCCCTAAATCTGTGCTTTCAAAAACAAGCTGTTTCAAATGTTCTGCTTGCATTTATGCTTAGATACATGCTAATAGTAGCAGTATTTATAAGCAGAGAAAAGTCTCTTCAAAAAATTAAGATTCTGGTTTGTAAAATGGCAAATTAAAAAAAAAACAAAACCAAAAACCAATGAAACAAAAAAACCAGCAAAACTCTGCCATACCTTAGATTCATGGATATGTTAAAATTGAACACAAGTAATAACGAGTTGAATACAGTACTCTGTATTCAATACACAGGATTCAAAATAAAGGGGAGTTAAGAAAATTTTCAAGAGCTGTTATCGTAACCCAAAGCATCTCCTTCCAGTCGGCTGTATAAATGCAGAGGCAGGATGAAGTAATGCCAAACTGGCTCTTATTTCCAGTGATTTATTACTTGGCTGGAAAACTCTGGCCTGCTTTAGGCTGAAGTTTGGTATTTATGGTCACTGTCTGAAGCCAATATAATACTGAATTATGAATTTGAAATATTTTTATTATTTTCAAAAGTATAAGCTAAAAATTATGAGCCATTATAAATTCCTTTTTCAGCCTGACAATCCCCAAATGATCATATTTAATTACAAGAAGATTTGCAGCTTGCCAGGATTTAATACAGACCCTAAATTCTGGGTGTGGGGTTGTCAAGAGCATATGAAAAATGGAAAGAGCAAACATATGCATGTCCTGCTTCCATAAAGGCCCGGCCAGAGGTTACCACTGTGCACTGGGGTTTAAGGACTAAATTCTGGTGAAAACAGACTCCAGCCATGCTCAGGGCTGGTCTGAGCCTGTCCCTCTGCCAACTACAGCTGCTCTGCTCTAGGTTGGGGCACCTCTGAGCACTGAATTTCCTACAATGGTCAAATCTAGCAGAGCAGGTAGAAATATCCAGAGCTAATAAATAAATGGAAGAGATTATAAAATCATACCTGTGCTTTTCTATCCCTCTCATACACACGAGTGTAAGTGCAGACACAAGCACACACACGTGCAGCCCCTCCTCGCTCACCTCAAGTACAAAATCAACAGAAATGGCTTTCTCTTCAATAAAACAAAATCCTCTAGTTTTGGGCAGTTCCTGGCCAACAAAACTCAGATTTTCAGTAAGGAAAATGCTAAGGGAAACAGAGTTCTCATTCGTTCTATCAAATGCTCAGATGTATTTGGCAGAGAAAATACTCCCTGCCTGACTCAGTGAACACTCCCTTGGAGAGCCCTCTTTTGCAGTTCAACCCCAAAAAGCAGCAGCTGATCTCCACGTAGGTAGGAGAGCACAAGCTAAAGCTCAACATCCAGGCAGAACCTGGAGGTCTTTTTTGAAAGGTGCTTTCCTAAGGGCATATTTAGGAGTAGGGCAAGAGTCTGGGTATTTTCAGCACAAGGGTACGAGTATGAACACCACTGTAAATAGTGCTATGAACCTGTGAGTAGACCAGTTGAGGACAGGGCAAAGCCTGGGACAGTTGAGAAGATACAGCTTGCAGCCACAAGCCACAGAGATAGGCTTTAGTGAGCGATTCTTGGCTGTGCTGTGCTTGGCAAAGCCAGCAGACATAGGAGGTGGAGCAACTCCTGTCAGGGGAGGGCTGGGGCACCCACTGCAATGGGTGCTCTGCTGCTTCCCTCAGCAGCTGAACATATTTTCCTGTCATAGACATACTTGTTCTGTTTTGAGGCATGCAGCCCCCTTCTCTGCAAGGCCCCAAGGCCATGGCCAACGGGTTTGAGATGCCCTGATGCAGGCAGATATGACAGAAAGGGTGGCAAAATAGCCAAGCCACAGGAAAATAAATTGCTAACTACTATGATCAGTTTGTGTTAGCATAAAATAATGCGTAGTTATTTGCATCCTAGCCTTTCCCTATTACATTCGCTGTTTAAAATAAGGATATAATATCCGTTGCAATAAAAAACTTGGCGATGCCTAAGGGAGAGATGATCTTTGCTATGGCCCTTGTGCAACACAAGCTGACAGAGAATTAGAGCTGCAAAATAAGAAGCAGCGGGACGCAGCTGGATTTAGGAACACACACATTACTGTGGAGTCAGTGCCATCCTTGCCTTGGCCACCTGGACTTCTGCACGCTTTCTGCAGGATACTGTTTCCTATATTTCCTTATTTTATCTGTCTTGAAATCACTTTGTCCTGCCAAAATCGGGGCATAAATTCTACCTTGATTTAAAACCTTGCCCTAATATATTTAACGATGCAAAAATCTGTTTCTCAGACAGGAGTTCTTTTCTATGAGGCATTTCCTCAAATCACATGGACTCTTGGCTAAAACTGGTGAGGTCTGGCTCCTCAAAAGCAAGTCTCTACTGCCTAAAATGTGCTCCAAAATCTCAGCTTTCTTTTGAAGTCCCTGCGATTGTTTCTGTGAACGCTGCATGCAGCAGTGGGTCTGCAGAGCTTGAAATAATTGCTCCCAAGTCAGAAACCAAAGGGGATCTTCAGGCAAACTTCCCACTCGTCTCTAGGTAGCAAATGATGGAGAAGGTGGACTCCTGTGCCCAGGTTGCTGTCAGGAGCACAAACCAGCAGCTGGCTGTCCAGCCCTCCCCAGCGCTACCAGAAACAGGGAAGAGTAAGTTGAAATCTAAACAAGGCTGATCAGTGCTCTGTCTGGAGATGAGGTGGGCTATGGCTTTGGCTTGCTCTACAAAATGCAGTTGCAGACTCCTAGTACAACCACGGCTTCATTTGAGGATGGCAACATCCCCTTATTGTTATGGGGGGGTGGGTTTAATGGTATCCCTCACGGGGTGCAAAGGAAGAGAGAAAGGACTGGAGAATGAGTCTCCTCACGTTTGGAGGGGCTACAAGTCCTGTGGCTTCCCTGCAGTTCATGAATATGGGCTAAATGGGAGATGTCTGCAGGTACTGGAAGGAAGGATTTCAGAGGGCCTGATCTTAATATTCATGTAAGCAAGGCTTTGGGGGAAGTCCCTTATGTGGACTCTGATCCACAGCATAAACCAGGCTGTCTCGCTAGCTCCATTAAAAATACTGCAATTAAAATGAATTCAGGGCTGCAGGACACCCAGGTCCATACGCTTACGTTATGTAAAAGAATATAGACAAAAGCAGGAGGGTTTTTTTTTATGCTGTTCTGAACACTTAGACACTGTAGCCCAGCTGCAACCATTTCTGGGATACTTCCATTGTATTTAATTATTCAGCATTTTGGAAGGTTGGTAACCAGCAACAAGGAGTTCTTACGATTTGCTTTGTAATCTGTCTCGTTATGGTAAATTTAAGGACACAGTGAAAACAAAGATATCTTAGAAATGGACACCTTTTTATTTCCAGAAATTTTATCTTGTGTCAAATCTCAGAATCTCTATTAGAGGGATTCCAAGAAAATTATTTGAATGAAAGAATTAAAAAAAAAACCAAACCCCTAAAACAGAAGGGTTTTCAGATATTTTCTCTGGTGCATTAAGATGTTATAACACGCTTTGTAAAAAGTAAAGTTTACCTATTTCTTCTTTTTTTTTAAGATAATTAACAGAACTACCCTGATTTCCTGAACAATCTGTGCTGACTTTTAAGATCATTAACATTAGGTCATTCACTGGAAAGAAAAGCAATGTTTAAGGTCCTGAAGGATCATTCTTAGAGTAAATTTTGTGGCTGCATTGAGGAGAACCCAGTAAGATGGTCTTTGTGCTGCCTTCTCCAAGGGTGAGGGTGGGACCTGGAGCCAGACCTCAGGTATCCCTACCGACCCTACGCTTGGGCTCTACCCTAAGGCCAGCATCTTCCAGGGCTGGAAAGGCCAGGAAGCCTCCTCCATCAGTCTAACTGCTTCCCTTCTGTCACTCAGAAATGAACACAAAAAGGGAAAAGGGTGGGAGCAAGTGATCGGACAAAGAAGATCCGATACTTCCTACTGCACTTAGCGCTCACTCTGCCATATTCAAGTGCCCCGTAAAGTGAAACCATGGTTTGCCAAAGCAAATGCTCTTCATATGAGAAGGATAGCAATTAAATCAGTGCTTTTTAGTAATTAAAAAGGAAGGGCTGACTGTTGATTTTCTAAGTTTGTTGTCTAAGTGGCCTGAAATACTTCCCCAAACTCCTTGTGCCTCCTAACTTTTTGCCAGAACAGAAACATAATTTAAGGTAAACTGTTTAACTGTGTGAAACACTTAAATATTTTATTTACACACATCAAGTCTGTGCTCTAGTCATCTTTTCCTGTTTCCTATTAAATTCTCAGAGTTGTAAAAACAAACAAACAAAAAAAAAACAAGACAAAAGCACCCAAAGCTTTTCACACGAAAGCTGAGGGAAATCTGGCTCAAAGCTAAAGGTATAATTAAGTTTAGAAGGGGTAAAAAAATAATAATAATAGGGAAATGTGAACTTTAAAATGATGATGAACTCGCATTGTGTGAAATAACACGGCTCTGTTTGAATGAGCCCCTGTTTGAGAGTGGAGATAGCATTATTCTATTTCAGGCACTCTGAGTAGGCGAGCAAATTTTCCCTGTTGGAAAAAAAAAATTCTAATAAAATCCAAAGGACAGCAATGAACTTCTCTAGATTACCATGGAGATAACATTTGCTTTGTTTGTCATATGTGTCATCGTTACCCCCTCTAGTTCATTATTTCTGTGATTTTTATTTGCATTTCTCTCAGACCCAGTAAGTCTGAAAGACTTCTGCGCTGCGAGCACGGTGTTAGTGCCGCTTCCACTCACTCAGACATCCCAGGACAACGTTTTTGAATGGACCTATACGGGAAGAATGAGACACCACAATTCACAAACACACCATTTATTCTCATGTCACTTACTATAACTACTGTCCTCCTCTTTTGTTCCATCAATTGTTCCATCTGCTTGCAACTGCAAGTGGTATCCTTGCCTGCTGTATAGCTTTGTTACTATACCTTTAAGCTGAGGCTCTGTAAAGAAACAATAGTGAGATTAATGGGGGAAATCCTGATGTGCAGTTCCAAGTGAGCAGGATGCTAAAAAACAAATCTCCAGGTTTCTTCTCAAGGCTGAGATATGAAAAAGACTCAAAACAAAAGCAGGGCAACCAGCTTTGCAACACTTTTCCCTTTAGGTTGAGATCAAATTTATGTCTATAAAATCAATTGCCAAAATGATTAAATGCCACTTTCGATTGCAATGTAGGTAGCACAGTAAAATCTACTTCCAGTGAATACAAATTCCGACATTGCGCTGCTTGGCCTCAGGAGCTCAGCCTTATCTCATTTAAGATTAGAAATGAGCTGGCAAAGACTGTATTCTGCCTTTTAAAATGGTGTGAGTTCTTAAATGGAGAGGAAAAAGAGGACTACTATGATAGTGCTAATAAGAGCCATAGTGACAGTTGAGAGCCTAAATATATAGCAGCAAACGTTTAGCACAGGAACTGCTGCAGCTCTAATAAACAAACCCCCAACCCTCACTGCTCTAAAGAGTACAGAGCATCCAAAGTGATAAAATACTCAATGAACATATGGAAAATGAAGGGGGGGAAATCCTGAAATCCAGCAATGTGTGGAACTGCAAAATAAATATTACCATAAGGGTTGAGGTAATTACCTCATCAGCTAGAAGAAGAAAGATCAAAACAATGCAGTGTTTGGATAGATTTCTTTTTTTCATAACCATCCTCAGATTCAGAGTTAGCGAGATACCTCACACGGTTTCAGATCATTCTATACCTAAAAGTACACAGCAACAGGATCCGCTGTCAAGTTTGTCATTTAAGGTATCTAGGTAATGCACCAGAAGTAACTGGGAGGGAGGGGAAGAAACAAAAAAAGGTCTACTTCCACTGAATCCCAATGACATCTGCATTGTAGACATTACACACAATTATGCTTGTCAGGAGGTGATGCATCTCTGCAGCTCGCTCCGCAACAACTTACTTAATTCAGAGATAAACATACTGTGAAGATACATGTCATTCCCAACAGCCAGTGTCTGGGTAAGACTCCCTATGTTTCTAACAGAGGATATCAGAGAGCTCTGCTACCGTACTTCATTTTAGTACAAGCTGAAGGCAAAAGCTCACAGGAGTTTGTGTAAATGTATTAGTTCCTATTAGCAACCTTTAGTAAGGGCGTTGCGGGATGCACAATTCAGAGCTACCAACTTTTCTGACAAGACATTAATCCAGTCCTCACTCTGGCTATTTAGCCATAACACATCTCAAAGCCGTTTGCAAACTGCAAGCGAGGCATCTCTTCCGTGGCTGCTGAGAGAGGCAGGCAGGTTAAGTGGCCAACGGCATCAATGTTTCAGCACAGCAAAGCGGTAGCAACATTACCAGAGGGTTTTGCTCCTCCCATGTACAAAAAAACCCACTCAGATCAGAGACCGACTCTTCATGCCTGATCTTTTGCACTCTGACACAGAGAGCATCGCACCTGCAGAGCAGCTGCGTGGATGAGATTCCTAGAAAGGAACAGGGCACTGAAGCAAAACTCTGGACGGGGCCAGTGAAAGCAAAAAACCTGGTCTACAATCAGCAAGTAAAGCATGGCCCAGGCATTCTGTGAAGCAGGAAGACAAAAACAGATCTATAGACCGCTGAGTTATTTAACATACAACTGAAAGAGGTGTATGTGTGGGAACTTCCACTGCTAGCATCTCCCCAACAAATAAATCACGTGTTTGTATACGTGTGGGTGTAACAGAGACACAAACACTGAATTACTGGTACACGGGTGCACATGGGTGTGCGAGGCAGATAGCAACAGCGTGTGTTATTCAGATAAACCTTACGAACATGAAAGGGGAAGGGACCGGCATGGGGCACCCACATCTATCAGATCATACAAGCCAGGAGTGGCAACATCTGCACGTTCATTCTACCGGTCCTGAGACACCACTGCCCTTTTGCCCACGCCTGACGGACATCTCAGTTTGCATTAAATTAAACAAACCAACCCCCCCCCCAAAGACATAACCCCTGCCAACCTGGTCGCCGCCTTCGCCTTTTCTTGGAGCCAAAGAGTTTGACCCTGGAAAACACATTCAACTTGTTCTTGTCGCAGCTTCCCTTGCTCTTGCTGGGGCTGTTGACACACTTACAGGCATTGGACTTCTCCCGCTCCCTGGCTTGTCTCTTCTGGCGGATCAGGGAGCTGGCGATGGCTGCAGCCATGGCCGCCACCGCCCCGGCACCACTGGCAGGTCAGGCACGCGGGGTTTGCTTGCCGGCCGCGGGCACCGCAGCCAGCATGCTGCTCGGCCCGTCCCCAGTGCTGGGGACGCTGCCGGGCGCCT
Source organism: Todiramphus chloris collaris (assembly GCA_025345505.1). Taxonomy (NCBI): domain Eukaryota; kingdom Metazoa; phylum Chordata; class Aves; order Coraciiformes; family Alcedinidae; genus Todiramphus; species Todiramphus chloris. The sequence goes on along the minus strand of JANVCC010000049.1, from coordinate 7,304,801 downwards.
TGGCCAACGCCACCCACCGCCAGTCGGCTTGGGAGCCCAGGAGACACCAGCGGGACGCTCGCACCACAGCCCCGGGTCAGGATGCAACAGTTTAGCTCAGGCGGTTTTGTCCATCGAGATCTTCCCCCTTTTGATTTTCTGATGCTTTTTTATTCCTCCCAACTTCTGTCGAGGGAAAGTTTGCAGGCAGAGGTAAGCGTTTCTACGGAGATCAAGCAGATCACTTGCAAGACATCCCTCTGAGCTTCTCCTGACGCACTATTTCCATGCAGACACAGCACATCCACTTGGTGCAAGATCATTACATCTCTCTTAGCCCCAATTTCTCCGGTTAAGTTTGCTCCCCGCCCGTCCCCTCCCCATTCAAATCCCAGCAAACACCTGTTAGACTCCAGCAGGGGCTGTCCAGTTGCAGGGGTTTTCAGGATCCTTCTTTCCTCTTCTCCCTTAAGAAAAGATCCGAAGGAAGTGCTGACGGAGACTCTGGGAAGAGGAGACTCTGCCTGCTGCTGAACGCCTCGGGAAGCCTCTTGTTCTCTGCTCCTCGGGGGTGCCGCTGCCAGCGCAGCCTCTCCTCCGCGGACGCGTTTGGGCTCGAGCCGTGCGCCCCTCGGCAGCAGGCGGTAAACAGCCCGAGCTCCCCTGACGCCCGCTGGCCGGCAGCTCAGCGCCGAGACTGCAGCGACTGCAGCACCAGCAGCACCAGCAGCACCAGCGGCACCAGCGATGCCAGCGGCACCGGCAATGCCAGCGGCAGCAGCGGCAGCGCTCAGGCAGCTGATGCGCGAACCCGCACACACCCCGCGAGCTCTGCGCTGGGCTCCGAAACGAGGCGACGCAGCAAGCCCCTTATCACCACCCTCCCCTCCTCCTCCTTCTCCTTCTCCTCCTCCTCCTCTTCCACCTTCTCCTCCTCTCCCAGGCAAGACAGGGAGCGGGGGACCTGCCCGGTGGCTCTTTGTGCGGCGAGGCGCGGAGGGGCCCCCGGGATGCAGGGGTGCGGGGTGGGCAGCCGGGGTGCACCGGCTCCCGCTGCCCGCCCTTGCCGGCCCCCCGGGCTGTGGGTACCTGCTTCTGGCAGAGCCGCCTCCTGGGGAGGTGCAGACACCCAAACAAACGTGACTGCGCTGAGCAAATAGCTGGCACCGGGTTCCCGGCAGCGGAGCGAGGACACCTGCCTGGCAGCGGGGAGGTGAGGGCGGGGGGCGGGCAGGGGAGCTCCGGCCGTAGCTCTCCCCTGCCTTCTCCTCAGGCTCACAGGATGGCCGCCTCTCTGCCTCACTCGGGGGCTTTTTGCCTCTTTTGCCTTTCCTTCCTCCCCCAGTCCGCTCTCAGCTCCAGTTTTCCAGCAGCGACTAGAAAATCCTCAGGGAGAGCGATTTCCTTGTCACTGCCATGTTCCCCCCCCTCCCTTGGTCCCCACGGTGCCTCCACGTCCCCCGAGGCCAGGCTCTCTTGCCAGCTGGGTTGATTCACCCCCGGCTCAGTGGGGGCCAGGCTTCCGTGGTACCAAGGCAGGGAGATGCTGGGAGCAGTCTGGTGTCAGGGCCTGGCACCGCACTGGGGGCAATGCCCTGCGCAGCGGATACGGAACCCTGCACACAGCCATGCCCCACGGCAGAGGAAGCAGGAGGTCCTGGAAATCCTTTGCAACCCACTCTCCGTGCTATTCAGTGTGCTTTCGACTGCTGGACCCTAAAATAAAGCCAGTTCAGACTAGGAACAGAGCAGAGATTTGCAGCCTTGAAAGCAAACAACTATTGAAATAATTCATGTCCCATGAATGGGAGGGGGGAGGTTGTGGGCTGGTTCACTGTGGGAGTTGAGCTCAGCAAGGATTTTGATGGCAACAGGCCACAGTCATCCCAGACTTGGAGCTTTGTCAGGTGTGCTCTGGGCCAGTTCCAGAGCTCCCCTGAGGCTAGCGAGACAGAAGTGATGCAGGTTGGGTTGGTGTGACAGCACCAGATTCCTGATGCACTTACAGACTTGGCCAGATTTTGCAGGTTACCTGCCCCTTCTTCCTCTCCTCCACATGTCCTCCAGCAAAGCCACATGGTCCTCTCCTCCCTGCCTGGGCTTGCACACTGTGGACCCAGGCAAGTGCAATGGAAACCATGCCACACAGTATCTCCACTTCAAAGAGATCAATTCAAAAGCAGTTCACTGTACCTCTGCAAACATTACAGTCTTTCCCTGGAACAGAAACAGCTTGCAATGGGGACAAGTTTGTTTACTCCAACTGGGAACTCCTGCCCCAATAAAATGTGTTGCATGGCTAGGCCATAATAACAGGAATGCCCACAATACACGAGTTTTAGGACAATGTCTGACTGAGAGTACAATGTGTGCCATCACAGCCTGAGACCTTGACACCTGACATGGTATTCAAGAGAATTTGGCAGCCACACATATACCCATCCACAACACTTCTCTTCTGTACACCTACCTGTATAGTTATAGACACGCAATCACTTTTGTTTATGAGGCACTTTATGGCATCATATATACATGTTAAACGACTATGCTAATTTTTTTATTTGAGTGAAACAGTAGGGTAAAAATAACCATAATTCACAAGTTCCACCACTACCTTCCATCTGCCAGTCCACATAAGACATGTGAAATCCAACCCAAGAGACAGTCAGTTGGTTATTATTAGTAATAACTCATCCTACTCAACTCACCGGTAGTATACTATGAATTTTGCCATCTTTCCACTTCCAATACACTCATGACTGAGACTTGTTTTTCCTGAGACTCACCCATTGCTTTATAAATATTTCCAGTTTGGAAAGCAGCGTTTGATCTTCAGATCAAAGCAAAGCTGCCTCATTGTGATCTGTCCTACAGGTCAGGTGACATTTCATTTTCACAATGACTAACCAGAACTCAGAATCTGCCTAACCTTGAAAATCCTGGGGAAAAGCAGTATATAAAAGCAGTACTTAGGATATCTTTCTGCCAGCATTCCAGCCTGCATGCTTAAAATCCATAATGAAAATTCATTTGCACAAATGTTCCTTGACAGATAACTAAAGAGAGGAACAAAAATAGCATATATGCATAATCAGATTTAAGTACCAAAAAAACAGCCCTCCAGTTTTTTTTGCATGATCAACCTCTTCATCTATCGGCACTCCTACAAACATGTCTTCATTTACTATAAATGGCACAGGAAAATTAAGATCTTGGGAAAACGTCTTTGGTACAGGACCAGTCTTTGGACTACTTCAGTGTTACAAAAATCTCAAGGAACAGCTTTATTTTCTTTGAATGGCAAGTACTGCTCACTCCCCACCATTCTACAAAGGTAAAGTAAAATAAAATAACATTCCAAGCAATTTTTTGAATGTAGAAGACAACCAGACACTCTTTGAACATACGTCATGTTTCCTTGTGTGTAATTATTGTAATGGGGCACACTTAAAGCTAAAGAATAAATTGTCAGCTTCAGTTCAATCAAGAATTAAGCACCTCTTAAGAAATCAACATGGGACAGACTTGTACAATTACTGTTAGAGACAGCACGGTGATCTACCTGGAGCTGCGATCTGATCCAGCAGCAATTCCACTCTTTTAAAGTAAACGAAGATCTCACCCGCTCTTTATTTATATTTTTTTCCTCCCAGTCACCTGTTGAGTTCATGCTAATGATTATGTCCATGATTCTGATCATTAAAACATACTGTAACCTCCAGAAGTTCCCTGGGTTGGGCAAAAGTGAAGTCTGAAACTTGGTACCACCACCCCCCCTGCAAACCAGGACTGGCTCTGACTAACTCAGGGCATGGTTTTCAACCAACACAAAGTGTTCTGCCCTCGCTGCCCAGCTCCTGCAAGAAAACCCCACCACTGGCCCAAACTGCAAGCAGTGGTGGCTCTCTCACCAGATTAGAGGAAAGTGCAAAACTTCTGGGTTTTGCTTCATGCTCCTTGAACCATTTGCACTGTGGCTTCCCACGAGTTCAAACCTATCCCGAGTGCAAAAGCTTCTTAATTGATCCTACACAAACAGGCAGGTGCTGAGCAAATCAAACGCTGCACAAAAATCAAGAGCAGATGAAAAATCACAAGGCAGCTCCAGACGTCACTGTCATGAATCAAGCTGCGAGTTTTGCGGAGCCGCGCTGGTGTTGCAGCACGCCCGGTGCCAGGCACAGCCTGCGCGCAGAGGACCTCCTTCCCCCCCACCGCTGATTGCCTCTGCTGTTCCAGCACAGGAACGTCAACAGATGTGATCGAGCACCGAGCGGAGCTGCAGAGCTGTCAGAGAAGGGAACGGGTGGAGGAGAGATGGCACTTTCTGCCTGTCTGTGGGAATGATTGGCACACAAGTCCAACGTGTGACTCGCTGAGGGACCCGAGCCCCTCTGTGCCCTGTAGAAGCATTAACGATTCTTGGGACGTGCTGCCGTAAGGCAGGAACCTTGGGGTCCTTGCCATAAAGCGAGCACCTTGTGTCAATATATCCCATCCTCAGACTAAACAGCACGGTCAGTTATTTCCTCTTCCCCTATAAACAAGTACCAAAAGATTTATAATAGGTCCTATATAAACTGGTAGATTCTGGGCAAAACAAATGCCGCATGCAAATCTAGACCAGAAGAAAAACCTCAAGCCAGCTGCAGACCTCACGCAGACCAGCAAAAACCCCAAACCACCCCTCTACATTTACAAGCCTGAAGCTGCTTTGACAAATAAAAAAAATCAGCCTGGCAGGGGATGTCAGGAGACCCTCTTGAGGCCCTTTTCTTCTTACTGGGGTAACATGCTACAGCTGGTACAGAACAAGCAGGAGAAAAACCATCTTTGGGACTCAAATCTATGGACTATTTCCACTGCCTACACTCCCCCAAAGTAGAGCATTATTTTCTGAAAAGAGCCACCAGGATCGCTTCTCTCTCTTCTCAGGTTGAGATAAACAAGACTTCATTCAGTCGGGTATGACACAGCAGCACTGAGGCCACCAGTGATTCTTCCCTCTTCTAAGTAAACAGAATTACTATTCACCAGGAAGCAGAGCCGTTCAGACCCAAGCCCCGCATCACTTAGCTGCTCCGTGAAACATCCCGTGGAAATGACTCAGCCTTTCCTCTGCAGTCGGCTCCGCGGCTGGACACGAGAGCAGCAGAACAGCAAGTGGCTGGGTGCTCTCTGCCTGGCGGATGAGCACGCTTTGCTGGCCAGCTCACTACCCCTGAAAGCCTCATTTTACTCCAGATATGAGACAAATTAAGAGTTGCCTAGAGGTTTATTTCTGAGTGCAAGGTGGAAAAAGGTGTTAGTGGAAGAGATGGGCCTTCAGGCAGCTCCAGCTCAAAAGCTCAAATTTGAGGATATTTTAGTCAACAGACCAACTGGGCTACCTTAAAATTAATCTTAATAGTAAAGATCAGCTTCAATAACCAGCTGCAGACCTTTATAGGAGCTGTATTGCCATAAACAGAAGTATCTTTATGTTGAGAGCGTAAGGGCACTTGTCAATAGTGACACAGATATTCCTGTGTGTTTGTGCTTGGTTGTTTGCAGAAGTACACTGTGCAGCCCTTCTCAGCAACAGGAAAAAAAAGAAATCACAATAAATTCCCGTGACACCAGCGTAGACATGTCACCTGGACGCACTTGGTCTACAAGCTCTCTCCTTGTTCAAGGGATTAGGCGGCTGGTTGAATTTTGTCTTCTCAGAGTACAGAATCATGAATCCCAACCCTCAAAAAGATCCCAGTGCAAGTGGCATACAGGACTGGATGTGCCAAAACTGGTGCCCATCCAGTAAAGCAGAGAAACACATCCCTGTCTTCAACATCTGACTCATCTCACTAGGACTACTAAGACATTTGAAAAATAATTATGCACCCAATGCATTACAAAAGGTTCTCATATACTACTCAGGTTCTGTTCTCAGATTTACACAAGTTTGCTAGGAGAAGGTTCAGTGACCAACAAAAATTTGGGCCTTCTCTCCATGACTGACATGCCCTGCTAAATGCTCAGGATGGCCATGAGATCTCACATCAGGAACATCGGTTTCCTCTCAGCTTCTCAGAGAAAACTCTAATGAGAGAAATCAGAGTTCTGTCCCTTCCCAGCTGTGAATTCCGATTCCTTTACGGCACTCCCTCAGTCAAAACTGGATTTGATCTGACCTGATGCTTGCAGGCATTTCTGGAGAAAGGAGGGCATTGTTTGAAGGTAGAAAAATGGAAATATTTTCTCCTAGGTTAATCCATATTCAGTCATCCCAAAATGTCAACCACAAAAAGATTGTCTATCCGGTGCATAAAAGATCAGTGCCAATCAGCTGGGAAAGGTCACAGAACAAACAGAAGAGATCAGCTCCCACAGCTCTGCAGGCTCCCAAATTGGGAACACGTTATTCCAGTGTCTCGGGGGCCCCAACCTGAGCCAGGAACTTGTAGCAGTGACTGACCGACTTCTCTCTGCCCACCACAAGGCTGTAGCAGAAAATACTCCCACATCAGTATGCACAGGAGTATCTGTTCATTCACCTCTCAGCATGACGACTCTTGGAAACATCCATGTAAATGACAGCATATCATCCCTGAAATATTTACATCTCAGCATGGGACACACAAGAAGCGTCGTCTATATGCCACTGTCAAACTTAACATAAGGCCACTTCACACATGACAAAACACTGTAAATAGTCCTTCACAGACCCAAAGCAAGCTGCCTAGAGATTGTCACATTACTCAAATGGAGCTTTTTCCACCTTTTCATAGATCTGATGGTTCATCCTTTGTCAAGAGCTTGACAAAAACAGTCTCATTGGCTTTCCAGTGAGTTGGAGCCTCTGAGAGTTCTCCTCCTCTCACCTGCACTCAAGAATTTCTATCAGCTTCTCACAGCCATGGTCCTTGCCTTGCTCAGAAGTTAACTTCTGCCCCACAGCTTGACTTCACATAACTAGAGAGCCCAATTGGCTGCAGCCATGTGCTTGATGCCAAGCTTGCTGCTTCCCGTGTCTGTGTTAATGATGTAAGACCCATCTGTTTTCTAGTAATGAAACCAAATTACCCAGTCTGGGATCAGAAGAGCCTGGCAATGGTTTTCTGTGACTTCTACCTGACTGCCAAGATCATGGAACTGAGCTGGTGACACGCGAAAGGGCCTTCGAGCAAAAAGCGACAGGTCCTGCATGGTGTCAGGGCTCTCCAGGAGCTGGACTTAGACCTTGCAGTGTGTTGATGCTTCTGCAAATGTGCAAGTGGGGCCTTGCTCCACTCGCTGTCACAGAACTGGAACCACTTCACCTGAGCAAAAATGCTGTCCTCATTTTCAGTAACCAGGAGGAAGGTATATCCTTGAGGATTAGGAAAAGGGCCATAAGCCTGAACTTCTGCATCCTCAGTTCACCACATAATAATGGGGATATTAATAGTGACATAACAAGACAAATCCAGCCTAAGTTCAGTGATGTAAAAGTCAGCTTTATCTCAGCTCATCTGACCAAATACCTGGGCTGTACAACCAAGAAAGAAGAAAGAAAAAAGAAAGGCTCCTCCAGATGGCAATTCATTCCCATCCAAAAAAACACCATTATTTTCACAGCTGCATAAAGAAAACACTACCTCTGCTTTACTGAACTATGGCTACAGGGTGATTCAGACTGTAATCTACCTAATGCAGCTTTATAATAAATAATATTTACCACCATCAAAACTAAGTAATCACTTAATGAAGGTCTATGTAGCTCAATGTCTTGCTTCTGGCAGTGCTCAGTAATACATGTGAATACAAAACCAGCCCGAGTAGTCGCACAGTCACACTTCCCACGCACACATACCTCCCAGCAATCGGCCTCACGGCAACTCCAGGCTTAGCAGGAGCTGCTGCTGGCAAGAGCAGAGCAAAGGTGACATCTATAAATCATGCAGGGATTTTGATGTGAAAAATGCAACATATCATAAGTAAACAGAGGGGAATTCATTAGCATAAGTCAGAGGTACTCTTTTTGTAAGCAACACGCGCAAGCAGCAGCATCAGCTAGCGAAACGGGAACGAGAAATACAAGCCAGCAGTTGCTGCATTGGATTCAAATAGGTCTAGAGACTAGAAAAATGGTGTATGCAAATTCAACATAAGCAAATTAGAAGAAATTCAGAGAAGTCAATTCAGAGAAGAAGGCTAATAGTGGAACATCTGCTGCTGCTCCCAATATTCACATTAGGCGGCTGCGTACATTTCTGAGGACTCAGACATCATCAGAAAGCACAGAAAGGTTTTGTTGCTATGCAGAGGAACATTGTTCAGAAATCAGAGAAGCAGATTTGAAGCTGCCTGAGCTGAGCACAGTTATTCCTCACTTAAGTCCAGCTGAACTTTCCAGGGACACTTTCTTATACAGAGGCTGGATCACTGTCCAACTTGTAGCTGCATTTCTACCTCAAACCACCACAAAACTAGTAAATGAAGCTGCAGAAGTAGATACAAATATAATAACATGATTTTAGCTAAATTCCCAGTCCATATTTATGGCCTTCACAACTCCCCAGTCATACTCTTCAATCATGTTGAGCTAAACTCACAGCAGAGAGACACTGTACTCAACAGACGCTGATATACCATCAGGATTTCTGTCCTTCAACTCTCTGCTCTTTATCACTCTCCTTTTCCACCTCTTCCTGACAGTAACCTCTTTCATCGTTTCATTAAAAATTACAACATAACGAGCAGCAGCTACAAAACCAATCAGTATCTCTATGTCCTTATCCTTCAGTTGAGGTCAACTTAATCTTACAAACAAATAAACTTAGTTTAAGCTTCATCTACAACACAGCATTCCAAGGCCTGGGAGCATTTGCTGGGAAAGAAAAGTCAAAGAGTAGAATTAGATTCTAAGGCACAGAACTAAGCTTGCTGGATTGTAAGAAGTTATCTTGGTCGATCTGTCAATATTATGATTTGACCGATTCCACTCACGTGTAACCACAGTGAAGAAAGACCTCCTTGTATTTTCCTGTCTCCTACATGGAGCAGTTGTAAGAGTTTAAAGAAACTAGCTGTAAAGAGGCATCTATAAGGTGCAGCTGCATAGGTAGAACATGAAACCACACAGAATTCACACAATTCTGCAGCAGTCTGTGAGGCCTGCAGGGATTCCCAGGTGGTTCCCCTTGCTCATGTGGTTGGAGCAAGAGATATGGCTCCCAGATGGAAGTTGCTGGTATCTGTATTTCCTCTGGATTGTATCTGAAATTGGACATCTCAAATCTCTGCAAATATGGATTCTACATTTATGATATGGACAGTTAAATACAAGCATTTTTTTCTGCCTGCCTTCTTCCTGATTTGCAAATGTGAGCAAACTCAAGATGTTTCAACAATGATGAGATGCACAAGCACCAGGCAATCAGAGCAGAGCTGTTAATGCTGGGAGAAACTCCCACCTTTCCTTTTTTCCTTTCTTCCTTTCTTTTTTCCAGCTCTGTAACACATGAAATGTCTTACTCAGTGACTGTATTTTTAAACTGTTATTGCCATAAATTTTAGCCTACTAAAAAAGTTACGATGTAGTCTTTTCAGGAGGCTTTTGGCAAAATATAAAGCTTCCTGTAGAGGAAACGCTGTAGAACATTAATTTGCAAACAGTAACAAACCAAACAAATGGGACAGATTTCCAGTACTTCCGTTGAAAACCCAACCCAATAAAATTACTGCGAAAACCAGAAACAAGAGGGACACCTACAGATAGTTCTTGTAACTGCCCCAGCAAGGTCATTCACTTTCTTTCCCAGTTTTGTTTCGGTCACTGGTGATAGTTAATTACAACCAACGTCCGTGGTGCCTCTGGCTGTAATTAACAGCCGACTCGCAAGAGTTGGGCTCAGGCCGGCTGGGAGAGCCTCTGGGACTCCCACGCAAGGCTGTGTGGCCACATTTAGGGCTGTGTGGCCACATTTAGGGCTGTGTTTCACTTGTACCCGGAGCTCGGCCCATGTCCGCCCGCTCGGGAGCGACCCCGGACTCCCCGACAGGGTCGGGCGGGCGGCCGCTGTCCGCGGTGCTGATCCGCGCCGGGCCCCCTCCGGCCCCGCCGAACAGGGAGCCTGCCCGTTACACCGAGTTTACAGCCCAACATCCAGAGTCAACTGCCAGCGCTTCCACTGTATATTGTGACCAGGCAACGCATTCCCCCCTAGCTGACCTACAGCAAAATCTTGCCGTGGTGTCAGCCCCGCTTCACTTGTGCCGCCGGCATGCTGTAAAAACCTACTGCTTGGGACTTAGTAGTTAGCAACCTGGATTACGTATCGAGAGGTTACATTTTGTAAATGCATTTTTAACCTGCTGAACCCACTGCAGACTGCTTACTTCACGTTCTACGCTTCACCATACCTACGTTGACTATTTTAATTTTGAGGAGGAAAAAAAACCCGCACCATGGGTGCTGCGTGCAATGTCACAAAAGTTGTCTACTAATCCCTCTGAGTAATTTCTAATAAAGAATGATACATGAACCAGACAGTTAACATCTAACTCTCACAGTTAATATCTAACCCCAATTACTGTCTGATATTGGGGCATTTTCCAAGAGTCCTTGGATTTGTTTTTCTCTTCTAGCCGTAGGGCGTTGGTTCTTACAGTAATCTGATCATTTCATGTACCAAATGAAGAGAATACGCTTTTTCATTATTAAAAAAGAAAACAAAGGACACATTCAAAAGCCCTTAGCTAAAACATTTGCAAAAGAATAGAGAAATGATGCTGGTTTTCTCTTGAAAAGGTTTTCAAGTTATTAATGCCATAACAAGATTGTCTTCAGTTAATGTTAGGCACAATACTCTCATGAAAGACAATTCGAACAGAACTGGAAGCATTATTTTTGGTTTCTTTTTTCTTTAAAGCAAGCTTTACACCTGACAAAAAGCTTTGGTACAAATTTAACTGAAGACATAGCATGGATGTTTAAAAGGCCATAAAATCAATCTGTGCAACATTTAAGATATTAAAACAGGACAATTTTTCCAGTTCAGCAGCACATTCAGTACATTTACAGTTCCAATCAGTAGGAATTAACAGTAACACTTGCCTTTTCCTTCTTAAATAGTGCATTTTTTAGAGTTACCAAAGAAAATTCATGGAGTCAAAGAACCATATTCCTAATCCTAATACTAATAAGTATTAACCTCTCATTTCTTTATAGAGGTTATAATCTCTACAGAGGATCAGTTGCCAGGAAATACCTACTCATTTTTTACTGCAAAAATATTGGTTAAATACATCTTACCTGAATAAGACTTTCTTAACCCCAAAGCCATGCTGCCTTACAAGCTGCTCCTACCCGGACAATTGCAGTCTACATTTGGAGCAGACACACAGGGAGCAGATCAGAGAAAGTTTAAGGCACATTTAAAGTATTCTCTAAGGTACTGGCCAGAAACATCAAGCCCATACCCGCGGTATAGAGAGATCATTAATGGGCATTAGTGACAGACCATTATGACTTTCAGAGATCATAAAAGATTCATAATGTAGCTGTATTGTTCTGGCAACATCTAACCATTTCTTGGACATAAATGTACATTTCTCCCTACATGATTTACTTAAACTTATTATTTTGAGCATCAAATTTTATTTTCTTCCTCCTAGAATTACAAAGAATACCTGTAACAGGATACTGCAGTACATTACACCAGCCATCGGAGCGTGACGCTCCGTTTAGTTTCTACCCTTATTGTAAGGCATTTTGCAATGAATAGCTCAACAACATTCATGAGGTAGAATATGTACCATACTTTCTTTCTTCTTTAAACAAGCTGCATTATTAATGTGCCGTAAATGTCACAAGTATAAAAAGCACTTAGAGGAATTACATTTGCTAACAATTCTCAAATAATTACCTTTTAGAAATTTTTAATCTTGTACTTCTGCATTTCAGAAAAGCTCCTTTTTTGACGTTTGGATTTAGTGAAAAATAATGAAAATGTTCCAGCTGAGGTCAACCAAACCAGCTAATCCTAATGCAATTTTGATGAATGAAGAAAACACTGAGATTTGGTTTTGAAGATGTACAGTACTGCAAAGAATGTGGTTCGAAATGTGACCACAATTATACTTCTGTTGTGTTAATTAAGGGCTGGATTTGAATTTTCTGTTGCTGAACTTGACTGAGACCCTGTTTAACTCATCCTTCTTCAGCAAAGCAAGTTAAGCCCATGATCACTATGACGTAAGTAATGAGATTTGGTCAATTTAGAAGCAGAGTCAGATTTCAAAGTTAAACACTGTCTCTAAGTGTGATTTGGTCATTATGGTATCATATGATTGCAAGTAGTAGAGAAAAGCTATTTAAAAAGGCTCTGCCTCTTCTCTAGAAGCTACTGCTCCCTCCAAGGCATGCTTACAAGTAACGTCTTTGTGAATTTGGTTTATTTTTCAGTGCAATGGACCAGCTGTGGACATACATGAATTTGCTTATCAGGAGGAAAATGACCAAACTCCAACAGAGGAGCAGTAACTTCTTCATCCTCTAACACAATCACTTGCAAATGCATGAGATGTGTTAAGGATCAGACCCTTAAAAGTTATAGACCAGGAAACATCTTCCATATTCTGAGCTTTAGTTACTAAAATGAGATCTAGGAAATGAAGTCACTCAAGCATTTTGGCATTTATGTTTTGCTGTATCTAGACCTGAAAAGCGAAGCAGGCTAGTTTACTACTAATAAATAATTTTCCCAGAAGAATACTTCAGTGTTTACTAATACACGGTACTGCTTATGCACTTGGAATTCACAACAAGGATACACAAACAAATCGTGTTAGAAATTGCAAAATTTTAGAATATTCACTGTTTGTTATGCTTATAATCAAGCCAAGAACATTGCTAATATTCAAATACAGTTCAATACAAATGCTAATATTCAAGTACTATTAAAAACAGCCTTTCCAGAAATGAATAGTACCTGTTCTGCAGTGGGGCAAATACTGAAGTTGATTCTGAGACCTCTCGACTTGGAAATGGAACCATTCTCACAAAAAAAAAAAAGTCAAAAGCCCACGTGGAAGAACATACTCAAGCCTATCTCTAATCTCCTACTGAGTTCTATTGATTTCACACAACTGACCTTGAGTCAATAGGTTTTATGTCACCCATGTCAATTATTGATAGGCAGTCAAAAGGCAGCAGTAGTGTTGCTTACTGCCTTGCAATTACAAACAAGGTTAATCTGCTTGTAAATGTAGTTCTTTTCCCACAAGCACCATTGCATTTAACTCCTTTTCCCAAAGCCTACATGAATTTGTAATGACAGCTCCCTTAAATTTACACAGTTCTTATTAAAATTTCAGTATTCTTTCCTCTTCAGCTACCTCAAGTAAGGTTTAGAATCATGCTTATGGGTTTACAATAAAATTTGAGTCGTATATTGAAAACATAACCTGTGTCCAGCTACTCCTTATTACCATCTATCTCTTCATTGCATATATACTTGTTGTACTGGTTTTATTAATAAAAGGAAAATACAGCTCCACTTGGTGTCTATTAAGTACCCTCAGCACATGGCTAGAACCACCTGGCAGAAAGGAACACCACTCATCTGAGACTGCAGCTAACACCTTACCTCTGCTAGAGTACCAGGTACCCCTGTGAGATGTCAGTTTAAAACAGCAACTTTACAGAGTGGCGTAGAAAGTAGAATTTGTAATAAACCAGTTATATATATATACTTTTTTATTATTATTATTTATGTATCAATAAAAATCAAGCTGCTGTTTGCTATGAGGTACTCACTGGCGATTTCCATGTTATAACTAATGGATGACTGATGACTAAACAACTAAGAGAAATCAAAAAAAGAAGCTGGTTATGGAGAAGGCATTTACGTTTCTAAGCATCCAAGGAAGAAAGCTCAGGTTACCCCCCTGAAGGAGACAGTAGTGAGTCAAACCCAGTCCACAATTTGGTCAGTTTACCCATGGCATTACGTGCCACATCTATTCACTTTACAGATGACCAGAACAGACAGCTTGGTAGGTCCAGTAGGATTTGCAGACCCACATTACCTTGCTGACTGGTATGGGGATAATGCAGCAAGAACTGTACCAAGCACTCTCTTCTCAGAAAACATGGTGCTCTGCCTTCTGAATGTGCTCTCCACAACAGGCAAACTGTCTAGTTTGCATCTAAGCAATGATATGTGCTGAAACAATGACCAGAGCACATCTGAAGAAACTAGCATGGGTACGAGAGAAATGACACACATCACTGCTCAGCTGTGGCAGAAAAATTGCCCCTTTCCAGGACTGCAACATGGAATCAGATTCATAATCTTGCAAACTACTAGGTGTTCCTATTTCAATTAATCCTACTTTGCAGTTTTGATCTCGTTCAGGAAAAAAACCCCAACAATGAGGCTTGACCTTACTCCCTGGAATCCAGCAACAAACCCCCCCAACTAGTTTGTCTGGCAGGAAGAGGCTGAGAGCTCAGGCTCTAGCTTTGCTGCTGCTGTTATGACCAAAGAATCTTAAATGCAAAATACAGAAAAGCAAGCACAGCACTGCTGTCTCAGCAGTTCCACAGCAACATCATGCAACGTTGAACAGCAGCTTCAACAGAAACCTTCCAGGGAAATAGAGATGATGAATATGAGAAAGTTCTTGCCTTCTGGGGGAAGGAGAAGAGAGCTCTGAATTCTTGCCCAGCCAGACAAAACACCCATTTGGGGTTCTAGAGCCTGTTGCTCAGCAGAGACTATTTTCATTTTAGGGATCACTATATTTTCATAGAGTCATTCAGTTGTTTCAATTTTAGCCCACAAACAAAGGGACTCAATCTTATTTTATGTGTATTTTGGACTAGGAAAAATGCCATATATTTGTATATTTGCTTGGGAGAATCTGTGATTCCATTCCATTTTTCCCCCTCTTTCCTCTCATTTTTACCTGATTGTCCTACCCTGTCACGCAGTTTAAAATAAGGAAGAAGTCGCTTAAAGAGTGAAACTCTTTATCAGCCGGGAATGTTTCCGTTTGTACTCATGAAGGGAAGCTGTGTGAAGTCAGAGCGGCAAGAGCCCTTGTTTCCTTGGCTTCAGCTGCCACCTGGTGGTACAGTGCCAGGGAGCAGAGACCAGCACTTCCATGGAAGGACCCTGCATGTCCCACCAGGCACCTGGAATTATGCGCTGGTCATAAGGCTGCAAAAAGCAAGGAGCAGCACCGCAGTGGCAAACATCTGTATGGGTCACGCCCATACACAACGCAACTTGTTTAAAACGTGTTCTGCAGTTAAAATGATGTTTTAACAGAAAGGACAAGTTTTAAATTCAGATTCGGGTTGTTAAGGTGCTGAAGCACGTCCAAAGAAAAGCAACAAAGCTGGTGAAGGGTCTAGAGCACACCTCTTATCAGCAGTGGCTGAGAGAACTGAGCTTGTCTAGCTTAGAGGAAAGGAGGCTCAGGGGAGACCTCACTCTACAACTCCCTGAAAGGAGGTTGTAGGATTCGGTCTGTTCTCCCAAGAAACAAGTGACAGGACAAGAGGAAACGGCCTCAAGTTGTGCCAGAGGAAGTTTAGATTAGATATTAGGAAAAAATTATTCCTCAAAAGGGTTGTCAAGCCCTGCAACAGGCTGCCCAGGGAAGCTGTGGAGTCACCGTTCCTGGAGGTTTTTAAAAGTCATATAGATGTGGCACTTAGGGATATGCTTTAGTGGTGACCTGGCATTGCTGGGTTAATGGTTGGACTTGGTGATCTTAATCATCTCTTCCAACCAGAACAATTCTATGATTCTATGATTTTTCAGCATGTGTAACTAAACAGCCAACTCCCAAGTAGCATAAATTGTCCCACCAATTTGTAACATGTCTGACAAATTCCTGAGCCCAACAGAAACTCATTTGCAAAAGCAGGACTCACAGTCAGACACAGGATTGAAAACAGAAGTGTGAGAGCTATTTTGTTACCTGCCTGCAAATAGCTTGCAGTGTCCTGCTGTTATGTCAGGAGAATAAAGCAGGAAGGACAGCAGAGGTACTAGCCTAAAGTTTTTAAGCTATTCTAATTGAAATGCAATGCAATGTTTATTGTATATTCTATTGAGAATATTTCAGTAAAATTTCAAAACAAAGCATAATCAAAAGCGACTCCTATTTTCTCCTTCTGAAATCAACGGTCCTAGCCTGTGTGATCCCACATGTTGCACAAGGACAGGACAGCACTGACACTGCCCTGCTAGGGTGATCACGTCACTTTGCAGCTGTGAGTTGGAAAGTAAATATTTACTACCAGGAATTGCCCCCTTGGTGAAAACCTAAAGGCCAAGTCCACTTGGCAAAGCGTGTACTGTGCACTGTACAGAGATATTCAGGCTACCTTGGGTCTAGCAGCACGATGATGAATTAGACAGAACGCTTTGCCAAGCATTCCCAAGATAGCAAGAGAACACAGTACCTTTGCACTGACACACTCAAGGATAGGTATCTTGACTCATTTCCATCTCTGATATATGAGGAAAAGGAGGAAAATATACACGAGGTTCCTGGCCCTTGCTGCCTTACAGCTGTACCACAGCCGTGCCCGGGGGAGGCAGTGGAAGCCCCACGTAGTTGCAGAAGCTTTTGGCAGGAGGACTGTCCAGCAGGTCAGAGTAAAGCCCCAGCTCTGTTCTTGACTCTTATCACACACAACCCAAGTTAAAACACACGCATAGTGTGGGCAAATGCTGATGCACACAGAGCAAATATTAAATAAACAAAAACAAAATAAAAAGAGATACAAGTATTCGTACCACCTGTGTATTTACGTGAGCCCTGTGGGATGACATCCTTCTGATACCAGCAAAGTGAATTTCAATTACACTGGCAAACTTCTAACTCAAACTACTCAAACTAGGCAAACTTCTAACTCAAACTACTTGTCAAGCATGGAAAAGAAAACATAGCAAATGTCTAATCCATGCCCTCATGACAGCATGATCATACTCATATCTGGTACTCCAGATGTGGAAGACTAACTCTTAAAGCTAAAAGGAGCATTTTCCCTATTTCCCATTACATATGAAAACACAACTAACCCTTTACCAGCTTTTCTGTTGAGGGAAGTTAGCTGGATGCTGTTTGTATGTCTGCGATGGGGTTTGCAAAAACACCTAGGAAAACTGGGAGCTTAAAATCCATTACACTTCCCCAACACGCATGTATTGAACTCCCCAAAGTGCTTTTCACAAACCACACTAAAAATCACATCGAAACAACTGCAAGAAAACACCAGGCAGGTATCAGAGATGAGGAGACTCCATCTCCATCCCCCTGAGCTGAGGCTCCAGCAGCGTTGATGAACTGAGCCTGGTGGTCACTACCTCCCTACCTGAGGAAATCCCAAGGACCCTGGTGCAGGTCAGAGTTAAGCATGAAGAATCCAAAGCCCTGTCCTGGCCAGATGGCAGGCAGCCCAACCACAGCAGCTGCAGCGTTCAGTAATGAGCAGATGGTTTGGAAATGACAGTGCCTCTTGCCAAGTCTGTCCCGTTCCGACTCTGTTTCTTCATTACCCGTGCCATTTGCAAACGCTCTGTGCAAACACAACTCTTCTCTCAGCAGCCTGAAAGCATTTACAGCCAAAATCAATACACACATCAGCGCTCCTAAAAGTAATTTCATTTATGACAATTAAATAAATTAGCTCTAATAAAATAATGATTTCACTATTTACCAGAGGCAAATAATGGGTTGAAAGTCATCTAAATTGGCACAAACTTGGGGTTGGGTCTAATCCTTCAGATTGTATTCTTAATTTCTACTGACATAACAGTGCAAATCATCGTTATTTTATTTCCCTGTGATAACATATCAAAATAAACTTCTGAAAATATTGACCTAAGCCTTGGACAGAAAGGGATGAGCTGACATGCCTGAGTATGAACTGGATGAGGAAGTGTCCTGCACTGTTTGGAAAGTCAGCCTCAAGTTCCCTGGATGAATGTCAACAAAAGCAAAACACTTCGCAAGTGGATTCAGATCATGTTTATACTTAAGTATAAACAAGTTAGAAGTTTGCTAATGTAAAGACAGAGAAGTTCTACTGAAGTTGTGCAGGTATAAACAAGGTGGAAATCATCTGATACATTTTCCAGACTCTACATCACCAGCTACATAAATTAATGCATTGAAGAAGTTTGATCTAAGCAAAAAATGCTTTTTTTTTGTCCCAAAGTTGCGTTCCACAGACAAGATGCTGCACCAAACACTATTAGAAAAGTGAAAGTGAAAGCCATTAATAGATTAAATGGCCTTTTATGTGTCAGTGTCATCCATCAGGCCTTCATTCTCATTATTAAATACACCATCCCAGCACTTTCCTTATATCCAGATTATGCTGCTCATGGGAAACTGATCACACAGGAAAAGGTTTGATAATAAAAGATGCTTAGTGTGTTTGCCAGAAATACAAGCGTAAACCTCTACAAGACAAAAAAAGCTCTCGACCCTTATTTTGCAGATAATGTCCTGGCCTACTTTCCTCAGTAGGGAAAAAAGCATGATTCAAAAAAAAAAAAAAAAAATTAAAAAAAAAATCTGGATAAGACATTTGCCACTAGAGGAGGCTATTTCATTTGGTTTTTTTTCCAGTGACATAGCTGTACCAGGGAAATTTCAGTGGTGAGTTTCTACAAAACCACCACTACTGTTTTCCAGATACTCCGACTATGAATTCCTCTGAAAACAGCAAATTTCTCCTTAACTGTATTTGTGCCTAATCTTAAGCCAAAGGAAAAACAAATCCACAAAACCCACAGCATTCACAACCTAGATAATTTCTGTCCATTTTAGTATGACAGTATATTTCACTGCCTGTAGAGCTGCCGGAGGGAAGATACTGGTGGACAAGTCAGGGCCTTTCAGGGACACCACTGATCTGTAAATAGAATAATCCTTGTCAAAGAAACTTCATCTGGATGAATTACCAACAAACCCCTGCAAGTGCATCAGATCTTTTTCACTATTTCTGTTTCTTTGGGGTTTTTAATTCTTTTGAGCACCTGGCTCCACATTAATATCCCAGAAACACTCAGCCTCAGACCATCAGACTCCAGGCCCCAAAACTAAGGATTCATTCCCTTAAAGAACAATATTGTCTTGCATTTTGTTCCACAACTGGATACAACCAAATTTTAAAACAGCCCAATTTTTGCAGGAAACAGATTTGCCCTTTCCAGTCTGGTGTAGATATAAACAGATACTAAGGGAAATGGGCCATGTAATTCTGTTGGACAAACCTTGTGCTCATAAAACATCTCTGGCTGATGGTCCCAGAAATAGATGCCCTTTTTCCATCAACAGAACAAGCACATCCCAGAGGAGATGAGCTACGGGAGAAAGGTTTGTCCAACAGCCCCCTCTTTTGATGCATCCATCAGACGTTGTTGTATCCTGTAGTAAAAGACTCCTTTTTGCCTGTTCTTTAAGTTGAGCAACAGTACATCAGACTTGTTTTTTTGGCCATGTTGCTCCATATTCAGGTAATGCTCATGTTCAGAAAGGCTTTTGACAGAGGGTGACAACCTCAGGTTTCATCCATGCTTCCAGAGCTCACCATGAGCTTTTCTAGCTGCAAAGGGAGCTCACACAAACACGGGTTCCTCAAAGGCAGCCCTCCTTTAGAAACAACCCCAAAAAGCCACTAGTTCCCTCTGCCACAAGCCAGGCTTGGAAGTGCCTCATACACTGGGACAGGCACTTGAGAAGTAGGAAATAATATTGCATAGGGCTTAAATGATGTGGGTATCACATCACCCTGCCACTTGGGGCTCCAAGACACTGAAAATACAC
Source organism: Todiramphus chloris collaris (assembly GCA_025345505.1). Lineage (NCBI taxonomy): Eukaryota > Metazoa > Chordata > Aves > Coraciiformes > Alcedinidae > Todiramphus > Todiramphus chloris. The sequence goes on along the minus strand of JANVCC010000049.1, from coordinate 7,285,001 downwards.
CACCACCACCTCCCTCACTGCAGCACTTCAGAGCCCCAGTGTGCTTCAGTAGGAAGAACCCAGGTTGTTTTTCTGGGATAGAGCCCAGAAGCCAGCTACTTAGTGATACCTTCTGTGCTGTTCCTCTGCCTTCCAACTCATAAACTCCAAATCTGACTCTGCATCATTAAACATTCCCACCTCTGTTGCCTTTGTAAAGAAGAAGCTGTAAACCAAAGTAATTTAATTATAATTTTTTAATTAAGCAACTATGTCATTAAGTGTTCAGCTGTAGTGGTGAGAGTTCTAACTCTGCATCTCAGCGTTAGAGGGAGTCCTACTCCCACTTAATTCCCTTTTCAGAGACAAGGAGGCAAGTCAGAAGCATGGCTTTAGGGAACAGCATCCCAGCATTCAGTCAGCAGCACTAGAAAAAAGAACAAGAAAAAAACCCGAAAACATATTTTGTGCTCTGCAGTGGGCCCACAGCAGCATAAAAATCTGGTCCCTATTCTCATGTCAAGTATTAACATTCCTGCTGCAAGCAACCCTGCTTGGAGCTGCAGCACTTGAAGATTCACACAGATACTCAGGTTCAGTGACCTTGGAGATCCAAAAGGATGCATCAGCCTTTCAAGTAGTTAGCTTCTCTGTCGATGGGCAGACAGATGAGAGTGACCCATCTCTGGTTCTTGGATATTATGGTAATGACTGACAAATACAGACACCCATAAACAAATGGGCAGCTAACTCCAGTGACATCACGTTCTGAAGTACTACGGCAACAGAGGCAAGGAAAGTAGAGAGGCAGACAGCAGACAGTCCAGTCAGGCCTTATCTGTGCATTACACTCTGAGTCATTTTACCTTTTTTTCAGCATGGACATTTAGTGATGTACTTGGACAACTGCTGAAGGTGTGAATGGTTTCAACCACGGCAAGTATTTGCCAGCGTTTTGTCTGTGCAAACATCATCAGCACACAAAGTCTGCTGCATATTCAAGAATCTGGATCAGAACTTGACTTCAGGGCTTGGCTTGAACAGCCCAGGCTCACAGATCCTTGGAAATATTCCTTTCAGCATTATTTACCAATCTGACCCTGTTTAATTTTCCTTTTAATTTTACCTTTACATACTCTGGAAATTTGCAGTGCTCCATACCCAGTCAGAGAAGTTAATAAACCGTTCCCAAAATATTATTCTGAACTCCTCTATCATAGAAGTGGCTCTACAATCAGTAACTGGGAAAAAACCAGCTTCTTAAAACCTATTTTGAAACAAGAGCAGCAGCAATTACAAAATAGCTCTCATAGGGACATTACAAGCTCATCGACAGGAGAGCTCTGAATTCCTCTGAAGAAGTGAGTCCTCAAGCTCCTGAGCTCCCCAGCAACTGAGCAGCTCAACTCTTTGAGCATCAGCTAACATGCCAACAGAAAACAGGACAAAATTAAGCTGAGGAAGCATAAAAAGAGCATCTAAATTCATCTTCTGTTTGGGACATTAGGAAAACCCTCTCAGATCAAGAGGGGACTGGAAGAGCAGGACTAGGAAGAGATGCTCTCTGTGCAGTACAGGAGCCTGTGCCTTGCTGTTCTCTGAGAACAGGCTGCTTATGAAAATATGAGCACCTGTGAGAAATGATTTGGGGGATATGAAATGGGAAATGGAACTTCCTTTCCCAACTGCTGTTTAAACACAGTTGTGATCACCAGTGTCTAAAAGCTGCCACCACCTAGAGGCTTTTCGAAACACTGTAGTCCTGCAGAAAAACAAAGTGCTTAAAGCCAGGCACCTAAATCTAGGCTTGTGTGCCTAACACTGAGACAGGTGAGCCTCGTACCCCAGCAGCTTCACAGCTCACCAGCACAAGGAGATGGTCTCAGCCCACAAAAGGCACAGGCTGGCAGAGCAACACAAACCTGCTCTTGTGGGGACACGCCACACAGGCAGCTGCCACCAGGACCATGGATAACCTGGAGGGCTCCAGTGTGGAAACTCAACCCTATTTTCAAACATTCAGAGCAGCAGTTGTGAGTTCTTCTTAGGTATTGGACTTTTTAGGACTTAAACATGTAATTTTCTAAAAGATTAGGTCTCATCCGCGTTGCTCAGCTTGGGCACACAGACTCACTTGGGTGCTGAAGTCATGACAAATACCAGGAATCTCTGTAAAATGTAGAAAGGATCTAAACGTCAGGGAAAATAGGAACTTCTAAGCACAGATGAGCAAACATTATTTTTTAAGAGCTTAATGACAAGTACATATCATCCCTAATGTCAGGAGCTTAACCCGAATGCAGATTCTATTATAAAAAACTACTGTCTAGCACATGAGGCTATTTGGGGATGTTTTTTGGCCCATCCTGCCCTACAATTACTTTAGAAAGCAAACAATATGCTACATACCCTGAAAGAAATGTTTCAGAAATACACAGATTTCTATCATTTTCTTAATTTTCATTTTAGACGTGGTAACTCAGGATAGACGTATGGTCCAGAGATATGTCTCACTTTTATACTTCTTAACATACTTAAACAATCTCTTGATTTGAGGTGCCTTTGCAGCAAGTAACTTTAATAGGCTTCTTACTTTGTTATCAGAGTTTCAAGACTTCCACAGAGAAGAGGATTTATTCCTCTGTCAGTTATTAGAGGAAAGAAGTTAATTCAGGTGGCATTTTGAAGTTTTCCTCTGTATCTAGAAGCAAGCAGTGAATGGTGGAAATGTTAACTGGCTGTCGGTGACAGTGAAGTTCTATCACACATGTCCACTGTATTTCTAAATTAGTTTTCCTGTAACTTCTTATACTGTCTTTTATGTCAATCACTCTTCTTGGAATACAAGGTCCATCCTCTCCAGATGGTGTCCAGCAAGGTATTCAATTGTATTTTAGAGCCAGACTCTGGTTTCCAGCTTGCCCACAGTAACAATTCCGTCCCTGTACCTTCAGATTTGACATGGCTGGGACACAATGCCTCTGGTGTGGCTATCAGGGGTTAGTTTCTGGGTGGATGGGAGGACCATCCAAAAAGAGCAAGTTTTAACTACCCTAGATACAGAGCAGGGGATGGTGCAGTCTTACTCTACTGTGCATGTTCTCTCGATGCTGATGACACATCATTTAGACTGATAGGTGTATGCACTTTCTGCTATTTTTAGGCTCCTGAAAACCTAAAGATGGGATAAACAACACTACCCAAGCTGGATAAAACAAGGTAACACTGAACAGAACAGGTCCTATGAGAAAATTATGTGGGCTGCTGGTTTTTATCATCTATTTCCTTAATTTAATATACCCGAGAGCATATTCTGTTCATCAACACATCTGTCACTCACAAAGGTGATCACTTGAACATACGACTGATGTACAGCAATAAAAACTCCATTTTTTGGCAAATCAGCCAAAGGAGTCAATGGGGAATTTGATTACCTACTTGAAATACTAAAAATGGGTAAATGTCACTGGAGACTGGCACAAATATTTCAACCCATTGTGAAGTGGAAAAGTGGCTGGTACAGAGAAACCAAGCACTGATGACACTATGTCTAATATTCTTTTACCCAGGAATATCTATATATATCTGACTCAACAATCTGCACTGACAAGTTTGCCCAACTCTTTTCAACTTTAAGCCAGATAACTGATGAAAACAAAGGTGAAAGGTAGATTACTATTTAGCTCTTGTTATGTCAAGTTTAACAGTCTCCTAACAAATGAATGTCAAGAAAATACTTATTACCAACTTTCCTGTATTTTAAGCAGCAGGTTCCGCCTACAAGAATGCCAGGCACTTTTGTTTAATTCAACAGAGGAAGAAATACTCTGAAATAGAGAAGGAAGAGCAGGTTCACTCCAGACAATTCCCCAGGGGGGTCAGATGAGGCCATGTGAGCTGCACAGCTCCCCAGTGCCGTATACTCCGTGGAGGGCACCAGGGCACCCCTAGCAGGACCCCCTTGAACCTTTTCACCAGCTGTGGGGTGACTCTGGGCACCACTGTACAAGGATGATCACCTATGGCGATACTGCTCCAAGAATACAAAACATTTGTTTTCCTATCTCTGCTGCTGCTAAGATCGTATTTTAACAACTAGGCTACGGTTACTCTATATAATTTGTGAGACAGAATTGACACAACATTCTTTTTGATGCTCCACTCCATGTTCTGCTGTGCTCTTCCAATCAATCTATGAAGCATCCAGCATTGTTTTTATCGTTGGCTGCAATTAAACCTACAGGAAACACGTAGACGTATCCTTCCCACAGGGAATATTATTCTGCAAGCCACTGACTAACCACTAGATAAAACACCTAAATGACACCAGCAACAATTTTTCACAAAGCAGGACTAAGATGAACATCTCACAGCAATAAAGTTAATTACACTTGGTGGATAAAATGAGGAAAAAAAACCACCCAGAGAATTCAGTAAGGGATGCTAAGATCTGTAATGCTTAAATAGCTAAATGCAATTAAAAGACTCATTCTTCAGTCATCAGCACTTTTGCAGCTCTACTGTAGGACATAAGCACCAGAGCCAGTGCACTGTGACAAGAGAACAGCTTTCTTCTTTTACCCTACTACTAACAATCCTTTATCTGTGGGATGTTTGACATTTAATGTTTGGGGTTTTTTAAATAAACTTGCAATATTGGACAGGCAGATGAGTGTAAAAATTAGTTGCCATTTCCTAAAGCAAACATCCCCTCAGATTATATATGATTTTTAGATTTCACCAAGAGAAGTTTAATGTCGAAGGACAATCAGGGATCTTCACATGAGGCAAGTACATACCTGAATATCCAATGTCTGTTTGACAGGATGCTGTCAATCATACCCAGGCTGGGTTCAGCACAGATTTCTTTCCTTCAGGAGCTGTGAGCACTGGTTCACAGGATCAGGGTGTCTCAGAGCAGATCTGCTTAATCTCAACCATATATACACAATAAAGCCTAAGCACAGAAACAGCTTACAAGACCGAAGCACTCTGAGCCTGTGGCTTGTTCACCTGTGCTTTGTCACAACCCAGTTGGAAAAGCCCAACTGCTCATGGTTTGGAGTCAACTCCAACATGTTTCCTATGGGACAGCCATGACAACTCTTCAAGACAAGTCCACTAAGCAGATCAATAACTGTAGCCCTTCTTCTTAATCATTTCAGATCTACCTTTAGCAAAATAACAGTGTCACTTTGGCTGGAGCTTAAAGGCACTCCCTCCACAGATACAATTCTTTTAACCTCTTGGTCTGCCTATCATGAGATGTTTTACTGGGATCCTTTGAATTATGTTTATTAGTTAGGACCAATTAAGCATTGGTTACTTGGATAAATGAGCCCTGCTGACCAGTCATTTTGAAACTGCTACAGAGTCACAAACCTATTCCACAAGCCAAGGGCACATGTGAATACTGAATATACCTTTATTATAAAAATGAGTCTGGCTGTCAGTCATCAGAGCAAGTGCAGAGAGAAATGACCATTTCCCACCCACCAGCACCATGCAGGGCAATCTGTTGCCTATCACCACCTTACCCAAGTCTTTCTACTTTATTTTATGTGCCCTCATTAAATAATGCCATGTTACTACATTTCAAGACACAGTGCAGCTCATCTACCTAACTGCTTTTTGAAATATGCATGCACTCTTTAATTACCATAGTTTCATTATTTTTACAGCTAACTTTGCAATCGGTTGCTAATCAAAATCAATTCTAGGACACAGCTCACACAATTACTTTTTGGGAAAATATCCTGACATGATTACCATTTTCATCCAAAAAACAAACAAGGTCACTATAATTTTCTAGATATTAGGCTGGCTGCCATGCATCAGTATAGCAACAGCTCATTTACTACATCAAATAGCTGAATGCTAAACAAGCAGGACTTCTCAACTCTTCCCCGTTTATACGTCCACTAAATCTAGAACTGAAATCAAAGAAAGGAAAGCAAAAAAGAGTCATCATCTTGTTTAGGTTTCTACAATCAGGTGTTAAATTAGCTTGGTTGCACAGTAACTATAAAAATTAGGCCCTTATCTTTACAATACTGTTACAAATCATACGGATACAAAATATAAAGCAGAAACCTGACTTACAGTTACCTACAAGAGCTCTCAGGAAGATGAGATTACAGATCAATGGCAGCTATGCTGAGAGCCAAATTATGTCTGACCCTGAGTGAGTATAAAAAAATGTGAAGAACGTGCAATACCTTCCTTTTTCCTCTATTCTCTGTCCACGCAATACCATGCTGGGCAGAACCCTTTCAGCTTTCCCAACCAATTAATTTTTTCAGTTTGACATCTAATAAAACTTTTTCCTTCTCCTTAAAATGAGAAGTTTTGTTTGGATGTGTGTTTTACCATGTTTTCACACAATCTGCAGCACTTCAGACCAAGATCTAATTTTGAATTAAAAAGCCAAAACGTCCCACTTTTAACTGCAACACTTTCCACCAGGCTGAAGCTACTTATTGAACAGCACTCATTCTTCTCCAAACTGTAGCTATCCATGAAAAATGTTTTGTACCTCTTTCTTTTTCCCCGTGACAATTTTAGGCACCTCAATAAAGCTCAAGTTATAAGGCTAGTTTGCAAGGACCTCCATGTTATTAATCAAAGGAGACCAGCTCCTTTATGGAGGGAAGAAAACCAAGTCCACATGGGTGCGAGCGCTCTGGTTTGTGTAAGGAGGACCAGCCAAGCAGGGGCAAAGCCAGCAATAGCATTCCAGCACTGCAGCTAACACACTCCCAATTACCTGACACGCTCTCCCTACTGCACTGCTACTTTTCCATAAGCTGATACTATCACCTGATGCTTCTGAAGAGCCATGAGGAGTGGCCTATGACAAATCCACCCACCTTTTTTCAAGCTGATAAAGCCACTCACCATAGTGGCAAGGTCTACCACAGGCAGAACAAGTCATGTCAGCTTGGTACATTCAACAGAAAAAGAAATGCTCTAAATAAATGCTCTTAGCTACCAGACACACACTGTTAAAAAAATGTGATCTGCGTGGCCCAGGAGACAGGTTAGAGAACTCCAATGCTCACACTTCATCACTTCCAGTGTCATCTGCTCATTTCACTGAGTAACTCATAACATGGAAGAGAAGCAGTGGAAGTTCTGCAAAATAAATACTCCTACATCTGTCAACAGCTTCTAAGCATCCAGCAAAACAGAACTCATTTGTTTTCAAACTGAACATTAAGTCTTGGAAGGGATGAAGTTACCATCGACGACATCAAATAATGCAGTATTTGTAATATGGTAACACCTCGAAACCACGATCAGGCTCATAAACTGAACCTGCAAAGGGATGGAAACACAGATCCTGCTCTGAACAGATAATTGGCATCGCAAACTGATGAATCATTGTTTCTGCCATCAATAACTTGACTTAAATTGTGATTGGAGACACAAGGAACTGGAGACAAAGCCCTGGATCCTTCTGTGCTGTTCTGGCTTTGCATGCTGGAGCCTTACAATTAAGGAGTCCACTCCACTGTCAGAAATGCACATCTACTCTCAGTTGAAAGAGGAAGGATTCTGTAGTTTCATACTTCACATCTTGCCTCTTCGAAGCCTCTTTGGAGCACACAGAGTGGCAAAGGTGTGATATGCCAGTTCACAAAACATTTCAAAACATTGGCAGGCTAGAAGAATTTTTCACTCTTTGTAAAGATGAATCTTTTATTTTCCACTTTCGGTACCTGAAAATGCTGGCCACTGGATGCATCTAAATGAGAAGTTTCCATTTATAGGTTGGTTTGGTTTTTTTCTTCTCAAGATTTCTGTTTAAATTAATATTTTACCAAAATCAGGAATAACTCATGAAATGTTTCAGTTTCATCAAGGCTTCAGCCTAGGCCCCAAAACATGATAGTAAAAACAAATTAAGAGTTTTTTCTACCCTTACTATGTCCGCGGTAAGTGATGAGGCTGAGGCAAGACTGACTGTCCAGCTACCTGAAGGTATAAAAGCCTGTAGATACAGTGGTTCCAAATGACCATACTGCCATTTCCACTTGGTGGTAGCAGTGGGGGCTCAGGGAAAAACCACCTCAGACAGAGTTACGTATCTTATTTCCATCGTTGTCAACAAGACCTACATTGCTGTGAAATTTAAGCTTTAACAAAAGCTCCTGATACGTAGGTACAGGCTATAAACAACTGGCTCCTTTCAGAAATCAGGACTGTCATTTTTGTTAAGCGGGACAAATCAATAAAACATGAGGAGAGACACTGAGAAAACTTATGTTCCAGCTACTATAGCAACAGCTTTTTAATCAATAGGGAGAATGCAAAAAATACACCACGCAATGGACAACACAGCTGCAATTACTACTTCATGGCAGCCCGTGCTGCATTTGCATTGTGACATCCAATCAGTCAGAATTAAATTTTGTGTGCTACCCTATGTCCCCAGACCTCTTTTTCAGCTAATCTGTCACATCCTTTACAGAAGTGTTACAAATAAGATTTATCAAGATGACAAATAGAGCTTTCATTCCTACTGTGCTCCGCGCTTGCCGTGCTCAGGGTACAATCAGCAGCTCAGCTGCTAAGCAACAAAAAGAAACAGAGGAAGAAAAAGCCTCCCCTCACCTCCAAACCCCATCAGAAATACCCATCCTTTGGCACACCGAATGGGAATAACTGACATGAGAAAGGGAATCAATTGCACCGTGGATGGAATAATTTTACCGTGGATCCAGAGGGACGGAGGGGAAAAAAGTTCTGTTTATTTGCCACGTCTCTGATTACCAACAACCTCTGATTTGCTGTGTCCTACAGCAAGTTCCTATTTTCAAAACCGTGTTCTGTTCTTCCTTTTTTTCAAAGCTGACTCATAAAATAACTGCTCCCTTAGGGCAACATAACGTCTGCTGTTGCCCTCACCACTCTGACACTTCATGCTTTGCCGACGTATTACCTCGATGCTCGTGTTCCCTCCATCAGCAGAGCACGCAGGCAACCCACGCAACGTGGAGCTCAGCAATCTCCTTTCGGAGTAAACTACTTCTGAATGATTTTTCAACTACTATTACACGTATTTCAGATCTCCTCAGCTCCACTCCTTGTTAGAATATATTAGGCAGCATATACTACACATTCCACTTAATACTGACACTCTGCTTTGTTCTGTTTTATTTTCACTAACCCAATCACTGAATTTAATTGCCAGTCCTGCCATATATCTTTATAACAGAACTAAATGATGTTTTACTCTTCAGCCAGCAAGATTCTTACCACCAAGGGAACTGCAGGGAAGAGGTTTAAAGACCACTACAATTTGTATCTGCAAGTCCAAAACTGCCCACAGCAAGAGCCTTCAATGTAACAACTATAGGTTTATAGGCAGAGTAACTTTAGCTCTATCACAATGCCCTCAACAGTCAAGTGAAAGCTCATAGCTGAGTTTACAAACAAGTCATGGCAAGGTAGCAAGTTTCCATAAGCTGATAGATCCAAGCTGCCTCACTGCACTTGGTATTTGTTCTTAGAAAATACTAACAACGCAATTAATTTATTCGGTTTCCTTTGAGTTTAAATAAACTGGGTGGCATATTTGCACTTGAAATTCCCTCTACTTCAATATAATTTATAGAAGAAACTATGAAGTATATTTACTATAGTTTTCTTGGTTCATCTTTTCTCAGCGTTATATTACTTAGCAGACTTACCACAGTACTTATGACAGGTTACAGAACTAAACCCAGTAGAGCAAAATAGATGGCTCTGTCTACAAACATTGTTATGGATGGGATGATTTAGTAAAACAACAGCTTAGAGACACATTTAAGAACATGAATATTACCTAAAGAGCTACGTGAGCTCTAGCTACATTTTAAGTGATGGTTTTTAGCTGGCTCCTAACAACAGAAGTACAGATGCATTCCTCGTTTCAAATGCTGAACTGCACAACCTGTCTGAGCTCTTCCCTAGGATTTGAACTGCACCTAAAGTGCCTCCCAGTCTTTGATATATTTCTCTTTCTGAGACTCCTTTTAAGCAATTTTGCCCCTGTTACTATACCTGGAGGCTATCTATCACCCTACAGCTGAGCACAACTCTCCAAACAGCCAAGCTGCCTAACTCTGCTATTGCCAAGCAGCAGCAAGGCTGCATTGCCCAGGGTGAGAGTGGTGTTGCTCAGAGCTAAACTATGATGAAGAACCTTTGGAAGCTATGCAAAGGAATGGCTGGTAAACAGGAGAGAAATATGAAGTTCAGTGTATAGCCCATAGCACCTTGAAGACAGCCATACAACACCATAACCACATTCAAAATAATCAAGACTTTAGTTTTCAAGCACAAGCTTATTTACCTACAGTGGTACAACACATACAACACCTAAGAACAAGGTATCAGAGAATTTTCTGTAAGGTTTATCACCATGAAGAATAACAGAAAAATAAAGGAATTATCATACCAGGTAGAAATGGAGGTCTACCTACTGTAAATGCTAAGAAGTATCTGCAGTCTGCTGTAGATACCTCCTCTTCTTTCCCTTGCCAACTCTAGTTGATACTATGAGAATGGTTGAAATTCTAAAACATACGACCATGAATCCCTGCCAAAAGCTAGCTACAATTAACCTACAACTAGATATTTTGATCACTGGCACTTCCATGGAGACACATGGATACCAGAAGCCCAAGTACTCTACCTCCCAGCTACTCCCACACAAACTCCAGTTTCTAGAGGACCCAGTTCAAATTCACATTATTTCTTTTAACTCTGTATATTTATAAAAAAGCATAAAAGTTTCAAAAACCAATGCCAGCCCCAAACTGAAGTGCCTTAAACAGCTTTGGCCAACAGAGTGTCAGAGAAACTGAATTCACATCTCAGTCATCAGCTTTAACCACAGACCTACTCATTTGCCAACGGCCAGAAACACAGTGACAGCAAACCTCACCCAGTCACACCTTCCAGCTTCTCAAGTCCCCAAGTAGCAATTGTCTGCAAGGGCCAAAGCCAGCTGCAGCTGAGGGACTATGAAGGAACACCCGTGCTCGAAGTTAACTTCAGGCTCAAAGTCAACCTCCATACCACATTTACACCAGAAACATTCTTGGTGCCCTCTGCCCGCACCCCTGCGAGATCTGGTCACATTCAGCATCTTGACAGAGACTCGAGGTCCCACCTCAGCAGTCTGAACTGGGTGACGTGGTTGGACCTGAGCAGGATACATCTGAGCCACACAGCAGACATTACATGTTGAGCTCCTCCTAACCATAACCTGGATGATTTGAGGTGGAACCAAATTAGCAGTCACCATGACAGGCAGAGAGGAACACTGGACCATTTTTAGACATACTCTTCAGTTCATCTGAAGACCCAGCTTTGTTGTTTCAATAGATGCTGGATCAAAACCCTTCTAAGGACAGCTCGTTTGACTTTGCTTCATGGTCTGCATCATCAAGTAGCTAGAGAGTTTTCTTATTGAAATTTATACATATTATAAGTGCCAGAAAGGTACCTTTGAGTCATGTTGATAAATCCTTGTTTAATAGCTGTCAAGGGAACATGACAGATTAGCCAGAGGGGGGAACTCTGGGCATCCAGCACTTAGAGGCGTATCATGTACGATAAAATGCAGATGTAAGGAATGATCACATCACGGTGCCAGGCAGCATCACGTCTGCCCATAACATATGGATATCAGCCTGCATAAGAAAAACGGCATTATAAACTTTTACGGCGTTATCATAGGCAGAGTGAAACTCTGGAGCCTGTTTTGGCTACAGAATAGCACAAAACCTCATGTGTTGTCTCGCCACAAAGAATGGATAATTCCACAGCCTGGATAATTCCTTTGGTCCCCAGTGTAAGACAGCTGCTCCCACAAGGGTTTTACCTTACTGCTTCTGTCACGTACTCACTGTACCCGAGCAGTTACATGAAGTAGATTAATTCAAAATACACATGCTTTGGCCTTTAGACCAAACATACAACAAGGAAATTGCAATTTTTCCCTATTCTACTGTTGCTGTCCTCTTGAATCTCAAAGGTAAGATTACTGGAACTCCAGAATGGCTTTTAGGCAAGTATCTATGTACAACATTTGGAGAACTTTTCCTCCTCTGCTGTATCTTTGTAACGTAATGCTCAGGGTCTTGCATAGGAAATTACTAAATCCAGATGTAAAATTTGCAGATTAAATCTTTACACGCAGCATAAAAAATCCCAGTGGGGACACGGCACGAGCCTCTGCTGTATAGCAAGTTTAATCTTCCCGTATAATTGTTTTCCTTCCCATCCCACGCTGCTGTATTTTTCTCTATCTTAATTTATTTTAATAAAGCATACGTTTGTTTGGAAACAGTATATATTATTGAGCTGTTCCTGGTTTAGAAAACAGGATCATTAACATGATATAGCACACAAGTGCATCTCTAGTTCATGGTATTTTCTGCTTTGTCAGTTTGACTCAGTCTGTTCTAAATTACACAAGCTATTTTTAATGGCCTTTTTGCAATTCAAATCTGCATTCTGGAAGTATAACTGAAAAGATAACAGTTCATTTTCAGTCTTGCACTCAAATCTGTTGAGGAAGCTTTAGTAACCATTGAGAATTCTGTTATTTAAACTGCCCTTTTAACTGTATTAATTTTAAAACAAAACTTTCTTTAAAAAGGTAGAGCTATGAAATGAAGTGAAAAAAGGTGAGGCTTGATCACAGCCTTTTACATGGGCCTGGAGGCAGACAGGTTCCAAGAAGACCAGTGAGATGGATGCTTTATGACAGTAAATTTGAACCAGAGCTCCGTCAGTGGAAGTATTTATCTCAAGCCTGTTGTATCAGAGTAATAAAGGCACCAAGCCTCCATGGCCAAAGCTCCAGGGTTAGATGCTGAAAACCCACCCAACAGAACAAAATCAGCTCCCTCCTTGTACACATTTCTGCTTCTTTGGCTGGAGCCCTGGATCAAATCACGAATCACAGAGCATTTTGTCCTAATTTAAAGTGATAACTGTAAAAGAAATTTGTAATGTATATAAAATTGCCTTGGGTAATAATAGATTTCCTGACTCTGCATAATGCAGTGTTAGAATAATTACTACATGTTCGGTGCTGCGGGGCCAGAGAAGAGCTGGTGTCAGGGAACACTGCTGAACAAGGCTTTGAAAACAGCTAGCAGCAAGGGGAGCTGCCACAGACAGGGCAGCACATTGGGCACTGGCACAACCCATTCGGCACACCATATTCAGTAATTAATTTCCAGTTACAGTGATCACCTTCCGTGGGCTGTGGGAATCAGGGGTGCCTCTGTGTCACTGCAAAATCAATACGCAGGTTAATCACTGGCCTTTGGGTTTCTGACAGACTTTTGTGGCAGACTCCAGAATTGTGATTTATGAGACTGTATCAATAATTAGAATGACTAAATCTTGTTAAAGCCACACAGCCTGACATCTCCATGGTGGCGAGACTGTATCAGGCCTGCTGAACTGGCAGGGATCAACAGGGTTGTACATGGGATAGCCCTTGGAAAGGACATTCATGCTGGCAAGACTGGCAGTATGACAGTTTTGCAGGGCATTGGGCAATGGGTTGGAGTTTGGGTGCCAAAAGGAATAGGCGTTCCTAAATCACTCTCAGTTTTATCACCAGACCAATTCATAAACTCCCCCAGTCCATGGGCTGGTTCACACCTCCTCTGTCCCCCATGAGCATTGCTTAGATGCAATAAGAGATTATAACATATGAAATCAAACCCGTTACCATATAGTCTTCTATTAAAATGCCTTCACAGCTGTGTATTCAAGGGGCAAATAGGCAGAACAAGGTTTAGTAATTATAGGACCATGTTAAACTCATTCTGGGTTACTCTGATTTAGAAGATCATGACGAAAAAAATGTATAATTGAAAAGTGCCCTAGTACAGCAGCAGGGCTCCTACACTCCCTGGATTCCCAAGGTACACAGGGATGGAGAAAGCTTTTATGTCAAGACTCTTATTAGACATGCACAAGGCTTTATAAAAATAAAGCTTGCTTTTGAATTCTGAAGCCATAAAAATATAATTAGCAGAAAAAGAGGGTATAAGCAAACCTGCTTGGGCATTCACATATTCAAACTGATGTGGGCATTGAGAGCCACAGGAATTGATGAAGATGCTATGCCCAGCTTGAACACTGTCAAGGACACCCAGGCTTTATGTCCCACTAGCTAGCACTTAAATTAGATCCATTTCACATACATGGCTTAAACCATCGTGTTGCTGTAATGGGCCATGGGAAGGAAGTCTGCCAGTAACGGTTCTTCTTTCAGCTTGAAAGGGCAGAGGAAGAACAGGTCCAGCCACAGCTTTAGGTACCCTTAGGACCACATTCAGCAAAGAACAAGCAGGGACAAAGGCCACCCTCTCTCTGTGGTCAGGCAGCTGTGCCTGCCTGCAAAAGACCCACCAGGTCACACAGTTCCCACAACGATGGGCACAAGGTTTTAAACCCCAGTCCCTGATCAGATGTTTAAAGGAACTTCCATGTTTCCAGTGCTGACAGCTAGCATGTCTGGGGCATTATGACAGTACTATATAGAGTTTAACCCTAAAAAATTATGTAGTGGAAGAGAACAGTTGCTGAAAGTATTGGTTTTTAATTAATGTTCATTCTTTAATTACTTACCTTTTATCATTAAATCACTGCAAAGTTGAATGCTGGAGCATCCCTAGAAGTTAGCATGCTGTTCCTATGTGTCTCTTATCTTGAACATTTTATCCTTAAAGGTAAGTTGGACATCTTTAGAACAGTTGTTAAACTTCAAAATGCAACCCAAAGTGTCTAGTGGGTGTATGTTGCAAGAAGGTGCAGAGGAAAATCAGTGGGGCCAACTGCACTCACAGCTAAGAAGTCTTGTTCTAACACATTGCAACAAGGGCTGCTGATCTCCTACCAGCAGCCTGAGAATGGACAGAAAATCACATGTTTTAACTGACCTTTATGTAGATTTATTATTTGACATAGAGATAACTGGGAGTATCTACTTAGATTGTCATGGTTTTGGGTGGAAATGAAACAGCTTTTCTTATATGAGACAATACCAAACCATAGATAGACATTATCATAATCCAATTACAGTAACAATAGGCAGCATCACCCCTTTTTTGCTTTCCTGTCTGGCTTAGAATATATACAGTCTTAACTAAAAGCACATACTCTTTACTGATCTCAGGTGTGGAGCAGGCTCTGCCACCTGTGCTAACCCTCAGGAACAGTTACTCAGTGTGCAAGCAGGAGATCCATGCTATTAATTTCTGCCACAAGTAAACACAGAATGATTCTCACAGCCATCCTGCAAACAGAACCAAATGCTGTCAGGAATGGAGACAGAGGCCTTGCCAGGTGGAAGGAAATACTGTAAAAAGGGGACATTTATGACATTCTTTAGGCATGAAGTGACCAATAACTTTAAGGAGAAAGGAGCATCTTTTACTATGAATTACAGCCGCCACCTCTTCCTTGCAAAGCATCTTTGAGTTACCCACTCTGGTTACAGCAGCACTGATATTATGCTATAAATGTATTAGAAAACCTAAACTGGATCAAGTCGTCACAGACATACATTCTAAAACAAGAGGAAAAATAAAAACCCTGGAGGCAAAAACAGCACAGATTTAAGTAGAGGCAGAGGAACTTTCTTCAAAAGCAAGGTTCCCACAAGTTCACCACAGCATGAACTGTATTTTCCTCTCTTCTGAGCCTTGTACCTTGGTTTCTTCCGTCATACTGCCCAGTCGTCCCAGTCAGACACTGCTGTAAAGATGATTTGCTCTCATGATGCCAAAGAGGTCAGGTCTCAGGAGAGCTCTGCTTCACATTGTGGGCTTTCCCCTTTGAACCCCCAGGGATCTCTGCAGAGGTTTCCTTTGGCAGCTTCCCCAGTTCTGCTCTGAATTTCGTGAACATACAAACCCTACATTCCATAAACCAAAATTTCCACCTGGCATTGGGGGGGGGAGGGGGAATATCCATGCCTTGTGGCTATGGGCTACAAAACTACAAATGCCCTTCTCTCAAAAACAGGATCTTGGTTTTCTCTAGAGATTTCTGAACCTCAAGGACCATTTCTGTCCACGTGAGTTTTATTTCCCTCGGGAACCTCCACTTTGCCTTTCCACTGCCAGTGTGAGAGTGCACTGGTGAGCACTAACCACAGTTTTCTCAGGCCTCTGCTATTCCCCTTCAGCAGCAGTTCAATATCCCATTTCTTCTCTTTGCCTTTGCTGCTGAATAGGCAATTTTTCTCCAATATCTTCTCGGTTTTTTCCTCCTCGAGTCATCTCGCTGCACCATCTATCTGAGCAGTCATTCACTAAGGAGTTCTTCACTCCTAAGCTTATTATCTTCCATTTATCTGCATTGAGCTGTGCTGCCCTATTACAGCCCAGGTACTCAAAATTAATCCTCCTCATGTATCAGATTAAATTGTTTCTCATTATCTGCTTGACTCTCAATTCAGCACCATTTGTAAAACTAAAACCTACTTTTCCATATTATTAATCAAGACTTCCTTTTTTTTTTTCAGGTGGCAAAAAGCCATTGTGTCCCAATCTGAATAATCTCAAACACTTCAAGTAATATTTTCCTGCTAGCCAAACTTGAATGTTTCCCCAATTTTCTTTTCCCTTCCCCCTGAAGTCCTGCTCTGTAATCAGTCTTCTGAAACATGAATTTAATGCATACTTCTCTAACCTGTACTCTCTCCTTACAGCTAAAGGTTCTCAGTGATCAATATTTTACATGACCATTTCAATTATAGCATGTGCTAGGAGCCCTGGTAAAACAATTTCCTATTGTTTTCTTTTTTTAATGGATTTATGAGGGGATTTCCTTACTTGCTCACTACCCAGACCAGCCTTTCTCTAGCTTTACAGATACATGTTCTTTTAAACCAATTTCTTGAACTTTATTTTGTTGCAGATTGAGGGGCGTGGGGCTTTAAACCTGTGTAGTTTTAAAACGAAATGTGAATCACCTAACAATTTGCCAGTGTTTTAATTCTATTTGATAACTAAGGCAGTAATAACCCTTTAGTAAAAATGCACGTTTCCCTGCTTTGATTAACTGCCTATAATTACAGCACTTCAATTAGTTATTCACAATTCACCACACCATTAAATCTGAAACATATGTGGCCTCTTTCCACGGCCCTCCCCACCTTCTTATCCTACACAACCCTGATGTAAATGCAACATGGCTGCTTAGGAGATCTCTCTCGGGGCAACACAAAGCCTAAGTCTTCTTCACATGCCAGAGGTGCACAGAGAGCAGAATACCAAGACAGCAGGCTTGCAGGAGATAAGAAATGTCTCTTGTGGGCAAACCTACAGGAGATTTCAAGGCCACAGTATTCTGATAACATTCCCTGTACATATGGTGGTCTGTAATCATAGAGAGTACAATCATGACCTTGGAGACAGGATAATTCTCAAATTATAAGAGAGATAAGACCCAAAGTTGAGAAGCTGCTAGGGCAAGCCTGCCCATACCTTTGCTCTCCAGCTCCAGAACTTAATGGAACACTTTCAGAGCACTCATTTTATACTCATGATTCCCATTCCTTCCATTGTATCCACTTTTAAAGTGAGGAGCAAGGAAGAGGAGAAATAAAAAATGACACATATTTGAAATCTAATTTAAGAACGGCTTTGTTCCAGAAAAGAACAGCTTGAGTTTATTCAGTCCCCCAGTTATTAAAAAGCACCTCAGCCCTGGCTGAAGGGCAGGTCTGTCTGTCTCTAGACACCTCAGCATGGGAGGACTTTCACTAACACACCACCCCTTGAACATTTCCTAGCACATCACTTCTGCTGACAGACCTCTGCAGACAAATGAATGGGTTTGAAATCTGCTGACAACAATCTTCTGAATTTAGGTTCATGAATTAGCTGGAAATAACTCCCTGCTGGGTCCTAAATGCTTTTGGACTAAAATTCATTAAAAAAAACCCATGCCACACCTAGACTACTACTCACAGGGACTCTCCAAGGGCACTGCCAGAGCTGGCCCAAAGACTGCCTGCCTTCCCTGGGGGTGGGGAAGCCACAGGCATCCCTCCACTGTCCACCCCCTCCCCTCCTAACACTGGTGCACACATTGTCCTTGGACAGATGCTCTACAGCTGTAGCAAACGCAGCTGGGGAACTTCCCTTCTACAAAACTCCATACAAACCAATTTTCCATTACTATACCGTGCTATTCTAGGTATACTTTAATGAAAATCTCTGCTTTTCTATATATAGATCAAAACTTAGTCTGTCTAGAAAATACAGTTAAAATATGCATAAGACAGAGGAAATTTGAAGTGCAGACAATTGCATCAACCATTTTTTCAGAGCAATTTTCTCTTTTGAGAGGAAAATAGACCATGAAGAAGATGGTGCATCTTGAAGATGAGATAACTTTCATGGAGGTATATTTCACTCAAAGTGCTGGGCTTAATACCACAGTCTGGAAGAGATTCTGTGGCCTTCATTATTCAGATGATCTAATGTCACTGCTGCCTTGAGTCATGGCAGCCCACCTGCAATTCAGAAAAACATCTCAAGCTTGAAATCCAAGTAGAAATTCCACTACTGCACTTTGTGGGTGAGGTTAGTTCCACTCTTCCTGCTGTAGTGCTCTTCTCAGCAGAATGCTGCTCAATTCATATACTATTCATGCATAGAAAGGTCTTTTCTCCTTGTTGAATTCCCACCTCCCTTTGCTTAATAGGAGACTTGAACTTACAGCACTGATTAGAAATGTGACACTATTCAGCACGTTTTACACCCAATCACAACACTTCTGCATTAATTGTTCTAATCAAGTGATTTTGCCATGAAGAACAATTTGATACTGTGCAGAATATCTAATCTAGTCTCTGCACTGACTTTTTCCTTTATTCACTATGAGAAAGAACAACATACTCCTGGCTTTCCCATTATTTAGCCCTGATAGACTTAATTATAGTATAGAGGCTACAGAAAAAAAAAAAAAATCTCAAGACTATCTTAAGCCATTTTATGTATTTATGAACTATTAAGGAATCACACAATGCAATTACATCTGACTTTTTTTTGCCCTTGGTGCAAATGGAGCTAAAAGGTGATATAACGTTCTCAAAAGAATAACTTAAGGTCACTGCAAGGCTCCTTCCAACCATCCAAAAGTGTGAATGACCTAGTACAAGTAAGAACCAAGCCTATTACTTTTATGAAATCCCATTCTGAAGTGGGATACTCTGTCCTGGAACAGCAGCAATTAATGTTGCAGGGTGGCTTACTCAGTCAATAAACTTTGACTCTTTTAAAGCTGAAATTCTGCCAGCACGAGTCAGCAAGCACAACAATCTCTTCTCTGTGAAGAGGATGCCTGTGAGTGTTTCTGCTCATTGACCTCTTAACTTCTAGTCTGCAAAGCCAAGGCGGAAATAAGAGCACTGCAACGTAGAAGAATTGAACTGATTTTGGGGTTTTCCTACACACCTGAATTTCCCAGCCATTCTTCTGCTTAGAGTTTGTACTTAGGAGCTATAGTTTTCATTGATGCCCTTCTCTCTGTCAAACACTGTCAAAGTGAAAACACTCTGCAGAGGCATGAACAGAAGAGACTGTAGAGAAGATCTTCTGATTAGGCATGCGTATGGAAACGTGAAATTTAGCTGCCCTTTACCCATGAGATGATTATTTGTTAGCAATGAAAGAGACCAAGAGATTTCACTGGTTTCCTGAGTTTGGTCTCCAGGAGGAAGAATGTACTTTTTAGAGAAAAAAGAAATTTTTTGTCCAGAGAAAGTACTTTTAATTCAAAGGAAAGATATATCTTTGGGTAGAGTGGAATAAAAAAAAGTAGACTTCTGCACCAACTATCAACATAATAAAAAGCTTTTAAAAAGAACACAGAAGGAGCCTCCTATGCAGAAGGAGAATGCAAAACAGACTGATAAATTCAGCCTACATGGAATGTACTGCATGTATTACACTTCATTTCCTTGCCCTGCAACCAAATGCAACAAGTGGAATGGCATCCCAGGGTTACCATGAGAGCACATGACGAGGGATTGAGCTGTCCAGGATGTTAGCTCCTTTATTGACATGGACAGAAAACCCATGGATTCTGATTGCTGAATATCTGAAGATATCCAATATGCAAAGCCCTGATTAATGCCCAAATTACACCTTTTTCTAATATTCCAATAGTTTTCTCCATCATGTTGGAAAAACTCTCTTGTTCAAGCAGTCATGTTGAAGAAGATGGATGCTCTGTAAGATACGTTCATATATTTGTCTTCAGAGCAGTCTTTAAGAGAGAGGGAAAGTTTTAGAACAAATTTGCAGGAAGATAGGATAATTGTCCTCCAGTCTTGTTATTATAGAAAATAGAAGATGAGGTGGCTTATACTGAGGAAACTCTATAAGCCATGAAAAGAGATGTCCACATGAGAAGACTCCAGTAAACACTCCTGCAACTTCTCAGGAGATTTCACATGGTTACAGTGGAAACACTGACCTGTTCCCACAGTTTCTAAAGCATTAAATATGGATGGGGTCTGTAGCCAGCCACCCTCCTACCTGCATGTCCCCTAAACTAGGAATTCCCTCAGCAAAAATGTAGCTCAGGAAGTCCAAATAATTAAAGTGATTGAGAGAGAGACTGCACACATCTCAAAGTCATCTCATAGCCAGACATCCATTAAGAATACAGATTTTAAAGTCAGTCTAGTCTCTTGTCATCTAAGTTCCTAACTATTTTCAGATCTCCCAGTATCAAAGCTGGAAATCAAAGCAGGGAATCCATAATATTATACCATCAGGAAGGAAAGGGAATACTTTGAGGAAAAAAAAAGAAAAACTTCTTAGCTTAATTTAGACCCCAAATTCATACAATTTAGACAACGCAAAGTTGATAATGAAATGTGGCCCATGGAATTCTATGTCACAATTCCACAGTCACAGCCCTCTTTTGGTGAACCATATTTCTTGTTTAGCAAAAAACAGTTTTGAAAGCACTCCTCTCCTTTGTCTTCAGGGTTCATGTTACAGACACTCTTAAAAGCTGCAGAAGACAGTTTCAGACAAGATCTCTCAATTTTGTGCATATGGATTTCTTCTTCTTCTTCTTCTCCTCTCTCATTTGTTTTTTAACAGACTGCTGAGAAGAAGGGCTATTATGAGTAGCTGAAGCAGGCAAAGCCATTATCACTTGTTCTTTACAGGACTTTCATTGCAGCTAAGCTTAATGGAGTGGCAGACAATTCCTAGAACATTTGGCAGCACTAGGTATAAAATCAACCTTGAGTATTTAGTCTCTCAAGAAGTTAGAAGAAAGCATTAGAAGCCAGCTCGCAGCCAATACTCACTCCACTCCTGCAATCCCTCTGCTTCACATCTTCAAGATCCATTGACTTCAAATGGGGCAATGCCAAATTGAACAAGTTGTAGCACACAAGAAATAACAAGTCTTGTATTACAGCAATGGAGAAATCAGTCGCCGGCTCTCCCACAGTCAAATATTGTTGCCACTAGATTTTTTTAAAGACCATAAAGAAGCCCTAAACTATTTGTGAATTTGTTCAAACTACCACCTGCAAGAACCAATCTGTTTTGATCCTTCCCCGGAGTTCCATCTAAATCAAAGTAGTACAACTGAACCTTTTAACTAAAGTTTCCTTTCTAACCAACCTACCGCAATAGAATTCTCTTGAGAAATCTGGTGCGCGAGTTTAGATTTGCCTGGTTTTCCTTATAAGCCTTGACTTATGGATTATAAAAAAAAAAAAAAAAAACAACAAAAACCCAACAATATTCCTACAGCTTTGTGTCCTTAAAAGAATGTGTTCATCACAGACATTGGCTCCAGGAGACTGAAAAGCTGGCAGTATTTTACAGGTGCTCTCCCCTCAAGCTTCTCCTGCCTCCCCTCCTTTCCCTAGAAAAAGAGAGAAGATGGACTTAGAGCAACAACAGGTTGGATTCAGACATTGATTTAGAGAGAAACAGAGTGACTCATGAAACACAGGTTATACAGGAAGATTGCTAGAAATAAAACAAGGCATGAAGGTAGAGAGTTTGGCACCTGAATAAGAAAGAGCTCCTGTAAGAGAGGAGAGCTAAATATAGAGCTCCTCTGCAACACCAGGCTAAGTCACTGGTGCCTTTCAAAGGTATGCGATGAAATCCATGGGGATCTATTACAGAACTCTGACAGTAAGTTGACCAGAAGCCAACTACCACTATCACTGCACTCATCCCAGGATGACTGAAGTCCAATTTTACCCATAAATAAGAGTCTGGCCAAGGACTTACAAAGAAAAATGTCAGCAAGCATCCATCTCAACATAATTCTGTTGGAAACAAGCTGACTTTAAAAGTTGGCAATACTACTTCTAAAAAAACCCTCTGACTTCAAAACACACCACTAAAAAAAAACAAACCCAAAAACAGGAATGCTGGGTTTGGTTTTTTTTCTTATGATGTCCTTTTGAGACACTAGTTTTTAAAAGGCACCTTTTAAGGCAGTACAAATTCTGCTACAGGAGAGATTATGTCAGGAACAAATTGTCATAGTGTTACCCTGTGGGTTTTTAAAGAAATATATAAATTGAGGGAATGAACAACTACTTGTGGGATTGGAGTCCACTGTTTAGATTATGAAATGATTTCATGCATATGACAGTATATCCAGGGACTTCAGAGAAGAAAGTGCTGTGCTTTGTTCATCTGGCTGGTCAGTTCCTGGGATCTGATCTACACAGATTGAGGCAGAACAACCCAAGGACAATAGACCATGTTTCCAGCATAATAAAGATGATGTTACTTGAAACAAAGTTGCAGCTGAGTAATCAATCTGGTTTTCTTTAGAACTCTCTTACTTCTCCAGGTCATTTCTCTCACTTTCAGGTTTCCATCCAGAAGGGGATCCCAAGTCCTCTCTAATGCATCAGCCTTCTAACTCTGTTGGAGTTCAGTGATCCCCATCTTTTTCAATTTTGGATCTCACCTGCAGCCAACAATTTCATCCAAATGCACCCTGCTCACCTGCCCACACCACCAGCTTCTTAACCACTCTCCTAGCAGACTTTTCTTCATCATCAGACTCACCTTCTCTTGATTTCAACCTCTCCTCCTCAGTACCATGATGCTTCATGGTTCAGAAACTGTGCTCTCCTCCTTACTGGTCTTTATACTCATTCTCCAGTCATTATTTGCCACCCTATTCAGCCCAGCTTTCATCTTGATCCACTTATTTGTAACTTGCTTTTATTAAAATTAATAGGAATGTGGAATAGAAGTATTCTGCAGCAAATGAAAAATACGTTTATCTTCAAAGTATCTTCAGTGGACATGACCTATCAACTCCACAGAGTTCTCAGGGTTCCCAATGGTACCAGTCTGCACAAGCTGAGCATCTGCTGCCATTATGGCCTGAAAAATGTTCTCTGAATTTGACAGAAATATTATTTACACAGAGAATAGGCATCCTTAGGAAAACATGTACCTTGTTGTGCCAAAGAGGCAGCAGCCAAGAGAAACCTCTGCAGGAGAAATTGCCATCCTTTAAAATAACCTACTAATTTTTGGTTATAAGGTCAAAACTCTTAAAGAGGTTTCCACATTAATTCAAAAACCTTTTGGTGATCTGTTTAGTCTTCCTCAAGGCTAATCAGAATGCCTTGAAGGTAGCTAGCTCAGCAACCTGGCAGACAAGCATTTTTAAATAACCTCCTCTTCTGTTATTAGGAGGGAAACTATCAAGGGGAAAGGAATTTTCGAAGCAGAGTATCTGAATTTTAAAGAATATGTAGCTTTCACTTGAGTATCAATTGCATATTATAAAAAAATATGTTCTTCAGCACCAGCAGGAGAGGTTGTTTTGACTCAGAGCTTCCCTCAACTTTGAAATAACTAGCACTGCATTTTTTCTTGTAGATCCACAACCCTATCATACTGACTGTACATTGCACTGCACATATTATTAAATGCATGTGAAATTATTTTCAGTTAAAATGGTAATTTCCTAACATGTTCCTTTATTAGTAGTACAAAGACCAGCAAAATTTCTTGCCATTTTTACATTTATCTAATATTCAAATGATTTAAGAAACCACTTAACTTGCATTTAGCAGCTAAAGTTATATTCAGATTTTTGCTTACTACTGTTTTTACAGTGTATTTAATCTAAATTTATCATTAAAAGGCCAGCCATATGAACTCTATTGGGTTAAGGATGATAGCTCATCATTTGAAGGGTATGTCCTATGTGAAGCTTCAACATTTTCTACTAACAGTATTAGAGAGACATTAGCAATATTTGATGTCAGCTCTGCCACTTAAATGAGAAAATTATACTCACCAGAGGTAAGAGCAACTAGAGAGTAAACCTCAGTCTTCAGCTACTGAGTCAAACAAGCTGGAGTTGCAGAGACAGAAAAACAAGAGCTGGCACCAACAAAGCAAAGGTGTAAAACTGAAATAAATTCTACATTTTTAACAAGTCTTGAGACTAAGTGTCATATTTGGCATCACCTGAGGCAGAAACAAAAAACTACATGACATGTTCAGAGGAAAGGCAGGTTTAGAGAACAGACCAACAGTCACTGCAAATGTGGTTTATGTTGTTAACATCTTTTTCAAAAGACAGAAAACTTAGCATTGCAATCTCTGATTCTTGTCCTGCAGATGGTCTTTACAACTGATTCTTTTGCTGCACCCCTATCTGTCTTCAAAACATTGAAGTCAAAGTCGGTGAAGCTTCCAAAGCAATTATGTCTATGAGGGCAGGCAGGAGATATGAGCAAAACCACCCTTATTCCCGAAGTCACTAGCCCACAATTTACTCACATCAGAGCCCTCCATGCTCTGAGAAATCTCATGAGAGTTTATTGATGCATCTTTAGTGGATGCTGATATACCAGCTTGCTGTATAGAGTAAGTTCTGCTGAGTCTGGGGTACAGATACTTTTTCAACTTCTTGGTTTCATCCTGTAAAGATGTGAAACTCTAGGGCTAGCTAAGCCTCTAACCTTCTCATAAAAGTTGCAAGAAACACAGCTGATGAAAGACATATCTCTCTTCCTCAAGATCCAAGGAAAAAAATCCCTGAGGCAGGTGTATTGGAACAAGAAGGAAAACCAAGCTTAAGGAGAATGGTTAAGATGTTATTTAGAAAATACTTGTTGAGAAACTTAAACCTCTTAGAATCACAGAATGGTTTGGGTTGGAAGGGACTTTAAAGATCATCTAGTTCCAACATCCCTGCCATGGGCAGGAATGCCTTCCACTAGATCAGGTTGCTCAAAGCCCCATCCAATCTTGCCATGAACACTTCCCAAGACGGGGCATTCAGAGGAAATTAAATTTGCCCTCAATCAGAGCAATTAAGACAAAGAAGGGTTGGGCCACGTTGTCTTCTGTATGGGGCTCCAGCAAAACAATCGAGATGCTTAAATATTTGCACAACATTACGCTCAGTCACTGCTCTATACACTGGTGCTCTTCTGACTTCTCTATGCCAAGGGCGACACAAAGCAAATGAAAATCTGGCTTAATGCTGGCTCAATCTGAAGAGTGGCCACTAGATTTTTTATTCTGTTGTAAAAGCTAAATTTGACCAGATAGTGTAGAGTAGTGAGAACTAACACAACGGCATCGATAACCTTTCTAGAAGTGACTGTTGTGTAATGTGGAAATGTCAAGCGTGAAAGGCAGCCGACACCTAAAGACTTCTTGTGCAGGAAGTTGTAGATATTCCTCATTTCTTTGCCTTGCTAAATCAACATGCAAGAATTATTCAGCACACTTGAAAATGGTGGCAGACAGCTTCAGATCAGGAACATCCAAAATGCCTGAGAAAGGATTTGCTCCTTATTTCCACAATGCACCATCATTTCCTTTAGAGCAGGAGTTCAAAGAACATTGTGTCATTTGAAGAGGTGTACAGCTGTGTGCTGGATACACCTTTGCAGGCTTATGTCCCTTGTAATCTTTAGGTTTTAACCTTTCTCTTTGTCATTTCAGTCTTTTAGAAAAAAAAAAAAAAGAAATAAATCTGTCTGTCTCAGTGTTTCCAAACACATGGTAGAAACAAACATGAACACTGGGATCAATACCCAGCAATCACCTCTTCAGTCTTCCTGAACAGCAATGCTTGACAGCTCATCTTCCTGTTCTGGAGAACAAGGGGTGGCTTAAAAGAAGATATGCAAATATTTTGTGCTGCCCTACAAAAGCTGAGGCTTTTTTAAGCAGATAAGCAAAATAAAAAAAAAAACCTTGCACACAGCAGGAAACTCTGTAGATAGATACTAGTAGGGAAAAAAGGAATATGAAACATTCTGAGCACTTTTTCCTAACTACCCAGATACTACTGGAAAAAAAAACATTTACATTAAGTGTTCTAGGAAAACTCCATCCTTTTGCAATCTTTGGACCTCTGTTGTACTCACTGAGGTCAGGGTAAAGCTTCTTCAGTTTCTTTAGCTTTACAGGTCAGGGCATTTAAAAGAGAAGGAAAAACAGGGACATAAGTACTACCACGAAAAGGTAACTGCTTATGTAATCCTAAGAGAACACTAACCCATGTTACTGAAGAGAATCTCACCACATATCTGAAATAAGATGCACTGCTGTGAAAACTCCTCAGCTTTGTTCTGAAAGCACCCACAGCTCAGACAGAGCTGTATCCAGAACAAGGGGAAGCACGAGAGGAAAAATAGAGTTGAGGAAGCGCAATGAGACCAGACTCTTCTTTTCCAGATAATCCTAGAAGTAAGGAGTCAGCCAGACTGTCTGACAAACCCTGCTGTTTGTTGTGGCTTCACTTCTGTGCACTCAGAGGGATCAGACTGTTGATGGAATGAAGAGCAGAAACCCCTGAGTTATATATGGGCTCAGCTAACCCCAGAACTGGAAATCATAGACATGCTGCAACATACTGCTGTGAGTTACTTATTGTTAATTATCCCTGAGATAATTAACTCTACTGTGTGGTGCTGCACTGGGACAGCAGCAAGGGGCTCTCTGCAGTATGCTCAGGATGCCTTAGGAAAGGAAACACCTTTCCAGTAATAGCTAAAAAGTTTAACTCCTCCTTGTTTCTGGAGTTGTCCCAACCTAGAAGAGCATGAAAAAACTGGTGTGTTCTCAAGCCAAAGGCCAGTATTTCAAGACTACAGACGTTACCACTGATAAAGGGTCATGCAATAATTATGATGGTCCATGTAGCTGAATAAGGTACAAAGAAAAACCTTCATTATTAATAAAGAACTACATCTTCTTATTTAAAATGAGGACAAATTGAAGAGCAAAGTCTGATGCTTTCTCAGGAGAGTCATAGAATGAAAACAGCAAGACAAACACCTTTCTCTGTACAAGGAGCACTCTCTGAAGATCTCAAGGAGTCCTTTACAGATGAGATAAGGACATCAGTGTGACTCACTTGGTCTAAATGTCCTACTTCAGATATGCTAAGTGCCAGATACTGTCTCCATGGTGAATATTTATTCTGAGATGAGAGCAAAATAACAAAAGGCATAGATTAAAGATTTGCCTAGAAGAGTACACAGGTAAGAAGGTAAGAGATGAGTTCTCTTTAGGTTGCTATGACCTGTTCAGTGGCTCTAGATTGAGAATTAAAGTGCATTGTCTTGAAATAAAAGTACTAAGACTGCTCCTAATGCCATTATTTAAATGTCTGTGATACTACAGAGATCAAATTTGGCTAATCTGAAGCATGGGTCAACACACAAGCACATTGGCAGGAGGTGAGAGGAAGGGAGGGCTGGAGGCAGTCAGCAGTTCAGTTGGCACAGGCTGCTGCAGAGCTGCTGCTGAAGGGAAAGACGAAAAACTCAGATTCTAAGTTTAAGTCCATGGGAAAATATTGAATTCCCAACTCTGCTCTATTTCTGCATGGCTATGAGTGTCACATCCCAGAATCTATCAAAAGTAATAGTTAAGTACCTGAGCTCAGTTGATTCAGTAGGCAGTGTTACTATCACTGATCAGGTCACTCATGTCCCTATGGCAGAGGAGTGCTACGATCACCCGCACGTTCAGTCGGGAGTCACTGCAGCAATATAGACCGTACTAACTCCTAAGGGAGTAAGGAAAGAAGAAAGCAAATTAAATGCTATAAGGGGGTTCTGATCTCATTTGCAGACAAGCAAATATTGAGAAAATCTTGGATTTTGGTGGAATTACTCTGGATTTGCACTGTCTGCGCCTGAACCCGAGCCAGACCCAGACTGCGTTCAGGTAAGCTCATTAAATACATCCCAACCCCTTTGACTCTGCTGGGAGCACTCACATGTTTAAAGTTAATCGTGTGCTTAAAGGCTTTGGAGGATCAGGGCAAGAGGGCTCAGCCACTTACAGGACTGAGCTATTCTACTTTATGTACTAGCATCTGAAGAAAATAAGAGTGAAGTTGTCACCACTGCCTCTCCCAATGCCCTGAAACAGAAGGTTATCATTTAATAACTAAAGTCAAGGACAGTTTCTCTCTGAAGGAAAAAAACCCATTATAATCGTGGCAGCTTCAGACCTTTGTCTTTTGTGGTCTATGTCACTCTGTTTAGATCATCCTTCACCACCGATATGGTCCCATAGCTGCAGCAACTCCGTGTGCATCTAGACAGACAGGATTTGGAGCTTATTTTCATTTAGTATTGGACAAGGCTCATGTGTTGCTCATTGCTGATTCTTGCCAGTGCCAGAACTCAGGAGTGAGGCAAGATGAAAACTTCACGTTCCCCAAAGGAGGACCCAAGAGGTGCAGGCAAAAGAAGAGTCCAGAACAAGGTTTTGCTGGGGGAAAAGGTGATGATGAGAGCACCAAGGGCTGCAGGGCTCAACACCAGGTAATAGCAGACTATCTGCCTTCCCTCCCTCCTCTCTGGGATGAAATCCTCCAGGCCAGACAGCTTAGCTGCAGCAGGAAAGGGTTAAATACTCCCGTTGGCAAGAGCTTTGGCTCATAGGATACCACATCTTCATTTTTCACCTCCACTGAAAGCAGAAGACATGAGGAAAAACACCATGGAAGATTATAAAATATGATTATTTAGCAGCAAGGGATCATACCCCTAAGAGAGCTTCTAAATAGGACAATATAACTTAGTAGGAGCCCCTGTTCAATGAACCAGTGAGTTCCTTCAGGTGGCTCTTAGTCTAGATTAAATCTGAGTTTGAATGGACCCACAGGACAGATGCTGAACCTTCTCACCGGCGTCTCACAGCCAAGTGTGCCGAGTCTGAACATCTCAGACACCACTGGCACAAGCGGCTGTACCTGTTTCACATGAATCATCTCTATTATTCCCCACTGTAATACAAAGTCTCTTTCAAGTCTGAACAATATGTAAAGTTCAAAAACCTCTCGCAGTTCCCCGTGATTTCAAATACAGGTTCTCCTCCCCCTTCTTTTTCTCCTCTAAAATGCAGAAAAGCGCACACATTAACATAATTAAATGTGGGAGCTGGGCTAATAGGACTCATTTGGTCTAGAAGAAAAGTGTGTAATTAGTGTGCCAAGTAACAGTACTATCAGTGGTGACACAACACTTGGAGCTCCAAAGGGACATTCAGTTTGACAACATTTATATTGGTGACAAAACCACATGTGCACATGGAGTAGGTGGAAAATCCAGACTCTCACATAATGTGCTTAAATGTCCTACCTTTTCCTTACCCCCAGGACTGGCTCTGCCAGTCATCCCATTGCTAGGGGTGAAGATAACAAGCCATTGTCAAGGGCATCCTCAAAGCTGCTTGTTTTACATTAGCATCCTTAACATTTTCTATCTAATCAGATTTCCTGTTGGTTGAGGAAAGCTGCCTTTCCTCATTACCAGCTGCTATCCCAGATTTCCCTCTCTCCATCCCCAATACATATTTCGCCATGCTTGTCTGCTTTTCTGTGTAAAAAGGTTATGTATGCCTGGAGGGAGATGAAATGTTACCAAAAAAAAAAAAACAAAACAAACCCCAACACA